>CM068841.1:89849267-90449267 GCA_028554795.2 Sinohyriopsis cumingii | reverse complement strand
AGCATGGGCTTATCATCAATTATGGGCCTTTTAAAAAGAATGGGCTTATCATCAATTATTGGCTTATCATCAGCCATGAGCATATCATCAAGTACGGGCCTATTATCAAGCATGGGCTTATCATCAATTATGCGCTTATTAAAAAGAATGGGCTTATCATCAATTATTGGCTTATCATCAAGTATGTGATTATCATCAAGTATGGGTTTACCATTCAGCATCAATCATAGGTTTATTATCAGCCATGGAATTATCATCAATCATAGGTTTATTATCAGGCATGGGATTATCATCAAACATAGGTTTATTATCAGGCATGGAATTATCATCAAATATAGGCTTCTTATCAGGCACTGGATTATCATCAATCATAGGTTTATTATCAGGCATGGGATTATCATCAAACATAGGTTTATTATCAGGCATGGAATTATCATCAAATATAGGCTTCTTATCAGGCACTGGATTATCATCAATCATAGGTTTATTATCAGGGATGGGATTATCATCAGTCATAGGTTTATTATCAGGTATGGGATTATCATCAATCATTGGCTTATTATCAGGCATGGAATTATCATCAATCATTGGTTTATTGTCAGGCATGGGATTATAATAAAGCATGGGGTTATTATCAGGCACTGGATTACCATTAAACATAGGCTTATTATCAGGTACTGGATTACCATCAAACAAGCTTATTATCAAACACTGGATTATCATCAATCATAGGTTTATTATCAGGTATGGGATTGGACAAATACAACAATCATTTTATTCTTTTCTAATTACGTATTTTTACAATAGAAATATCAAAGGAAACAAAACTCCCCATAATTATCAAGGTCTGAAAAATAATATTAATATGGAGCTCATGAAATATTAAAAAAGTGAAAGGATATTTCATATTTTATTACGGATTGTAACCAGTATACCCCTGAATGCAGTATTTTTCATATGAACATCATTACAATTTATATAGCAATATTACAACTTATACCAACGTTTTAGTTGTATAGAGCAAATGATGTGTGAGTGACTTGGATTTTTAACGTAGCTTTTAATGATTTTTCAGTCATATCGCTATGATGTCTGCATTGTGGCAGTTTACAGTGATGTCTAGCACTGAGGCATCATACCGCAGACATGTAGCATGATGTCCCACCCAGTCACACTATCCTGACACCAGGCCAACCTGTCCTAACACTAACCTCTTAATGCTGGGTGCCAAGCGAAGTAGCTGTTAGTACCATTTTTGTAAGTCTTTGGTATGACTCAGTTGGGGATCGAACCCACAACCTCCTGCATCTAAGGCAGATGCTCTAACCACTAGGCCACCAGAGCGGTAGCAAATGATGATGAAGATCTATAAGTGGCAAAAACTTTAATAATGCACCTTATCACTGCTGATGGCATAACCATTGGAAAAGTGATATCAATATTAAGATGAACATATCATGGAGATTCAATGTTAGATTAACTTCTTAAGGTTTAAATTAAGACAAACAATATTTCAGTTTTCTGCTAAGTGGTCAAATTCATAAATCAAACTAAAAAAGACAGTTTTGCATATTTAATAAACTTGTAAGATTTAAACAGTAAATATACAAATTAAATCAAAGTGTTTATCTAAATGTCAAATATTCTGTATTGGTAATAATATGCAACAAAATTATTATTTTAAAGGAAGTCTCCATAAAGCAAGTCTTTTCATGAACAATTCTCTTAATGAAAACCAACGGCTAAATGGATTTCAATTTCATGAAAACCAATGGCTAAATGGATTTTAATTTAATGAAAACCAACATCTAATGGATTTTAATACAATGAAAACCAACATCTAAATGGATTTTAATTTAATGAAAACCAACATATAAATGGATTTTAATTTAATGAAAACCAACATATAAATGGATTTTAATTTAATGAAAACCAACATCTAATGGATTTTAATACAATGAAAACCAACATATAAATGGATTTTAATACAATGGAAACAAACATCTAATGGATTTTAATACAATGAAAACCAACATATAAATGGATTTTAATTTAATGAAAACCAACATCTAATGGATTTTAATACAATGAAAACCGACAGATAAATGGATTTTAATTTAATGAAAACCAACATCTAATGGATTTTAATACAATGAAAACCAACATCTAAGTGGATTTTAATTTAATGAAAACCAATGGCTAAATGGATTTTAATACAATGAAAACCAATGGCTAAATGGATTTTAATACAATTAAAACCAATGGGTAATTGGATTTTAATTTAATGAAAACCAACATTTAAACGGATTTTTATTTAATGAAAACCAGCATCTAAATGGATTTTAATTTAATGAAAACCAACGGCTAAATGGATTTTTATACAATGAAAACAAACAGCTAAATGGATTTTAATTTAATGAAAACCAACAGCTAAATGGATTTTAATACAATGAAAACCAACAAGCTAAATGGATTTTAATTTAATGAAAACAAACATCTAAATGGATTTTAATTTAATGAAAACCAACGGCTAAATGGATTTTACTACAATGAAAACCAACAGCTAAATGGAAACCAACAGTTAAATGGTTTTTAATTTAATGAAAACCAACAGCTAAATGGATTTTAATGCAATGAAAACCAACAGCCAAATGGATTTTAATTTAATGAAAACCAACAGCCAAATGGATTTTAATTTAATGAAAACCAACAGCCAAATGGATTTTAATATAGATTTTAATTAATGAAAACCAACAGTTAAATGGATTTTAATTTAATGAAAACCAACAGATAAATGGATTTTAATTTAATGAAAACCAACATCTAATGGATTTTAATTTAATGAAAACCATCAGCTAAATGGATTTTAATTTAATGAAAGCCATCAGCTAAATGGATTTTAATACAATGAAAACCAACAGCTAAATGGATTTTAATTTAATGAAAACCATCAGCTAAATGGATTTTAATACAATGAAAACCAACAGCTAAACGGATTTTAATTTAATGAAAACCAACAGCTAAATGGATTTTAATTTAATGAAAACCATCAGATAAATGGATTTTAAAACAATGAAAACCAACAGCTAAATGGATTTTTATTTAATGAAACCCAACAGCTAAATTAATTTAAATTTAATGAAAACCAACATATAAATGGATTTTAATTTAATGACAACCAACATCTAAATGGGTTTTATGTTAATGAGAACCAAAAGCTAAACAGATCTGATTTTACTTAGAACCAACAGTTAAAGAGCTTTTAATGAAAACCAACAGTTAAATAGCTTTTAATGAAAACTAAGAGCTAAACAGCAATTAGAAGATATTTAAGTACTTACCCCTTTTCTACTAATTCAAATGCTGAAAATTAAAAATTAAAATGTAATCAGTATTGATAGATAAACAAAATATCAAGTCACAAGAAGAAAAACATACTGTAATTAAAATGGAAAACTTAGAAATTTCCGCACAATTTTAAATTTTTGTTTATTCTCCTAGAATGTAATTATAATTAATGCATGCAGTACAAATCCTTCATATGGTCCACTTTTAAAGTTATACAGTTAAGGAAATCAAAACACAGACTGGTTCTCAAAAACATACCCAGGTAGAGATTATCTTCTTCTGGGTCATCTACTACTTCAACCAGTCTAACAACATTTGGATGATCTAGCTTTTTCAAGATGGCTATCTCTTTGTAGACCTTTTCAATTGGGTTGTTTGGAGGGGGTCTTTTACCATCCCGAGACGGAAGAGGCCTACCTGTGAAATATCAAATCAATACATAATTTTACATGACTGTTCCTTTGATATGAATTTGTGAAATGGCATAGAGTATTACATCTTATCAACCACTTGAAGCATGCAGTATAGTATATTATTCAAAACGTTTTTAATTCAATCTGTGCTGATCATCATTTTTAGATTAAGTTGCTGATGATACTGCAGAGACTTTGTGTTACTTAATACTGTACTCCCTCTCTCTAAGACACTGTAGTATATGGTAGTTTTTTCACAAGATAGATGTGGTCATGGATCCCATTTCATTATTTAACAGCAGCATTATGCATAAAATACCTCAATATAATGTTACCTCACCTAAAATGTGCTCCACTTTTATGGCTCTCATGAACAGTATTATAATGAGTGAACTTGTAATAATTATAAACAGCATCATGAGTGAGCTAGTAATACTTATAAACAGTATTATAATGAGTGAGCTAGTAATACTTATAAACAGTATTATAATGAGTGAGCTAGTAATACTTATAAACAGTATTATAATGAGTGAGCTAGTAATACTTATAAACAGTATTATAATAAGTGAGCTGGTAATACTTATAAACATAATGAGTGTGCTTGTAATACTTATAAACAGTATTATAATGAGTGAACTAGTAATACTTATAAACAAATATTATAATGAGTGTGCTTTAAAAACTTATAAACATTATTATAATGAGTGAGCTAGTAATACTTATAAACATTATTATAATGAGTGAGCTAGTAATACTTATAAACAGTATTATAATGAGTGAGCTAGTAATACTTATAAACATTATTATAATGAGTGAGCTAGTAATACTTATAAACAGTATTATAATGAGTGAGCTAGTAATACTTATAAACAGTATTATAATGAGTAAACTAGTAATAATTATAAACAGTATCATAATGAGTGAGCTAGAAGTACTTATAAACAGTATCATGAGTGAGCTAGTAATACTTATAAACAGTATTATAATGAGTGAGCTAGTAATACTTAAAAACAGTATTATAATGTGTGTGCTTGTAATACTTATAAACAGTATTATAATAAGTGAGCTAGTAATACTTATAAACAATATTATAATGAGTGTGCTTGTAATACTTATAAACAGTATCATAATGAGTGAGCTAGCAATACTTATAAACAGTATTATAATGAGTGAGCTAGTAATACTTATAAACAGTATTATAATGAGTGAACTAGTAATAATTATAAACAGTATCTTAATGTGTGTGACGTGATGTGATTTTGATTTTTAACATAGCTTTAACAATTTTTCAGTCATATCGCTACGATGTCTGCAATGTGGCAGTTTATAGTGATGTCTAGCACTGGGGCATCATGCCGCAGACATGTAGCATGATGTCCCAACCAGTCACATTATCCTGACACCAGGCCAACCAGTCCTAACACTAACCTCTTAATGCTGAACGCCAAGCGAGGCAGCTGTTAGTACCATTTTTTAAGTCTCTGGTATGACTCGGCCGGGGATCGAACCCACGACCTCCCGCATCCGAGGTGGACGCTCTAACCACTAGGCCACCGGAGCGGTTGTATCTTAATGAGTGAACTAGTAATACTTATAAACAGTATTATAATGAGTGTGCTTGTAATACCTATAAGCAGTATTATAATGAGTAAACTAGTAATACTTATAAATAATATCATAATGAGTAAGCTAGTAATACTTACAAACAGTATTATAATGAGGGTGCTTGTAATACTTATAATGGTATTATAATGAGTGAGCTAGTAATACCAATAAACAGTATTATACTGAGTAAACTAGTAATACTTATAAACAGTATCTTAATGAGTGAGCTAGTAATACTTCTTATGAACAGTATTATACTGGGTGTGCTAGTAATATTTCTTTGGTATTGAATGATGATGATGCTTTATTATATGGTAAATCAGCTTTGTGAATATTAAGTGTACTGGTTAATAAAACTCTGTTTTCACCTTAATGATTTAACGCTTTGTAACCTTTAGCCTGGGTATGAAATGGCATGCCTCTCTCTTTATTAGACCTACCTAAAAATCCTGCCTTCCTCATCAGTCTCTTTTTGGATAAAATTTTCATTGCCTGAAAAATACAGAAAGTAATAGTGTACTGTATATGTTACAAAGTAAACTAAAACAAAAATGACACCTGAAATAAATGTGTAGTTGTATGTGTCTATGCAGCTGAAGCACCTCAGTATAAAACTGCAGTGCTGAAAAAAGGTAAAGTTAAAAAATGTAAACATGTAGTAAAGTTTTTAAGGATCGACTGTATTAGTAACCTACATTTTCAGTAGCCTACAACACTATAATGCCATAAAAATGTAAAATGAGGTTACATTTAACTTTTCCATCTCTTGCATATACTTACCTTTCTACAAAATACACTTTCTGAAATGTTAACACAATAATACATACTCATCTTAGAATGGAAAAGAAATGTTGATCAAGAATACATTCAATCTTTCTATGCTGAAGTTGTTATTAAAGTAGCTCTGTTACATTGGGTATTTTTTCAACTATGATTTAATCAAGGATATCAATACTGAGTGATGATGAAGATGCACCAGGTGGTTGATATAGGACACCAATACTGAGTGATGATGAAGATGTACCAGGTGGTTGATATAGGACATCAATACAGAGTGAATGATGAAGATGTACCAGGTGGTTGATATAGGACATCAATACAGAGTGAATGATGAAGATGTACCAGGTGGTTGATATAGGACATCAATACAGAGTGATGATGAAGATGTACCAGGTGGTTGATATAGGACATCAATACAGAGTGAATGATGAAGATGTACCAGGTGGTTGATATAGGACATCAATACAGAGTGATGATGAAGATGTACCAGGTGGTTGATATAGGACATCAATACAGAGTGAATGATGAAGATGTACCAGGTGGTTGATATAGAACATCAATACAGAGTGATGATGAAGATGTACCAGGTGGTTGATATAGGACATCAATACAGAGTGATGATGAAGATGTACCAGGTGGTTGATATAGGACATCAATACAGAGTGATGATGAAGACGTACCAGATGGTTGATATAGGACATCAATACAGAGTGATGATGAAGACGTACCAGGTGGTTGATATAGGACATCAATACAGAGTGATGATGAAGACGTACCAGGTGGTTGATATAGGACATCAATACAGAGTGATGATGAAGATGTACCAGGTGGTTGATATAGGACATCAATACAGAGTGAATGATGAAGATGTACCAGGTGGTTGATATAGGACATCATTACAGAGTGAATGATGAAGATGTACCAGGTGGTTGATATAGGACATCAATACAGAGTGATGATGAAGATGTACCAGGTGGTTGATATAGGACATCAATACAGAGTGATCATAAAGACGTACCAGGTGGTTGATATAGGACATCAATACAGAGTGATGATGAAGATGTACCAGGTGGTTGATATAGGACATCAATACAGAGTGAATGATGAAGATGTACCAGGTGGTTGATATAGGACATCAATACAGAGTGATGATGAAGATGTACCAGGTGGTTGATATAGGACATCAATACAGAGTAAATGATGAAGACGTACCAGGTGGTTGATATAGGACACCAATACTGAGTGATGATGAAAATGTACCAGGTGATTGATATAGGACATCAATACAGAGTGATGGTGAAGATAGGACATCAATACAGAGTGATGATGAAGACATACCAGGTGGTTGATATAGGGCATCAATACAGAGTGATGGTGAAGATGTACCAGGTGATTGATATAGGACATCAATACAGAGTGATGATGAAGATATACCAGGTGCTTGGTATAGGACATCAATATAGAGTGATGATGAAGATGTACCAGGTGGTTGATATAGGACATCAATACAGAGTAAATGATGAAGACGTACCAGGTGCTTGATATAGGACACCAATACTGAGTGATGATGAAGATGTACCAGGTGATTGATATAGAACATCAATACAGAGTGATGATGAAGACGTACCAGGTGGTTGATATAGGACACCAATACTGAGTGATGATGAAGATGTACCAGGTGATTGATATAGAACATCAATACAGAGTGATGATGAAGATGTACCAGGTGGTTGATATAGGGCATCAATACAGAGTGATGGTGAAGATGTACCAGGTGATTGAATTAGGACATCAATGCAGACTGATGATGAAGACATACCAGGTGCTTGGTATAGGACATCAATACAGAGTGATGATGAAGATGTACCAGGTGGTTGATATAGGACATCAATACAGAGTGAATGATGAAGATGTACCAGGTGGTTGATATAGGACATCAATACAGAGTGATGATGAAGATGTACCACATGGTTGATATAGGACATCAATACAGAGTAAATGATGAAGACATACCAGGTGCTTGATATAGGACACCAATACTGAGTGATGATGAAGATGTACCAGGTGATTGATATAGAACATCAATACAGAGTGATGATGAAGACGTACCAGGTGGTTGATATAGGACATCAATACAGAGTGATGGTGAAGACGTACCAGATGGTTGATATAGGACATCAATACAGAGTGATGATGAAGATGTACCAGGTGGTTGATATAGGACATCAATACAGAGTGATGATGAAGATGTACCAGGTGGTTGATATAGGACATCAATACAGAGTGATGATGAAGATGTACCAGGTGGTTGATATAGGACATCAATACAGAGTGAATGATGAAGATGTAGCAGGTGGTTGATATAGGACATCAATACAGAGTGAATGATGAAGATGTACCAGGTGGTTGATATAGGACATCAATACAGAGTGATGATGAAGATGTACCAGGTGGTTGATATAGGACATCAATACAGAGTGATGATGAAGATGTACCAGGTGGCTGATATAGGACATCAATACAGAGTGAATGATGAAGATGTACCAGGTGGTTGATATAGGACATCAATACAGAGTGATGATGAAGATGTACCAGGTGGTTGATATAGGACATCAATACAGAGTAAATGATGAAGACGTACCAGGTGGTTGATATAGGACACCAATACTGAGTGATGATGAAGATGTACCAGGTGATTGATATAGGACATCAATACAGAGTGATGGTGAAGATAGGACATCAATACAGAGTGATGATGAAGACATACCAGGTGGTTGATATAGGGCATCAATACAGAGTGATGATGAAGACATACCAGGTGATTGATATAGGACATCAATACAGAGTGATGATGAAGACATACCAGGTGCTTGGTATAGGACATCAATATAGAGTGATGATGAAGATGTACCAGGTGGTTGATATAGGACATCAATACAGAGTAAATGATGAAGACGTACCAGGTGCTTGATATAGGACACCAATACTGAGTGATGATGAAGATGTACCAGGTGATTGATATAGAACATCAATACAGAGTGATGATGAAGACGTACCAGGTGGTTGATATAGGACACCAATACTGAGTGATGATGAAGATGTACCAGGTGGTTGATATAGGGCATCAATACAGAGTGATGGTGAAGATGTACCAGGTGATTGATATAGGACATCAATACAGACTGATGATGAAGACATACCAGGTGCTTGGTATAGGACATCAATACAGAGTGATGATGAAGATGTACCAGGTGGTTGATATAGGACATCAATACAGAGTGAATGATGAAGATGTACCAGGTGGTTGATATAGGACATCAATACAGAGCGATGATGAAGATGTACCAGGTGGTCGATATAGGACATCAATACAGAGTAAATGATGAAGACGTACCAGGTGCTTGATATAGGACACCAATACTGAGTGATGATGAAGATGTACCAGGTGATTGATATAGAACATCAATACAGAGTGATGATGAAGACGTACCAGGTGGTTGATATAGGACATCAATACAGAGTGATGGTGAAGACATACCAGGTGGTTGATATAGGACATCAATACAGAGTGATAGTGAAGATGTACCAGGTGATTGATATAGAACATCAATACAGAGTGATGATGAAGACGTACCAGGTGGTTGATATAGGACATCAATACAGTGTGATGGTGAAGACGTACCAGGTGGTTGATATAGGACATCAGTACAGAGTGATGGTGAAGATAGGACATCAATACAGACTGATGATGAAGACATACCAGGTGGTTGATATAGGACATCAATACAGAGTGATGGTGAAGATGTACCAGGTTGTTGATATAGGACATTAATACAGAGTGATGATGAAGATGTACTGAGTGGTTGATACAGGACATCAATACAGAGTGAATGATGAAGATGTACCAAGTGGTTGATATAGGACATCAATACAGAGTGAATGATGAAGATGTACCAAGTGGTTGATATAGGACATCAATACAGAGTAATGATGAAGACATACCAAGTGGTTGATATAGGACATCAGTACAGAGTGATGATGAAGACGTACCAGGTGGTTGATATAGGACATTAATACAGAGTGATGGTGAAGACGTACCAGGTGCTTGATATAGGACATTAATACAGAGTGATGATGAAGACATACCAGGTGCTTGATATAGGACATCAATAATGAGTGATGGTGAAGACATACCAGGTGGTTGATATAGGACATCAATAAGTAATAGAATACACGCAGTGGTTTTGCATGATACTTATTCATGGGTAATGATTATAAATGCTGGTGTGCCACGAGGATCTGTGCTTGGGCTACTTTTGGTTTTAATCAATGTAAATGATATGGCAGACGGTTTAGCTGTCTCATCCATCTCTTTGCAGATGACTCATCTTTGCATTATTTAACTATTTATTGTGATGAAATAGAGCTTGTCATGAATAGTGCTCTAATAAAACAGCACAAATGGTCCAATAAATTCTCTGAAAGATTAATCCAGAGGAAACAGTGGCTATGTTTTTTACGAACAAAAACATAACAATCCGGAACCTATTTTTTAAAATATCGAACTTAAATACATGTATGTAGATTCTCATCACCGTCTAGGACTATTATTGTCATCAAATACCAAATGGACTTGTCACATTGATAGTATTTTTAAAACAGCATCATCTTGAATAGCTAATCTACAAAAACTAAAATACAAAGAAAGCAAATTTTATCAAAAGTGTATATAACTTATATCAGTTCTTATATCAGTTCTATCTTGGAATATGCTAGTGTAGTCTGGGATGGATGCTCATTGATTGTTTCAGAAAAATTGGAAACATAACAAGTGGCAAGAATAGTTACAAGACTTCCAAAATACAAAATTAAGTTGTTAGTACTTGACTCATGTAGGGAGAGGGCTAATTTAAGTTGTTAGTACTTGGGTCATGTGAGATGAGGGCTAATTTAAGTCATTAGTACTTGTGTCATGTACGGAGAGGGCTAATTTAAGTCATTAGTACTTGTGTCATGTACGGAGAGGGCTAATTTAAGTTGTTAGTACTTGGCTCATGTAGCGAGAGGACTAATTTAAGTGGTTAGTACTTGTGTCATGTAGGGAGAGGGCTAATTTAAGTTGTTAGTACTTGTGTCATGTACGGAGAGGGCTAATTTAAGTTGTTAATACTTGGCTCATGTAGGGAGAGAACTAATTTAAGTTGTTAGTACTTGGGTCATGTAGGGAGAGAGCTAATTAAGTTGTTAGTACTTGTGTCATGTAGGGAGAGGGCTAATTAAGTTGTTAGTACTTGGGTCATGTAGAAAGAGGGGTAATTTAAGTTGTTAGTATTTGGGTCATGTAGGGAGATGGCTAATTTAAGTTGTTAGTACCTGTCACCAATCCCACTCTATCCTATTGTGGCATTAAAATATGTTTAAACAAACAAAAACAAACCACTGTTGCCAACATTACCAAATGCAAAGCTAGTATAAACAGTCACACAAGCTAAATATGGCTGATTTTATTGTTATTTATTTATTGATTCTGAACAAGTCAAGATAATAGGTAATGACATAATGACAATGTATAATTTTACAGGTTCAATATTTACAGAAAAATTAGATTTTTGTTGTTGTAGGGTTTAATGCCATTTTTCAGCACAAGACAGGCTATACATGGCGGCCAGTATAAATAGTGGAGGAAAAACCCAGGAAACCCCCGGAAAGAACCACTGACCCACGAGAAGCTACTGGCAAGCTTTCTCACATAACCATATTAGCTGAATCCGAGACTGAAAAATCAGACAAGGGAAAATTAGCAGTACATAAGAAATAGCCATTATGTCGTAATGCAATGTGAAAAGGCAGTAAAATGAAAGTATTACAATGATTCCATCGGAATGATCCAAAATAAAATGATTTCTAGGAAGAGTTCATTGCAATCATAATACTGCCTGCTTGTCTTGTGAAAAAACAGACAGTAACCTATAACGTGCTTCTTCTATTTCTTGAAAATAGACATAAGTTTCCATCCACTGGTATGGAACAACATTCCAAGTGACAAAAGACTGGCTTCTAGCATTTCTTCTTTTCACAATCAATGTCTTAAATGAAAGAAATATTTAGAAAATTGAACAGTTCTTGTACAAAAAATACCGCTTGCTTTTCTGTAATTTTGCATCACTTTCATAATTGAATTTTTCAATGCAGGATGATATTTTATGTTTATATATGTTTATGTTTTCACAGATGTCTGTGCATGTGTTTCAACCTTGATAAGCCAGATTCTTCACATCATGTTGTATATACTGTATTTATTGTACATAACAGAGAGAAGGCCTCAAGGTAGATTAGTTCTGTAACTAACTGAGTTACCTTCTCTAAATAAAGTCTTTATTATTATTATTATTATTATTATTATTATTATCATCATTATTGTTATTATTATTGTTATTATTATTATTATTATTATTATTATTATTATTATTATTATTGTTTAATTATTGTGTTTGCATTCACTTTTATACTTCAATCCTTGTGGACCACTCTGGTGGCCTAGTGGTTAGAGCGTCCGACTCGAATCGGGAGGTCGTGGATTTGATCCCCGGTCAAGTCATATCAAAGACTTACAAAATGGTATTAACAGCTGCCTCGCTTGGTGCTCAGCATTATATATATATATAAACAAGGATATGGTAGTAGGATTGATAACAGACTATATCCATGTCTATAAACAAGGAAGGATAACAGAATGGGTAAATTTTCACATCACCAAAGAATGCAAACAGAATGTAGAAACATCAAAGATGAGATCATATTATTTAATCATTATCAAGTCAAGTCCAGTTTTTTTCTAGAATAATTTTTATTATTTATATATATTTGTTTGTAAAACAAACAGGAATATCTCCCTGGGAGGAAAAAAATAGCCCCTGAAGCTCATACAGGAATATTTCCCTGGGAGGGAAAATAGTCCCTGAAGCTCAAACAAGAATATCTCCCTGGAAGGGAAAACAGCCTGAGGCTCAGGTTATGTGAGGGGTGATAGCAAGGACTAGTTAACCAGCAGCTAAATGGATGGAATATATTTCACCCCAAAGAAGTAATAATAGCCAAGGCCTTTTCTGTATTCTCCAACCGTGTAGTTTCATATACAAAAGTGGAGGATACTGTTGGACCGTTAAACATGCTTCTTGATATGGGTAAGGAATAACATAAACACTGTTAAATTTAAAAAATGGGAGTGGAAACCAGCCATATGGTACATACTATCCAGGGAGTGGAGTACATTCAGTTTATGAATATTCGGCTTTGGAATGGAATGAACGGAATGATGGCAACAGGGATCTAAACAAGTATTTTCCTATCTATACATAAGAATATAACGCTGTTCAAAATTATTTTCAGAACTAATTTCGATTTTTTGTAAAAGTATAGATGCAGTATGGACTGTGTGGGGGTAACAAACAGATAAAAACCTTTAACTTAGGACCAAAAGGATATCAACTCACAGGCCCTATGCTAAGTCATAACCAATGATCTGGCAGTGTTCATACAAACAAAATACCAATTGTACAATGCACAGAGATGTTATGGTCTGCACTGTTTTGCTGAAATTTTAAACATGATTTATGGGTCATATGCCAAAACAACAAGTCCCAACTGAGACATCAGACAGTACACAATGAATCCACTTGAGATATCTGACAGTTGCTGTAACATAATGAATCCACCTGAGACATCAAATAGTAAACACATAATGAGTCCAAATCAGACATCAGACAGTACACGCATAAAGAGTCCAAATAAGACATCAAACAGTACACAATGAATCTGCCTGAGACATCAAATAGTACACACGAGTCCTAATGAGACATCAGACAGTATAAGCATAATGAGTCCAAATGAGACATCAGACAGTACACACATAATGAGCCCAAATAAGACATCAGACAGTACACAATGAATCCACCTGAGACATCATCTATTACACACAGAATGAGTCCTAATGAGACATCAGACAGTACACACATAATGAACCCAAATGAGACATCAGACAGTACACACATAATGAGTCCAAATTAGACATCAGACAGTACATAACGAATCCACCTGAGACATCAAATAGTATATACATAATGAGTCCAAATGAGACATCAGACAGTACAAACTTAATGAGTCCAAATGAGACATCAGACAGTACACACATAATGAGCCCAAATGAGACAGACAGTACACAATGAATCCACCTGAGACATCAGACAGTACAAACATAATGAGTCCAAATGAAACATCAGACAGTACACAATGAATCCGCCTAAGACATCTGATCGTACACACATAATTAGTCCAAATGAGACATCAGACAGAACACACATAATAAGCCCAAATGAGACATCAGACAGTACACAAACAATGAGTTCACATGAGACATCAAAAAGTACACAATGAATCCACCTCAGACATCAGACAGTACACAGTGAATCCACCTGAGATATCAGATAGTACACACATAATGAGTCCAAATGAGACATCAGGCAGTACATAAACAATGAGTTCACCTGATACATCAAAAAGTACACAATGAGTCCACCTGATATATCAGATAGTACACAAACAATGATACCAGTCCAGAGACATCAGACAGTATGCAAACAATGAATCCACCAGTGACATCAGACAGTACACAAACAATGAATCCACCTGAGACATCAGACAGTACACAAACAATGAATCCACCTGAGACATCAGACAGTACACAAACAATGAATCCACCTGAGACATCAGACAGTACACAAACAATGAATCCACCTGAGACATCAGACATTATACAATGAATCCACCAGAGACATCAGACAGCACGCAAACAATGAATACACCTGAGACATCAGATAGTACACAAACAATGAATAATAATTTTGTTACTTTAATCGGTAATAACTATCCACAAAATTAAATCCACCATGAAAAACTGATATTGATAAATAACAGTGTGGTAAGCAGTGTGACCCCACAAAACTGTATCGCCAAAAAATTGTCTGTTTCCTCCAAACCATAAGATGTTATTCACGTAAATATTTTTGATTTCACAGTAGTTTGTTCATTCTTTATACAAATATGTTCACAGTTTTGATGGTGACATACATGAGTATATCAGGTGAATTGAATGATGTGATTATGTGAAACATTATATAATGGCATGACATTCAGCCTTAATTTGACAATGTACACTACTTTCCGATGTATATGGGAAAATATTATCCAGTTATCTGCTATGTTAAACCTATGGGATAAAATCAAAGTATCTAATAGAACAATGTAGACCCAGACCTGCTGACATAAATAATAATAAGAAATAATGTAAACTCATACCTGATGTCATTTATTTTACTGCAGCCAAAGGGACAAATCACAGTACTGGTCTACAAAAAGTAACAACGTAGACCCAGACCTACTGTCGTATATATAAAGATGAACAACGTAGACCCAGACCTACTGTCATATATATAATAATGAACAATGTAGACCGAGATCTACTGTCATATTAAGTAAATGCAAATCTGGGTTCATACAGTTCAAATTAAGTGAACACTGCATACAAGGAAGTAAATGAAAAAATAAGCATATCCATTCTAATCAGCCATAGAAATAATAACTGGAATAAACCAGTAATCAGTTTCCGTGAACCTGCACAATAACATCAATATTCTTATTGTTTCACCTTATTAGATACATTAAATGTTCAATTTTCTGCATAATTTGTTTTAAATGAACCAGGCTTTGGGAATAAAACATACATAGCCTCAAGAGTGCCAGATGCCAATATTTCAACTGTAATGTAAAGTTGGTATGAAATGTACAACATTGATATGCCAACATTAACATACTTAATGGTCTATTTTTACTCATGTGGATTCCCAGCAGTATTTTCAGAGTTCTACAAAAACTGGATCTTGAAGAACAAAGAACCAGTTAGCATGCAAAACTTGGCACACAATACTAGCTGACATACAGAACCAGTTGGCATACAAAACTTGGCACACAATACCAGTTGGCATGCAAAACTTGGCACACAATACCAGTTGGCATGCAAAACTTGGCACACAATACCAGCTGGCATACAGAACCAGTTAGCATGCAAAACTTGGCACACAATACTAATTGGCATGCAAAACTTGGCACACAATACCAGCTGACATACAGAACCAGTTGGCATGCAAAATGTGGCACACAATACCAGCTGGCATGCAAAACTTGGCACACAATACCAGCTGGCATGCAAAACTTGGCACACAATACCAGCTGACATACAGAACCAGTTGGCATGCAGAACTTGTACACTGTACCAGTTGGCACACAAAACTATTGCAGAACTAATGTTAGTTATTTCTGACTATTCTGACACAAGCAGAGAGAAACATTAAAACTGAACATAAAGAATATTTTTCCTGCTACTAACATTACAAGGCTGATCAACATCATGACTAACTAACAATCATGTCTTCCATTAACAATCATGTCATCCATTAACAATCATGTCATCAATTGACAATAATGCAGTCCATTAGGCAACTAACGCAGTTCATCTGAATATTTATAAATATTTCTAAAACATATTTTCATCAACAAGGAAATCAATTAGTCTTACAAAGACTGACATAAATGGTAAAAGATAATACAAAGATATTACAAAAAATGTTACAAATTCTCTCTATGGCCCCCTGGTACAGAAGCTGCTCTCTCTTACAAGTAATTTGTAATCTGCTGATCTTTACCAAATCATATGGAAAAAACCCTGCTTACGACAAACACTTGTTCCAGATTCATTCTGTAAGTTTGAAATCTTAATGTACTGGGGACACCCAACAACAACAGAAGATGAATTTAAGTTAAAAAGTTTGTTGTACTAATAAATGCTTCTTTTAAAATTTCACTATCTAATAACGCAGTCATTTTCTGTTATAGTAAAACTTCCATGAAAACTAAGTATGAAACTGAGATGTTATAACAGTCTTAATTCTGTGTTTAATTGTTACATAATCTGAGTGAAAGTGGTTGCAGGCTAGTAGCAAAGGTCCTGTGTTTGCACCGTAGTATTTCATGCACAGTGGATTTTAAGACAATATTTGGCAGAAGAAACAATAACACCAGGCATATGCAGACACCATCACATGGGAACGTGCAGACACCATCACATGGGAACTATGATTATAATGAAACAAACACACCCACATCTGAAGGTCTTATTTGAGACTGGATCAAAAGTGGATAAAGTGGCACTCACAGAAACTCTGATTCCAAATTTTATGGCAAAGCACAATTTACTATTTTTCATTGCATATCATCTGACTGAACTAGTTCAAGTTTTATTGCCAGACTTTGAGACTGCAGTGTAATTCTAATGCCTGAGTA
The DNA here is from genome assembly GCA_028554795.2 of Sinohyriopsis cumingii. Classification (NCBI taxonomy): domain Eukaryota; kingdom Metazoa; phylum Mollusca; class Bivalvia; order Unionida; family Unionidae; genus Sinohyriopsis; species Sinohyriopsis cumingii. Next base: position 90,431,727 of record CM068841.1, on the reverse strand, counting down.
CAAAGACCACATGCATTATCACTCGGGTTCTGGTATCCCACTGGGCCACACTAATGTGAATGAATTGTTATTGTAACATTTTCCATAAGAATAAATGTTCCAAATTTGTTGTTTTATTGTAATATGAAGAGAACACATGTTCAAGATGCACTTGTTTTGGTTTTAAAGCCATAAAAATGCATAAAATGTACGTTGATAAAAATCCTGATGATTTAAAAGTCAATCTGCTGATCAAAATTCTGAAATCTACTTTCTTTTAATAGATGTCCTGGTTCTGTCACATGTATGATGATGTTTAGATTTGGTTCCTTAGTATAATTAACACAAGTTGAATTATTAATCTGTGTGTTCCAGACTTTTATACATATATGAGTTATCAATCCAAGTGTTCCAGACTGGTATACATATTAGTTATCAAAGTGTTTCAGACTGGCATACATATATGAGTTTTATTTCCCTTGTAAGTGCCTCGGGATCCCATGAGATGGAATTGGTCACATGAGTCAGTGAATGGTCCAGCGTCAAAGAGTCAGTTCTTTGTGTTTTTCTGGAGTTTTAAAATTTCACAATTCCAGTAATTTATAGCTGAATTTTCATGCAAATTCGAAATAAGCATGGGGCAGAAACTTCCTCTACCATTTTAAAGGCCTTATACAGTCATAACTGTACCGTACTTCATTGTTTCATCGTCTCTTGCACAACTTTGCACAATGACAGAATCAGAAGAAAACCAAAGGTATCCCATCAATACAGGGACTGGACTATTGCAAGAAATATTGCAAAATAAAGCAAAGCACCGTTTAGCTGATAAGGCCAAAGATTTCTCCATCACAGTTGCAACAAAACACAATGATTCACAAGGGGGAACAACTAAGCAAAATAATAGCCTGTAGTGGGATCAAAATCAAGGAGAAATCCTGCATCTACAGTTCAAGGGAATATGCCATTACCAGCAACGAGTTCGTCATGGGACTGTGAAATCTCAAGAGAGTCTGTGACAGAAAACGTGACATCTGCACAACAATGGCAGCGCCCAGACAATAGTCTTATTAAACGAAAAGCAACACACAATCAAGTGACGTAGAACCATCAGCTTGAATTAGTGACAATCTTTACCATCTTTGAAATCAACAGTCTTAGCAAAAATTCCATGGCTGATATGCCAGGATTTGATGGGCTGGCATGGAAATGTGTACGGATGGAAACAATTCAGCATAACGAGGTAAGTGATCTTTCTAACACCGGTGCGGAAAGTGAGGAAGATGTCGATGACTTCAAGCATGGCCTTCAAAACTTAGTAACATCACCACCAAGTTTACCCTCAGAAACTGAAGGAAATGACATCCTGAAAGAACTCTCCGACTTTTATGAAGTGCATGAATGTTGTGGGCCGCCCATTCAGGAGAGTTTGACCAAAGTTGTGAATGCAGGATTCAGGGCCTGAATAGTACAGGATACATTTAAGAACATAAGCGAAAAATGTTTACGGCCACAAAATTGCAAAAATTTAAGTGTGCCTAAAGTAAATCCCAAAATTTGGGCAAAAATGAACAGAGCTACAACACAAATGGATGCCAAGCTCCAAACTTTCCAAGGAACTGTTGCTAAAGCTAGTGTTCCCCTTCTCAGACTCATGGATGAATTACTACGTAATAAGTTAGATGGTACACCTGCAAATGTAAATAAACTGCTTGTAGATGCTGGTGATGTATTGTGGATGCTTTCTTCTGCATTTTGTGACATGTCTCATAAGAGGAAAGAACTGATCAAGCCGGATCTCCATTACAGTTATCATTCTTTCTGTGCACCCCAATATAAGGAGATGTTTGGAGATGATCTATCTAAAAAGCTAAAAGTATTGCAGATGCTCAGCAGATGGGGAATAAAGTGTCTTGAAAGCTTTTGGCTGAAAGATACTCAAATTATAAAGGTGATCAAGCAGGACCCAAGTCTTTTTTATTCAAGATGGGGGCCAGGTCCCAGCCCTAGCAACAGCAACCATACCAATGGGGTCCACAGAACCTCAGAAAGAGGAGACCTTACAACCACCATCAAGATTTGTGAACAGAGGCAGTGTTGCATCTTCCACAACAACTGTAAGTAACAGTTTTCTCATTCATGAGAGCACAGTTTCTTTCCCAGCCTTATATAATAAGCCAGAAAATTTTGTTGCTGGTAAAGTTAGTCAGTGTGCTTAAAAATGGCAGAAGACAACCGCATGGATTTTATCTACTCTGAAAGGTTATATATTCAAATTCGATAGCAGCCCAGTCCAAACTTGTATTCCAAAACAAAATTCTCTGACAAAGACTCCACTGTAATTACAACTGAAATTGATAAACTGATTAAAAAGGGAGTATTGGATGAGGATAAACCTTCGCCTGTGTATTAAGTACTTGTCTAACATTTTCACTAGAGAAAAGCATGATGGGAGCATCTGGGTTATACTTAACCTGCATTATGGGGCCCCGAGTGGCCGAGTGGTCTACAGTGCTCCATTACGGATCACTGCCATCTCACCTCTGTCCGCATGGGTTCGAGTCTCGGATTCGGCTAATGTGGGTATGTGAGAAAGCTTGCCAGTAGCTTCTCGAGGGTCGGTGGTTCCTTCCGGGGCTTTCCCGGATTCTTCCTCCACCATTAATACTGGCCGCCATGTATAGCCTATCGTGTGCTGAAAAATGGCGTTAAACCCTACAACAACAACAACTTAACCTGCATGCTTTCAATGCACATGTGGTACATCACCATTTTAAAATGGAGACATTAAGAACAGCAGTGACCATGGTTTGCAAAGATTCTTATTTTGCTTCCATTGACTTGAAAGATGCATTTATTAACTCTCTTCCAGGTGACATTGCTTTTTGCAAAAATGTATGCTTTCACTGGAAAGGACAATTTTATTAGTACACTTGTTTACCAAATGAACTGGCATCTGCACCACGAGTATACACCAAAATAATGAAGCCTGTTTTTTCTTCCTTGCGTAAGATGGGTTATCTCAATGTTGTCTATTTGGATGATAGTCTTCTTCAAGGTTTAACATACATAGAGTGTCAAAACAATGTGTACCATACTGCTGCATTATTGGACGATTAAGGATTTACAATACACCCAACTAAATCCATTTTGCAGCCTACACAAACTATCAGCTTTGTGTGATTTCTCATTAATTTAGTAAATATGACAGTTAGATTGACTGAGGGAAAGGCACAGGCATTGATTGAGTTTTGTGACACAGTGTTGAAGCAGAAACATTGGACTATTCATGAGTTATCACAATTAATAGGCACAATGGTTGCTAGTAAGCCAGGCTTAGAATGTGCCCCTCTCTATTATAAACATTTGGAAAGGGAGAAAGACAGATTACTGAAAATGCATAAGGGCAATAATGATGCATCAATTTCTCTTTCCAGCAATGCTAAAGATACAATAAAATAGTGGATCCAAAATGTCAAAATTAGTTTTAAGCCTATTTGCAGCAGTAACCCAGACATTATTATCAAGAGTGACAGTTCTCTTTTAGGATGGGGAGGGGTAAATGAGACAGATGATGTTAAAACTGGTGGTTGCTGGAGTAGTGCTGAAAAAATGAGCCACAACAATGTTTTAGAATTGCAGGCCTGCTTCCTGACATTAAAGTCTCTTTATGGATACAAATATAACTTACACATTAGGATCTTCCTGGATAATAATGTAGCTGTTGCCTACATTAACAAAATGGGAGGTAGGAAGAGATTACTAGATCAAATGGCCCATGATATTTGGTTTTGGTGTATAGAAAGACAGATTTGGTTGAGTGCTTGCCATCTTCCTGGGAAGAATAATGTTGAAGCAGATCACCTATCTAGGAATTTCAGTGATGATGCAGAGTGGATATTAAACAAAGCAATCTTTAATAAAATTCATGCAATAATTGAACAGTTTGATATTGATATGTTTGCTTCTAGATTGAATCATCAAATTCACAAATACATGTCATATAGACCAGACCCACATGTGTAGGCCATTGATGCTTTCTCTATGATGTGGTCAGACCTAATTTTATATATGTTCCCACCTTTCAGCCTGGTGGGATGTATTCTTCAGAAGACAGTTGACGATTGTGCAGAAGTAGAGAGAATCTACAAGGAAACAATATTGGACGCATCTCCAGAAATGGTTGCACTTTTCAGTTGGAAAACATATTGTTCCCCTTGATCCACCTGTAAATTTGGTCCTGGCTTTCCTGACAGAGCTGTTTGACTGTGGTTTAGGTTACAGCTCCATCAACACTGCCAGATCTGCTATATTTAGTTAAGTTAAATTGAGTGGTAATGTTAACCTAGGTAATAATGTGCTCATTAAAAGATTTTTGAGGAGTTTTTCTATGTAGGCCTTGTTTGCCAAGATATGGCATAACCTGGGATGTGAGAACCGTGTTCAGCATCTGGAAAAATGATTTCCCTTGGGGAACATGTCTTTGAAACAAGTGACTCAGTAACTAGTGATCCTGTTGGCCTTACTTAGTGGCCAGAAATGCCAAACTTTTTATCTCATAAATATTGATGATATTACTTATTTTTCTGATAGTGTGTGTGTGTGAGTGATTTGGATTTTTAACATAGCTTTAACAATTTTTCAGTCATATCACTACGATATCTGCAGTTTAACAGTTTGTAGTGATGTCTAGCAGTGGGGCATCACACCGCAGATGTGGCATCTTGTCCCACCCAGTTACATTATCCTGACACCAGGCCGACCAGTCCTAACACTAACCTCTTAATGCTGAGCACCAAACGAGGCAGCTATTAGTAAAATTTTTGCAAGTCTTGTGAGTGTGACTCAGCCGGGGATCGAACCCACAACCTCCCGCATCTGAGGCGGACGCTCTAACTACTAAGCCACAGGAGTGTTTTTTTTCTGTCAAAATTAGGGACCTTTTGAAGCAAAGTAAACCTAAGTAAACATCTATCACAAATGACTTTTTCTACATATCATGATAAAAGACTATGTATAGTTGAAACCTTACAAGAATACATCAGTAGAACTTCTTCTCTTCTGGGAAATGACAAAACATTAAGTAAACAAATATTTTTTAGAAAGGCTAGGCTTATTCACAAAATTTCAAACAATATGGCCCCCCTTATATCTAAATGACCACTCCAATTTAAGATAATTTCAGCTAACCACTTTTCCATCCAAAAAGACAAATAAAGAACTCTTTAAGAAAAGTTTTCAATATTCAGGATCACTAATTTGAAACAAAAACCCAAAGGAAATTAGAGAAAGTGCAAATATAAATGCATTTAATTATAATCTCATTCAGTGGATGAAAAGTGGAACCTGTTTGATCTGACAAATACCGGTACATTTACAACTTAAAGTATGAATTCACTAGCCTTCCACTTTGTTGTCTCATTACTTTTGTATTGTAAATACACAATGCACCTAGTTGTACTTTATATACACAATATGCCTGGTTGTGCTGTATAATACACAATGTACCATGTTGTACTGAATATACACAATGTACCTAGTTGTACTGTATATACACAATGTAGCTAGCTGTACTTTATATACACAATGTACCTAGTTGTATGGTATATACACAATGTGCCTAGTTGTACTGTATATACACAATGTACCGAGTTGTACTATATATACACAATGTACTGAGTTGTACTATATATACACAATGTACCTATTTGTATCATATATACACACTATACCTAGTTGTACTGTATATACACAATGCACCTAATTGCAATGTATATACACAATGCACCTAGTTGTACTATATACATCATGTACCTAGTTGTATCATATATACACAATGTACCTAGCTGTACTGTATATACACAATGTACCTAGTTGTACTACGTACATCATGTACCTAGTTGTATCATATATACACAATGTACCTATTTGGAGTATGTTCACTCAAAGTTTTCTGTTTATTATGTCCACATATAAATATAGCTCATTATCAATATCTTTTTTGTCTGTGTGTTTGATTTTCTGTTTATTATTTCCATGCATTATCAATGCCATGTGTGTGTGTGTGTTTAATTATTTCCATGTATTATCAATGCCATGCGTGTGTGTGTGTTTAATTATTTCCATGTATTATCAATGCCATGTGTGTGTGTGTGTTTAATTATGTACATGTATTATCAATGCCATGAGTGTGTGTGTGTTTAATTATGTACATGTATTATCAATGCCATGTGTGTGTGTGTTTAATTATGTACATGTATTATCAATGCCATGTGTGTGTGTGTTTAATTATGTACATGTATTATCAATGCCATGTGTGTGTGTGTGTGTTTAATTATGTACATGTATTTTGAATGTAAATATGCATATAACATAAGTCTTAAGAAGGATTTGTTCCATGCAACTAATTGTGTCACCCTCTATAAATAAAGCCATTCTTCTTCTTCTTCTTCTTCTTCTTCTTCTTCTTATTATTATTATTATCATTATTATTATTATACACATGAACCATTATACTTATAATGTTTTACACCATCTAATATAGTACACCCATGGACCCTCATACATATACATTTTACACCATTCAACACAGTATACCATTGGACCCACATACATATACATTTTACACCATTCAACACAGTATACCATTGGACCATCATACATATACATTTTACACCATCCAACACAGTATACCATTGGACCCACATACATATACATTTTACACCATTCAACACAGTACACCCATGGAGTCTCATACTTACAATATTATGTACCATCTAATACAGCAACACTAATGACATTTTAAATATAATGTTACACACCATCCAATACAGTAATACGGTGGACCCTAATATTTCTGACATTATGCACCACCCAATACAGCAACAACAAGGACCCCTCTACTTCCAACATAACATACCATCCAATACTGTAACACCAAGGACCCCTCTACTTCCAACATTACATACTATCCAATACAGTAACACCAAGGATTACTCTACTTACAACATTACACACCATCCAAAACATAACACCAAGGACCCCTCTACTTTCAGCATTACACACCATCCAGTACAGCAACACCAAGGACCCCTATACTTCTAACACTAGACACCATCTAATACAGTAATACCAATAAGCCCTCCAATTTTAACATCAGACATCATCCAATACAATAACACCAAAGACCCATCTACTTCCAACATCATACACCATCCAATACAGTAACACCAAGGACCCCTCTACTTTCAGCATTACACACCATCCAATACAATAACACCAAGGACCCCTTTGCTTCAACATTAGACACCATCCAATACAGCAATACCAATGACATCTCTACTTCTAACACTAGACACCATCCAATACAGTAACACCAAGGACCCCTCTACTTTCTGAATTAAATACCATCCAATACAGTAACCCCAAGGACCCCTCTACTTTCTGAATTAAATACCATCCAATACAGTAACACCAAGGACCCCTCTACTTCCAACATTACACACCATCCAATACAGCAACACCAAGGATCCCTCTACTTTCAGAATTAAATACCATCCAGTACAGCAACACCAAAGACCCCTCTACTTCTAACACTAGACACCATCTAATACAGTAACACCAAGGACCCCTTTACTTCTAACACTAGACACCATCTAATACAGTAATACCAAGGACCCCTCTACATCTAACACTAGACACCATCCAATACAATAACACCAATAACCCCTCCAATTTTAACATTAGACATCATCCAATACAATAAGTCCAAGGACCCATCTACTTCCAACATTACACACCATCCAATACAAAAACACCAAGGACCCCTTTGCTTCTAACATTAGACACCATCCAATACAGCAACACCAATGCGATCTCTTCTTCTAACACTAGACACCATCCAATACAATAACACCAAGGACCCTTCTACTTCCAACATTACATACCATCCAATACAGTAACACCAAGGACTCCTCTACTTCCAACATTACATACTATTCAATAAAGTAACCCAAAGGACCCCTCTACTTTCTGAATTAAATACCATCCAATACAGTAACACCAAGGACCCCTCTACTTCCAACATTACACACCATCCAAAAAAGTAACACCAAGTACCCCTCTACTTCTAACATTAGACTGTGACCATCCAATACAGTAACACCAATGACCCCTCTACTTCCAACATTACACACCATCCAATACAGTAACACAAAGGACCACTCTACTTTCAGCATTTATCACCATCCAATACAGTAACACCAAGGACCCCTAAACTTCTAGCATTAGACACCATCCAATACAGTAACACCAAGGACCCCTCCAATACCAATTGTTCAATGCACAGATATGTTATGGCCTGCACTGTGTTGCTGAAATTTTAAACATGATTTATGGGTCATATGCCAAAACAACAAGTCCCAACTGAGACATCAGACAGTACACAATGAATCCACTTGAGACATCGAATGGTAAACACATAATGGACTAGTACACACATAATGAGTCCACCTGAGACATCATATAGTACACACAGAATGAGTCCTAATGAGACATAAGACAGTACACAAACAATGAGTCCACATGAGACATCAGACATTATACAATGAATCCACCTGAGACATCAGACAGTACACACAGAATGAGTTCTAATGAGACATCAGACATTATACAATGAATCCACCTGAGACATCAGACAGTACACACAGAATGAGTTCTAATGAGGCATCAGACAGTACACACATAATGAACCCAAATGAGACATCAAATAGTACATGCATCCACCTGATATATCAGACAGTACACAAACATAAATCCACCTGAGACATCAGACAGTACACACATAATGAGTCCAAATGTGACATCAGGTAGTACACAAACAATGAGTCCACATGAGACATCAAAAAGTACACAATGAGTCCACCTGATATATCAGATAGTACATAATGAATCCACAAGAGGCAAAAGACATTATACAATGAATCCACCTGAGACATCAGATAGTACACAAACAATGAATAATAATTTTGTTACTTTAATTGGTAATAACTATCCACAAAATTAAATCCACCATGAAAAATAGTATTGATAAATAACAGTGCGGTAAGCAGTGTGACCCCACAAAATTGTATCGCCAAAAAATTGTCTGTTTTCTCCCAAACCATATGATGTTATTCACGTAAATATTTTTGATTTCACAGTAGTTTGTTCATTCTTTATACAAATATGTTCACAATTTTGATGGTGACATACATGAGTATATCAGGTGAATTGAATGATGTGATTATGTAAAACATTATACAATGGCATGACATTCAGCCTTAATTTGACAATGTACACTACTTTCCGATGTATATGGGAAAATATTATCCAGTTATCTGCTATGTTAAACCTATGGGATAAAATCAAAGTATCTAATAGAACAATGTAGACCCAGACCTGCTGACATAAATAATAATAAGAAATAATGTAAACCCATGTCATTTAATTTACTGCAGCCAAAGGGAAAAATCAGAGTACTGGTCTACAAAAAGTAACAATGTAGACCCAGATCTACTGTCATATATACAATAATGAACAATGTAGACCCAGACCTGCTGCTGCCATATATATATATATATATATATATATATATATATATATATATATATATATATATATATATATATATATATATAATGTACAATATAGACCCAGACCTGCTTTCATATATATAGTAATGAATAATGTAGACCCAGACCTACTGTTATATATATAATAATGAACAATGATCAATGTAGACCCAGACCTGCTGTCATATTAAGTAACTGCAGATCTGAGTTCATACAGTTCAAATTAAGAGACACTACATACTTACAAGGAAAAAAATAAAAAAGTATGCATATCTATTCTAATCAGCCATAGAAATAATAACTGTGGAATAAGTCAGTAATTACTTTCCTTGAACCTGTACAATAACATCAATATTCTTATTGTTTCACCTTATTAGATACATTAAATTTTCAATTTTCTGCATAATTTGTTTTAAATGAACCAGGCTTTGGGAATAAAACATACATAACCTCAAGAGTGCCAGATGCCAACATTTCAATTGTAAAGTAAAGCTGGTATGAAATGTACAACATTGATAAACTAACATTAACATGCTTAATGATCTATTTTGAAAAACTTGGATCAGTTATTCATGTGGATTCTCAGCAGTATTTTCAGATTTCTACAAAAAATGGATTTTGAAGGAGTGCATCAGTTGGCACTGTGTAGGTATCAGTAGGTATGAAGTACCAGTTAGTACAAAGAACTAGTTAGCATGCAAAACTTGGCACAAAATACCAGCTGACCTACAGAACCAGTTAGCATGCAAAACTTGGCACACAATACCAGCTGACTTATAGAACCAGTTGGCATGCAAAACTTGGCACACAATACCAGTTGGCATGCAGAACTTGTACACTGTACCAATTGGCATGCAGAACTTAGGACACTGTACCAGTTGGCATGTAGAACTTGGTACACTGTACCAGTCGGCACACAAAACTATTGCAGAACAAATGTTAGCTATTTCTGACTATTCTGACACAATCAGAGAGAAACATTAAAACAAAACATAAAGAATATTTTTTCTGCTACTAACATTACAAGGCTGATCAACATCATGACTAACTAACAATCATGTCTTCCATTAACAATCATGTCATCCATTAGCAATCATGTCATCAAATAACAATCATGTCATCCATTAACAATCATTTCATCCATTAACAATCATGTCATCCATTAACAATTATATAATCCATTAACAATCACATCTTCCATTAACAATGATGTCCTCCATTAACAATAATGTCCTTCATTAACAATCATGTCCTCTATTGACACTAATGTCATCCATTGACAACAATGTTATCCATTAACAATCATGTCCTCCATTAAAAATAATGTCCTCCATTAACAATCATGTCAACCATTAACAATCATGCCATCATCCATTAACAATCATGACATCCATTAACAATCATGTCATCCATTGACAATAATGTTATCCATTAACAATCATATCATCCATTGACAATCATGTCATCCATTAACAATCATGTCATCCATTGACAATAATGCAGTCTATTAGGCAACTAATGCAGTTCCTATAAATATTTATAAATGTTTCTAAAACATATTTTCATCGCCAAGGACCCCTATACTTCTAACATTAGATACCACCCAATACAATAACACAATGGACCCCTCTAACTCTAACATTAAAAACCATCCAACAATAATACAGAGGATATCTATATTTCTAATGTTATACACTAAATAATACAGTAAGACATAGCACATCTATATTTCCAATGTCATAATCATTAAATACAGTAACACGGAAGTCCCCAATACTTATACCATTATACACCATCTAATACAGAAAGAAAGAGGATGCTAATAGCTCTAACATTATACATGATCTAAAATAGTAACAGAGGACTTCCATAGTTCTACATTATTCTCCATCTAACACAGTAACAAACAGGACCTCAATAGTTCTACATATACTACATCCAATATAGTAACACAGAGGACCTCAATAGTTCTACATACACTGTGTCTAATACAGTAACACAGAGGACCCCAATAGTTCAAACATTATGCTTATCTAAATACGCAGATGTTCCCAATAGTTCAAACTTTATACTCCATCTAATACAGTAACACAAAGGACCACAATAGTTCTAAAATTATACACCATCTAATACCATAGCAAAGAGGACCCCATTGGTTCAAACATTATACTCCATCTAATACATTAACACAGAGGACTCCTTTAGTTCATACAATATACATCATCCAATACAGTAACATACAATACCTTTAAGTTAAAAACTCACTTAAACTGTCTGCAGTTTAACTTATACAGCGACTGTCATTCAATACAGTAACACTGACGACCTCTTTACTTATAGCTCACAGCAAATACTTTGCAATATAACTTGCATAATAGCTGTCATATAATACTAATATACTGAGGACCTTGTGCTTGTATCTCAAAGCAAACAATCAGTAAATCAACTAATATAATAATCATCCGATATAGCAACACAATGAGAGGACCCTTAAGCTTATAACTCATAGAAAACATTCTGCAGTTTAACTTACATAGTGACTATCATCTTCCTCATTGTACGCCAGCTTCACTATACCATAAGAACCCTGAAAAGGGAAAAGTTAATTCATTAAAATTTAAAATGAAATTCTGCCTCACTAAGAAATCAAATATGGGTAAAGAATGGTACAAAAGTATTAAATAAATATATTTCTGAAGATTTCGTTTTCAGGCTGACATACAATGGCACCTTGGACACTTCTCATCAGTGCTTCTCTACAGACAGCTACACTTCCATAAAAGAACAAGCTTTGGTCTGTTCAAACAATGGAATATATAATTAATTCAGATATGGCAACAACAGATCAACTATAAAGCACATCTTTAACTTAAAGTTTAAGTTCACATCTTTTGAAGATTATCCTAGCACTGAGGAACAATTTTGGCAGTAATCTACTCCCTCAATATAAAGTATGTTATGGATGCACATTTACTCATTTTAATTTAAACACAGTCAGTTGATTGAGTATACTCTTTTATAGTGAGATTGTCTTATATAGAGGTATAATGAGGCATACAAAAAATGTTGATGAAATGTGATCCATGACAATACTTGCCTTATAACAGGAATCCTGTTAATATGATATAAAACAGGAACCATGTTATAATGAAGGGCCTTATAACAGAAACCATGTTATAATATGATATAAAACAGGAACCATGTTATAATGAAGGGCCTTACAACAGAAACCATGTTATAATATGATATAAAACAGGAACCATGTTATAATGAAGGGCCTTACAACAGAAACCATGTTATAATATGATATAAAACAGGAACCATGTTATAATGAAGGGCCTTACAACAGAAACCATGTTATAATATGATATAAAACAGGAACCATGTTATAATGAAGGGCCTTACAACAGAAACCATGTTATAATATGATATAAAACAGGAACCATGTTATAATGAAGGGCCTTACAACAGAAACCATGTTATAATATGATATAAAACAGGAACCATGTTATAATGAAGTGCCTTACAACAGAAACCATGTTATAATATGATATAAAACAGGAACTATGTTATAATAAAGGCCTTATAACAGGAACCATGTTATAATATGATATAAAACAGGAACCATGTTATAATGAAGGCCTTATAACAGGAACCATGTTATAATGAAGACCTTACAACATGATCCAATTTACATAAAGGGCCTTAATATAACAGGAACCATGTTATAATATGATATAAAACAGGAACCATGTTATAATCAAGGCCTTATAATAGAAACCATGTTTTAATAAGGGGCCTTATAATGTTCAAGGCAAACAGGTCATCCATACACATTTACTCATTTTAATTTAAACATAAATTGTTGTTTTATAATTTAACCCTTTTTTTATAACCTAAGTCTATTCAATCCTGATTATTGAATGATATGCACCTTAACTGTCATCAAGCAACTTCTAGATGAAAATTATCAATTGCTAATGACTCTGACAATGGAGGCCATGTACTATTACTGGGTCCAGAAAAGAGCACATCAGGTGGAATCATTGCAATATTGGGTTTTACAAATTTATCAATAAGCATAGCTTTCATTGTGACATCACAGTGTGCAACATTCAATCCAGATTGTAACGAATCACATCTTTAGGTTCATTTTGTCCAAAAATGTCTATATACTTTAACATTGATTTTGCGGTATTCACTTCTTGAGGCATGCAAATAATGACCTTCCAAAGGAATATGGAGAGAAAAGGATCCCAAAAATTGAATAACTGTCATTTAAAGGTACATACAATCAAGTTTCAACAATATGACACCCATTACTGAAATGGTTGAATATGAATGCCTATATGACCTATCTGACTTTTATTATAACAGGATCCATGTTATAATGAAGGCCTTATAACAGGCACCATTTTATAACAAAGGGCCTTATAACAGGAACCATTTTATAATAAATGGCCTTATAACAGGCACCATATTATAATGAAGGGCCTTGTAACAGGAACCATGTCATAATAAAGGGCTTTATAATAGGAACTACTTAATAATGAAGGGCCTTATAACAGGTACCATATCATAATGAAGGACATTATAACAGGAACTATGTCATAATGAAGGGCTTTATAATAGGAACTACTTTATAATGAAGAGCATTATAACAGGTACCATATTATAATGAAGGACATTATAACAGGAACTATGTCATAATGAAGGGCCTTATAGTGAGGGAGAAGCTTCTACTAAATGAATTTTTCTTAACTTGAGAAACAAAGTGTGATAACTGTCAGCATAATGAAAATGTTGCCATGTAATCAGTTAAGCATTTTAGTATTATCTATATTCATGTCATCTATGAAGGAATCAGTCTATCTGTCTAGCATTATCTATATTCATGTCATCCATGAAGGAATCAGTCTATCTGTCTAGCATTACCTATATTCATGTCATCCATGAAGGAATCAGTCTATCTGTCTAGTATTATCTATATTCATGTCATCGATGAAGGAATCAGTCTATCTGTCTAGTATTATCTATATTCATGTCATCCATGAAGGAATCAGTCTATTTGTCTAGCATTATCTATATTCATGTCATCCATGAAGGAATCAGTCTATCTGTCTAGTATTATCTATATTCATGTCATCCATGAAGGAATCAGTCTATTTGTTTAGCATTATCTATATTCATGTCATGCATGAAGGAATCAGTCTATCTGTCTAGCATTATCTATATTCATGTCATCCATGAAGGAATCAGTCTATTTGTCTAGCATTATCTATATTCATGTCATCTATGAAGGAATCAGTCTATCTGTCTAGCATTATCTATATTCATGTCATCCATGAAGGAATCAGTCTATTTGTCTAGCATTATCTATATTCATGTCATCCATGAAGGAATCAGTCTATCTGTGCAGCATTATCTATATTCATGTCATCGATGAAGGAATAATTCTGTCTCGCATTATCTGCATTTAAATCATCCATGAAGGAATTAGTCTGTGCAGCATTATCTATATTCATGTCATCCACAAAGGAATAAGCCTATCTGTCTAGCATTATCTATATTCATGTCATCCATCAAGAAAATGTTATTTCAACTTGGGAATAGGATAAAGAATGTGTGGCTATATTTCCACATCTGCTCTCAGACTGGTAATCAACAGTACAAAATTATATCATCAAACACACATATATGAAGCTTGGCCACCTGCACCATCTAACATCAAGGGATACCATGTGTACTAGCTAATAAGTCCAGTTTAATAGCAAACTGTACTAACCCAGATCTGCTCTCAATAATCAACCAAAAGATCTGGGTCAATGCAGTTTGTAAGGGGTAATCAGTAGACCCTGTTCTGCAAGCATTTTGGATTGGCAGATCATGATCTATTTTGTTTGCAGCAGGACACTTCCTATATCTGAGCATATATGGTACAGCATATAACAATTCAGGCATCTGCAAAGGGGAGGCATAATCTTGAGCAACAACCTCTGTTGGATGTAAGTGTGATAAATTTCCTGTACCTGTATTAAAACCAACCCTGTTGGACGTAAGTGTGATAAATTTCCTGTGCCTGTATTAAAACCAACCCTGTTGGATGTAAGTGTGATAAATTTCCTGTACCTGTATTAAAACCAACCCTGTTGGATGTAAGTGTGATAAATTTCCTGTACCTGTATTAAAAACAACCCTGTTGGATTAAGTGTGATAAATTTCCTGTACCTGTATTAAAACCAACCCTGTTGGATGTAAGTGTGATAAATTTCCTGTACCTGTATTAAAACCAACCCTGTTGGATGTAAGTGTGATAAATTTCCTGTACCTGTATTAAAAACAACCCTGTTGGATGTAAGTGTGATAAATTTCCTGTACCAGTATTAAAACCAACCTTGTTGGATGTAAGTGTGATAAATTTCCTGTACCTGTATTAAAAACAACCCTGTTGGATTAAGTGTGATAAATTTCCTGTACCTGTATTAAAACCAACCCTGTTGGATTAAGTGTGATAAATTTCCTGTACCTGTATTAAAAACAACCCTGATGGATGCATGGGTGATAAATTTCCTACACCTACACTATCAACAACCCTGTTGAATGTATACCTGATAAATTTCCTTCATACGGTATTATCTAAAACCCTGCTGGATGCCGTGTAGCATATATTTCCAGCACCTGGATTAAAAACAACCCTGTTGGATGCATGGCTGATAATTGTCTTGTATCTCTTTTATTAAACCCTGACAAACAGATACACATATATGGAATGTATTTACCATATGCAATCCAAATTTGCCGGTAAAGCAAACACCAGGTACAAAAATTATAAAAGTCCCGTGTCTAAATTTTGGCAGATTGCACTTGAGTGTTTTGCTCACAATGTTATATTAGAATACAAGACCCTATTTTGCTCTAAGTGACTAGCATTGACTTATTTTCCCCTGTATAAACAAGAGTAAAATCTGCTATCTTAGTATATGTTAGATGATCATGGTCTACATGGATTGTTCTATTGATAGATCAATTAGCACTACAGTGCCAATTCTATTAACAGATCAAGGTAATACATGGCTTGTTCTATTAATAGATCAATAATCATGGTCTACATGGCTAGTTCTATTAACAGATCAAGGTAATACATGGCTTGTTCTATTAATAGACCAATAATCATGGTCTACATGGCTAGTTCTATTAACAGATCAAGGTAATACATGGCTTGTTCAAATAAATGATCATGGTCTACATGGCTTGTTTTATTAATAGATCATGGTCTATATGGCTAGTTCTATTATTAGATCATGGTCTACATGGCCTGTTCTACTAATAGATCAAGGTCTACATGGCTAGATATATTAATAGATCAAGGTCTACATGGCTAAATATATTAATAGATCAAGGTCTACATGGCTAGATATATTAATAGATCAAGGTCTACATGGCTAGATCTATTAATAGATCAAGGTCTACATGGCTAGATCTATTAATAGAGCAAGGTCTACATGGCTTGTTCTATTGATCATTAGGAGTGGAAATTATAAATCCTGACCTGATGGTCAAGTATACCAATGGTACATTTGTATTCAACCCATCTGCAATTCAATACAATATACATGTGTTCCCTCATTATACCATGTGACGCAGACTTTATAACACAGTTAAAACACTTGTATGGTCATGGATCCTAATACACCATGTCACAGTAATAAATGAATGATGTATTAATTTACAAAGTGACAGTGACTTATAACACACTAGTCTTTTATGACTCCCCTGGTACACTGTTACTGTGCGAGATCACTGCACAAACATTATTATGGCCCTATTACAGGGTACCTTCTTATTGTGAGAGATCACTGTACAAAAACAGTAGTATGGCCCTATTAGAGGGTATATTGTTATTGTGAGAGACCACTGTACAAAAACAGCATTATGGCCCTATTACAGGGTACCTTGTTATTGTGAGAGATCACTGTACAAAAACAGTATTTATAATGGCCTTATTACAGGGTACCTTGTTATTGTGACAGATCACTGTACAAAAAACAGTACTATGGCCCTATTATGAGGTACATTGTTATTGTGAGAGATCACTGTACAAAAATAGTATTATGGCCCTAATACAGACAACTGTTAGCATTACTTATTTCTGCACAAATGAAAATGCATGCATGACTGAATATGTGGAAGATAATATGTAATTTTTTTCCAGATAGGCATTTATTTCTTGTGAGAAATCAAGGGATGTGGAATATGCATCAGAAGTATGAATAAGTACTTCTTTCCACATTTAAAATGATTTCTTGTATGTTTAGGTAAACTATCTGTATTTTCCAAATTCATTCAAATAAGATTACACATTAATAAAAATGCTCTTACAATGAATTCATTTGCATGAAATACAGGTGAGACAAGTTCAAATACAGGTAGTTCAAAAACAACTACCATTAGTCTATATCTGCACTTTATTATGTGCTCCTCTCCGTTATGGATCACTGCCATCTCACCTCTGTCTGCGTGGGTTCAAGTCTAGGATTCGGCCAATGTGGGTATGTGAGAAAGCTTGCCAATAGCTTCTCGTGGGTCGGTGGTTCTTCCTGGGGTTTTCCCAGGTTCTTCCTCCACCATTGATACTGGCCACCATGCATAACCTATCGTGTGCTGAAAAATGGCATTAAACCACACAACAACAACAATTATTATGTGCTCATTTTTTCTCTCCATTAATATTACATTATCAAAATCATACAGTATTTTATCCATACTGCACTGCTTCATACTGCACATCATGTGTGTCTAAAAATAGTACTGTGTGTTAGAAACTACCATACTTTAATTGTAAACATTCAATGTAAACACACAAAGCAGATGCCAGAGCATTTGATTTATTAGATTTGCCTGTGGAAGAACTAAATTACTTGTACTGGATTTGACTTTGAAGGAAGCTCACTGTTTGGTCCATTTGAAAGTAGAGATGACAAAGCTGATGATGTGGATGAGTTCAAGCAAAAAATGAAACTTTCAACCAAACAAACAACTGAATGTGATACCCATGATGTCCACAACAACACGAGACATGCAGTAATGAAAATATCATTCTGATAATTTAAACACTTAATTAGGAGAAATGTTCATAACTATTCGCAAATCAAACAGTTCAGACTATGAGCCATGCTCTCTAAAATCAATACAAATAGCACAGGAAGGTATATTAAAGCCAAGTGCTATCCTATCTCCCTTGAAAACACTTCATATATATTTTACAAGCCAGTCCAAGCAGTAAATTTGAAGAAAAAAAAGCAACAGAGGAAGGAGTGTTTTGGCAGAAAAGCAAGAGCCTCAGAGCAAACAAGTCAAGATGATGCAAAAGCCTTATTTGTGCTGGCGAAATGGGCTGTCACACCCTAACTGCTTTGCAATTTTTCAAGTTATACTTTTTTGAGAAAATGTTTAAATTTATAGTACAAGTCATATATGTAAATAGCTAGGCCCCCACCCCCCCATCCCCCCCAACAAAGAGCATCCAGGTGATAAATATGTAATCTGTAGCTCATAATAACATTGGCAACATACACATATGAAAAATGTATTAAAATTAAAAAATGGAAAATATCAACTCAAAAGAATATGAACTTGTTTCTTTTTATAAAAACTTCATTCCAAGCATCATACAGTATAGTTCCGATAAACTCGTTCATATTTTCCCATACAAATGCAGTAACCTTAAATGTTCCATCAAACAAATTCTCATCATTCTGTTTGTGAAACATTGCTATCTTTTGATTATATCATTTAGTTAAAGACCAATTTTAATCAAACAGGCTCTCACTTAAATTGTCTCCAATTTATTAAATTTCACCACTTAACAATAAAATCACAAATGGCAGCAACTGCCATATCACCAACTCAAGGTCAGCCAATTAAACAAACAAGCACATGTGATCATTTATTAAACTACTGGTATTATTATGGATTGCTATTATAGGGCTAAATTTAGTTATTTCAGGTGCTATGGTATTCATATAAGTTTTAAAAGAGAAGATATATTTGTATATAAATTTTCTAAATTCTCTCCATAAATTTAATAACAGTATATCTATGATAGAGGAGTAGATCTACAGTTATTGTTAGATTTAGAGGCAGGTCAGGGGTCAATACAATGTTATCAGCAGCTATTCAATGCTATGGTGTCAAGTTACAGTGCTGAGAAATTGAAACAATGGAGTCAGCAGGACAGTTGGATGATGTGTTTGTAAAGCTAATTAAAATCAATTATAGCAAGTTTGCCTTAATACTTAAACATCAAGATTTAATTTGTAATACCATAAGTTCTTTTTTATTGCATTTTTACTTTTCATTCTAGGGAGAAAAAAAATATTTGTTGAATTTTACAAAGCTTGTTCCTTTTCATTCTTTTCTTTTACTTATTTTTAAGAACATAGATTAGTAACAGTTAATTAACAGCATTATTGTTTATGGTCCAAAAGGACTGGTTAATTAATACTATTGTTGTTTTTGGTCCGTATGGATAGGTTAATTAACAGTATTACTGTTCATGGTCTGTAAGGACAGGTTAATTAATAGTGTTATTGCTTATGGTCCATAAGGACTAGTTAATTAATATTATTGTTTATGGTCTGTAAGGACTGGTTAATTAATAGTGTTATTGCTTATGGTCCATAAGGACTAGTTAATTAACAGTATTGTTGTTTATGGTCAATAAGGACTGGTTAGTTAATATTATTGTTGTTTATGGTCCAAAAGGACTGGTTAATTAATATTATTGCTGTTTATGGTCTGTATGGATAGGTTAATTAATAGTATTGTTGTTTATGGTCCAAAAGGACTGGTTAATTAATATTATTGTTGTTTATGGTCCAAAAGGACAGGTTAATTAATATTATTGTTGTTTATGGTCCAAAAGGACTGGTTAGTTAATATTATTGTTGTTTATGGTCTAGGACTGGTTAGTTAATATCATTGTTGTTTATGGTCCAAAAGGACTGGTTAGTTAATATTATTGTTGTTTATGGTCCAAAAGGACTGGTTAATTAATATTATTGTTGTTTATGGTCCAAAAGGACTGGTTAGTTAATATTATTGTTGTTTATGGTCCAAAAGGACTGGTTAATTAATATTATTGTTGTTTATGGTCCAAAAGGACTGGTTAGTTAATATTATTGTTTATGGTCCAAAAGGACTGGTTAGTTAATATTATTGTTGTTTATGGTCCAAAAGAACTGGTTAATTAATATTATTGTTGTTTATGGTCCAAAAGGACTGGTTAGTTAATATTATTGTTGTTTATGGTCCAAAAGGACTGGTTAATTAATATTATTGTTGTTTATGGTCCAAAAGGACTGGTTAATTAATATTATTGTTGTTTATGGTCCAAAAGGACTGGTCAGTTAATATTGTTGTTGTTTATGGTCCAAAAGGACTGGTTAGTTAATATTATTGTTGTTTATGGTCCAAAAGGACTGGTTAATTAATATTACTGTTGTTTATGGTCTAGGACTGGTTAGTTAATATTATTGTTGTTTATGGTCCAAAAGGACTGGTTAATTAATATTATTGTTGTTTATGGTCCAAAAGGACTGGTTAATTAATATTATTGCTGTTTATGGTCCAAAAGAACAGGTTAATTAATATTATTGTTGTTTATGGTCCAAAAGGACTGGTTAATTAATATTATTGTTGTTTATGGTCCAAAAGGACTGGTTAGTTAATATTATTGTTGTTTATGGTCCAAAAGGACTGGTTAATTAATATTATTGTTGTTTATGGTCCAAAAGGACTGGTTAGTTAATATTATTGTTTATGGTCCAAAAGGACTGGTTAGTTAATATTATTGTTGTTTATGGTCCAAAAGAACTGGTTAATTAATATTATTGTTGTTTATGGTCCAAAAGGACTGGTTAGTTAATATTATTGTTGTTTATGGTCCAAAAGGACTGGTTAATTAATATTATTGTTGTTTATGGTCCAAAAGGACTGGTTAATTAATATTATTGTTGTTTATGGTCCAAAAGGACTGGTCAGTTAATATTGTTGTTGTTTATGGTCCAAAAGGACTGGTTAGTTAATATTATTGTTGTTTATGGTCCAAAAGGACTGGTTAATTAATATTACTGTTGTTTATGGTCTAGGACTGGTTAGTTAATATTATTGTTGTTTATGGTCCAAAAGGACTGGTTAATTAATATTATTGTTGTTTATGGTCCAAAAGGACTGGTTAATTAATATTATTGCTGTTTATGGTCCAAAAGAACAGGTTAATTAATATTATTGTTGTTTATGGTCCAAAAGGGCTGGTTAGTTAATATTATTGTTGTTTATGGTCCAAAAGGACTGGTTAGTTAATATTATTGTTGTTTATGGTCCAAAAGGACTGGTTAGTTAATATTATTGTTGTTTATGGTCCAAAAGGATAGTTTAATCAACAGTATTATTGTGATTGTCCATAAGCATAGGCTAAATGATTGAGTACTGGAAAATATTGGTCCCGAGTGCATGTGGCAAAGAATGTCCGAGTTCGCTATGAAGCATTCATCAGCAGAGATTTGCCCCCCGGGAAATGTGTCTCATTGGTCTTGGGTAATACCATAAAATAATGATTGATATTCATTTTGAAGTCACTTTTTTTCATGACATTCCAAGTATGGTATAAAACAATGTTATTCTGACTGAATAAAAGTGCACTGTTTACCTGAAACCAAATATGCTCTTGAACAGGATGATTGATAGACTGTATTAACGATTTGTATGATGTACTCTGTCTCTGTCTCTCTCAGTTTGTATTTTATCTTGCAATTTTAAGTTCTTGGATGTAGACCTATTCATGGTTTCTTTATTTAATTTCAGTTGTGGCTACAGTATATATATTTTTTAAAATTTCAATTTGGATGAAAGCTGTATCTAACCTAGCCATCACATTGCATAAAGAAACCAAAGTCCACTAAGACAGTCATTCAATAAATCTGGATGGATGTTTTCTATTGTCCTAAGATCTCTCTTCACATTCCATAACCACAGTTGAACATTTTTACATCTTGCTGCATTGTCACTTCTGGTATGGTGCTTTTTCTAATTTTATATGAAATTTTCCATGTCACCTGGATTTATTTTTAGATCTTTTGCCTCCACCTTTATCTCTACGTCAAACAGCTGAATATATATAGATCTAACTGTTCTGGACTCATCTTGAGTAAACTGCTGAAAACATCAAAATTTTGTATGCGGCCAGTGGTCATTGTCACTTTTATTTTGACTAGACAAAAATACTTCTTCGAACGTGGGCATATCATAACTATGTATGGAAGCAATGAATATTTCTACTTCATTCTGGTCAATACAGCTGGATATTGATCTGTAGGAACAATGTTAACGTAATGGGACTATTTTTTAAGTATATAAAAATAACGTTATGTTAATTAACAATATGTTCTAAAATGATAGGTCAATTAACAGTACTACTGTTTATGGTCCAAAAGGATAGGTTAATGAACAGTATTATTATTTATTTTCTATAAGGATAGGTCAAATAACAGTATGGTCTATAAGGAAAGGTTAATTAACAGTATGGTCTATAAGGATTGATCAATTAACATTATTATTGTTTATTTTCTTTAAGGATAGGTTAATTGTTGTTTGTGGTCTATAAGGATGGGTAAATCAATATTATTATAGTCTATGGTCTATAAGGATGGGTAAGTTAATAGTATTATTGTTTTTGGTCTATAACGATAGGTAAATTAACACTTGTTGTTTATGGTCTATAAAGATAGGTAAATTGATAGTTTTATTGTTTATGGTCTATAAGAATAGGTAAATTAATGGTATTATTGTTTGTGGTCTATAAGGATAGGTTAATTAACAATTCATGGATTTTCTCATTCACTATCCAGTGAACAAGGTTGATAATAGTCTAATGAGTGTTCAATATGATACCATATTATCTGCAGGTTCTAGTTTACCTCCTAGAGGCCTCCATAAATTTTGTAAATGGAACAGATTATTACTATTTTTTCAATAATTTACTTCCATTATTAACCATAAAATTTGCTATAAAAACTAAAAGCACAACTTAAAACAATGTAAACATATATTTGTCTCAAATATTCAGACTGAAATTGGATCCTGATGTTGCCAATCCAGAGGACATTGATAACAAAACAGTGTCAGGTTAGTGATTATGGTCAAATTACTACACAGCTATTGGGTATTCCAGACCAATCAAAGTCACCATTTAAGAAAGTTTCAGTTTTTGTTGGGGCTTTTTAAAACAAATGTTTGATATGCTTTCAAATTTTGTCAAGTGATCAAGTTAAAGTGCTTCATTGTTCAAATTTGATAGCAAGATTTTGATTGGGTAACTGCAAGGTGACATGACATCCAATACAATCTGTATCTGATCCATACAGTGTAGATAGAATAAAAGTACCATATTCAGTGTAATAACTGTGCATACCTGAACAGGGTTCTCTTTTCAAGTCATGGTGTGTACATATATATAGAGTGTAAACTGAGTTTATATAATTGAATCAAGCACTAAAATTGTAAGCACCAATCTGCTGCATACTACAGGTCGAATAAAGCTTATCTAGCTACAGATCATCCATTATTTATATTCAAATATCCCGAAGCCATGGTAGGAGTATTGTTTGGCTGCATTGAATGAAACTGTTGTTGTTGTTGTAGGGTTTAATGCCATTTTTCAGCACAAGATAGGCTATACATGGCGGCCAGTATAATTGGTGGAGGAAGAACCCTGGAAAACCCCGGGAAGAACCACCAACCCACAAGAAGCTACTGGCAGACTTTCTCACGTACCAACGTTAGCCGAGCCTGAGACTCAAACTCATGCAGACAGATGTGAGATGGCAGCGATCCGTAACAATGAGCACTTTAGACCATTCAGCCACTCGGGGCCCTGAATGAAACTGAAATAAGCAAATTCATGACCTGCTTACCTCTAGTAGTTTTAAAGTGACTTTTAGTAAATTAACATCTTCTGAAGTTCATTTTTCTAATGGCTCTAAACAGGTTACATAAATATTTTGGGGACTTCTGGCTAAAGCAATATTGGATAGATGATGGATGAAGAATACAAAGTGGAAGACAGAAATTCAACATTAATAATTTAGTAAAAACACTTTAAATTGACTGGGATTACCTAAAATATTATCTATTAGCTACTAACCTTTCCAATTTCATCTTTCAATTTGTATTGGTTTAACTGAGTATATCCTTCCCTAGATTCTGATATTGACACTCTCCGTGTTTCCATGGTGGGTTGTCTGCGTAGCCGTGGTGATGCAGTGGGTGAACCATATGGTGAATAAGACAATGAACCATTTGTTTGCCATGACTTATTTACTTGACTATCCTCTGAATGACTGTACATAATTCTTGGCGTACGGCGATGTTGTGGCGATGAGTCATGGTTACTATTTTCATCAGATTGAGCAATAGTATTAGAATCAGAGTTTGTGTGCACAGATGGTGAACTGTTTGATAAATTTTGACTGCTTGGTATTGTGTCTATCTGTTGAGGCACATCAAGGTGACCAGTTGCATCGATTATCGTTATACTTTGTCTTCGTAAACTTGATAAGTCTCTACTACCTGCTGATTCTCCACCAAAAATACTAAAATCATCCTCAGTCTCACTTACTGAACTCCGTCCTGAGTCACTGGTAATATTTGAACTTTTCCTGTTCAGTGGAAACTTTGTAGGTTTTGTCTGATAACTGGCTTCTGATTTCTTTCTGTCACCTACCACAACATTTTCATTTTCTTTATCATTTCTGCCATAAAATATCTTTTCTCTATTGTTAATTGCATAGTCCTTAGACTCAAAAGAGTAAATCACATTTCCTTTGTTTATGTGCTCTTTTTTCTGATTATCACTGGCACAAGGGGCACAATCCTTATCACCATGGCAACTTTCACTGGATGACAATGACCTTGATTTGTGCTTCATGTCTTCTTGATCTTGTTCTTCTACAAAATGTCTGTTTCTGTTAAAAAAAAATGTTGATTAGAAGTTTGATGGAATGTGCAAATAAAACTGATCAAACAATTATGACAGGTGGTAGACAACAGATTTAGGGGTCATGGGAAAACAGAAATAACCAATGGTCTTATACAGAACAGTATTTTAGATGTGAGCAGCACTATTACATGACATGCTGCAACTACAATATGACACCAAATCTGTCTCTTAAAATTGTTATCTGCTATGAGATGCAAATTATGTCAAAGTAATGACAGTCACTCTCAAATGTGGCACAAAATGATGATGACAATGATGATGATGATGTCCTTTTAAAAATGCTAATTCTTTAACCAGACTGATTATTATAGGTATGTGTAATATTTATGCCAGAAAATGTTTTTAATATGATCCTAAAGACAATATACCACATAAATATGAGAAAGAATTTACATATATACTCATTTTTAAGTCGTTCAAATACAAATAGCATAGACCCTAACCAACTGCTGCATAATGTGTCAGCAAATCTCGATGTATATTTTTGTTCTGCTAATTACTCCTAACAAACTGCACAGACCCTGATCTGCTGATTTCTCCTAACAAACAGTACAGACCCAGATGTTCTGATTACTCCTAAAAAAACTGAAGACCCTGATCTGCTTATTACTCCTAATAAACTGCACAGACCCTGATCTGTTGAATATGCTTAACAAACTGCACAGATCCTGATCTGTTGTTTACTCCTAACAAACTGCAAAGACCCAGATCTGCTGATTACTCCAAACAAACTGCACAGATCCAGATCTGTTGATTACTCCTAACAAAATGCACAGTCTGATCTGTGTATTACTCCTAACAAACTGCACATACCTTGACCTGTTGATTACTCTCCACAAACTGCACAGACCCTGACCTGTTGGTTACTCTTAACAAACTGTACTGACCCTGATCTGCTGATTACTCCAAACAAACTGCACAGACCCAGATCTGCTGATTACTCCCAACAAACGGCAGAGACCCTGGTCTGTTGATTACTCCTAAAAAACTGCACAGACCCTGATCTGTTGATAACTTCTAACAAACTCTACAGACCCTGATTTGTTTATTACTCCTAACAAACTGCACAGACCATGATCTGTTGATTACCCTTCGCAAACTGCACAGACCCAGATCTGGTTGGAGTCCAAGGCTCGGCTAGCGTGGGTACGTGGGAAAGCCTGCCAGTAGCTTCTCGTGGGTCAGTGGTTCTTCCCTGGGTTTTCCAGGGTTCCTCCTCCACCAGTTATACTGGCCGCCATGTATAGCCTATCTAGTTGAAAAATGGCGTTAAACCCTAGAACAACAACAACAACAGACCCAGATCTGTTGATTACCCCTAACAACCTGCAAAGACATAGATCAGCCGATTACTCCTAACAAACTGCACAGACCCTGATCTTTTGATTACTCTTAACAAACTGCACAGACTCTGATCTGTGTATTACTCCTAATAAACTGCATAGACCCAGATCTGCTGATTACTCCTAACAAACTACACAGACCATGCTCTGTTGATTACTCCTAATAAACTGCATAGATCCTCATCTGTTGATAACTCCTAATAAACTGCCCAAATCCAGATCTGCTGATTACTCCAAACAAACTGCATAGACCCTGATCTCTTGAAGCATTATGCAAAGTTAGATCTGAGTCTGTGCAGTTAACATTTAGACTCAACATAGAAAAGAGGATATATCCCGTATTCCATATGGGAGAATATTACATTAGGTTTCAGCTTTCTCAAGCCAAAGGTATTGGTTTTATTTCCTGAGTGACATTAAATAATTTGCCAACTCCAGGTCCCTTGAATCAATATTTATGTTCCTATAATTCAATACAGTCCCTTTTATTAATTAAAAACCCTTTCTTTATTCCTTAAGCTTAGCTATGGCTCCTTAATATTTTAACTTGACACAGTTAGGATTAAATAATAAGCAGACATTTACACATTGCTCTTGCCCTCAAAATGCTACGCATGATGCAGTAAAAGGTATGGATCAATGCTAGACATGATGCAGTAAAAGGCATGAATCCATGCTAGACATGATGCAGTAACAGGCATGGATCCATGCTAGACATGATGCAGTAAAATGCAAATCCATGTTAGACATGATGCAGCAAAATGCAAATCCATGCTAGACATGATGCAGTAACAGGCATGGATCCATGCTAGACATGATGCAGTAACAGGCATGAATCCATGCTAGACATGATGCAGTAACAGGCATGAATCCATGCTAGACATGATGCAGTAAAAGGCATGGATCCATGCTAGACATGATGAAGTAACAGGCATGGATCCATGCTAGACATGATGCAGTAACAGGCATGAATCCATGCTAGACATAATGCAGTAAAAGGCATAGATCCATGCTAGACATGATGCAGTAACAGGCATGGATCCATGCTAGACATGATGCAGTAAAATGCAAATCCATGTTAGACATGATGCAGTAAAATGCAAATCCATGCTAGACATGATGCAGTAACAGGCATGGATCCATGATAGACATGATGCAGTAACAGGCATGAATCCATGCTAGACATAATGCAGTAAAAGGCATGGATCCATGCTAGACATGATGCAGTAACTGACATGAATCCATGTTAGACATAATGCAGTAAAAGGCATGGATCCATGCTAGACATGATGCAGTAAAAGGCATGAATCCATGCTAGACATGATGAAGTAACAGGCATGGATCCATGCTAGACATGATGCAGTAACAGGCATGAATCCATGCTAGACATGACGAAGTAACAGGCACAGATCCATGCTAGACACAATGCAGTAACAGGCATGAATCCATGCTAGACATGATGTAGTAAAAGGCATGGATGTATGCTAGACATGATGTAGTAACAGGCACAGATTCATGCTAGACATGATGTAGTAACAGGCACAGATCCAGGCTAGACATGATGCAGTAACATACATGAATCCATGCTAGACATGATGCAGTAACATACATGAATCCATGCTAGACAATAATGCAGTAACAGGCATGAATCCATGCTAGACATGATGCAGTAACAGGCACAGATCCATGCTAGACATGATGCAGTAACATACATGAATCCATGCTAGACATGATGCAGTAACAGGCATAGATCCATGCTAGACATGATGCAGTAAAATGCATGAATCCATGCTAGACATGATGCAGTAACAGGCATAGATCCATGCTAGACATGATGCAGTAACAGACATGGATCCATGTTAGACATGATGCAGTAACAGGCATTTATCCATCCATACATGTTGCTTTTGCCCTCAAAATGGTATAGACATTATGTGGTAACAGGTGTGGATCCATATATATACAATTTATCATATGTTTGATTTTAGTATGCTCTATTTCAAGTACATCATTAATCTCATACAGCACTCCCTCACTATAAAGTCCTTCATTATAACAAGGTTTCTGTTTTAAGACCTTTATTATAACTTGGTTCCCGTTATTAAAGCCCTTCATTATAACATGGTTTCCGTCACAAGACCCTGCACTATAACATGGTACCTAACCACTTGGCCACCCAGAGCCCCCAATAATAATAATAATAATAATAATAATAATAATAAATTTATAGATGTTAATTCAATTAGTAACTAATTTTCCCACAGACAATGCCAAGTATATAGCTCAAATAAAATTCACATTCCCTCATAGATGGTACATGTAATTCACAGCACAGATTTGCATGAATACCCATTAACTCATTAACCCCTGGTGCTGTGTTTACATGGCAGGAGGTAGTAGCCTACTGCCAAGCTCTGTTGCATCAAGGTCATGTATGATACACTGAAGTGGGTGGTATTATATAAAGGCAGACAGATGTAGCTCTGTGAAAATACAAATTAATCTGGACATTTTAGTTGCACTACAAAATACAGAGGGAAAAACCTGATTTTTTGGACCCGTTTTTCTTCACCCAAAATTCGCCTTTGGTTGGAATCTCATTTTGTGTCTGGATTTTACACTTTTTGGCCTCAGATCTAAGGCAGACCAGTCTGAAATGCACACAGACAGGTGAACCTTTGCAAAAATAGGATATGGTGGGCATCTGGAATAAAGAGGGGTCTCAATACAAAAATGAAGGGTCTGTTAAGCAACAAAAAAAAAGAAAAAAAAATGAACTTCAACTTCTACCCTTCTGCTTATGAACAAGCAAAATAACCAACTGGTATATATAGTTTACAGCATAGACTTGCATGAATAAGACAGCTTAAGCTGTCAAGTACAGCTCTTGGCATTAGGTACAGCAATCCTTCATTATAATGCTGTCCATAGAATATGGTTCACAGAATATACTGCCTTATAATGAAGTAGATGATGCAGGCAGTACTCCCTCATAATGATGCCATACATGGAAACCAAAGAACACATTGCCTTATAAAAAGACTGCCTTATAATGAAGTACATGATGCAGACAGTACTCATTATTATCATGCCATACATGGAAACCATAGAACATTCTACCAAATGATGAGACTGCCTTATAATGAAGTACATGATACATCCTTCCTCATTATAAAGCTGTCAAGTACAGCTCATGATATTAGGTACAGCAATCCTTCATTATAATGCTGTCCACAGAATGTGGTTCATAGAGTATACTGCCTTATAATGAAGTAAATGACAGATCCTCCCTCATTATAAAACTGGACAAGGAAGCTATAAGTTATGCTGCCTTTTTATGAGAATGCCTTATAATTACTGACCCATGAGAAGCTCTCTAAAATATAAAATCTGTCACAATGGTCACATGATACTGTGATGATATATACTGTAAAATGTGGATCCTGCACTATTTTGACAGCAATTTGTTGTGCTATTTATAAACAGTATGCCATCAATCCTTTTAATATCAGTATAATTTCATTTTTCATATTGAAAACATTGCATTTTTATTGAACGTACATGAATTTCCTTTTTTACAAAATTGGTTGATTTTGCACATAAGTTTTTTAAACTTATTTATAATTATTTCAATGCCCCAAAACATAAATAATAAAATGTATATCTAAAATTATAGACAATATATTAGCAAGTGTATACATAAAAATTATTATATGGAAAAAATGTGCAGGTCTTCAAATACTTTGGAGGTGGGGGAATAAGAGAAAACATTGTGTAAAAGACAGAATCTTTATATGCAAACTTTGCTGATTGCATGATTGTTCTGTTTGTAGCAAGACTACAGTCATAAATAGTTCTCTTTGTACACTACTTATAGTAATAAATAGTTATCTTTGTATATTGCTTATAGTCATAAACAGTTATCTTTGTACATTGCTTACAGATATAAATAGCAATATTTGTATATTGCTTATAGTCATAAACAGTTATCTTTGTACATTGCTTATAGATATAAATAGTTATCTTTGTACATTGCTTATAGATATAAATAGCAATATTTGTATATTGCTTATAGTCATAAACAGTTATCTTTGTACATTGCTTATAGTCATAAATAGCTCTATTTGTATATAGCTTATATTCATAAATAGCTCTCTTTTTACACTGCTTATAGTTATAAATAGCTCTCTTAGTACATTACTTATAGTCATAGTTATCTTTGTACATTGCTTATAGTCATAAATAGCTCTATTTGTATAAAGCTTATAGTCATAAATAGCTCTCTTTTTACACTGCTTATAGTTATAAATAGCTCTCTTAGTACATTACTTATAGTCATAAACAGTTATCTTTGTACATTGCTTATAGTCATAAATAGCTCTTTGTATACTGCTTATAGTCATAATAGCTGTCTTTGTACATTGCTTATAGTCATAAATAGCTCTCTTTGTACATTGCTTATAGTTATTAATAGCTCTTTGTACACTGCTTATAGTCATAAATAGCTCTCTTTGTACATTGCTTATATTCATAAATAGTTGTCTTTGTACATTACTTATAGTTATAAATAGCTGTCCTTGTACATTACTTATAGTCATAAATAGCCATCTTTGAACATTGCTTATATTCATAAATAGCTGTCCTTGTACATTACTTATAGTCATAAATAGCTGTCTTTGAACATTGCTTATATTCATAAATAGCTGTCTTTGTACATTACTTATAGTCATAAATAGCTGTCTTTGAACATTGCTTATATTCATAAATAGTTGTCTTTGTACATTACTTATATTCATAAATAGCTGTCTTTGTACATTGTTTATAGCCATAAATAGCTGTCTTTGTACATTGTTTATAGTCATAAATAGCTGTCTTTGTACATTGTTTATAGTCATAAATAGCTGTCTTTGTACATTGTTTATAGTCATAAATAGCTGTCTTTGTACATTGTTTATAGTCATAAATAGCTGTTTTTGTACATTGTTTATAGTCATAAATAGTTATCTTAGTACATTACTGGATACATTATCTTTAATAAAAACAATAATTCTTTTCTTTTAATATCATAAATATTCCTTTACTTTAGTACATAAACCTAAATATTAAATTTCACTAAATAACTTGATCAGGATAGATTTAACTACTGACAGATGAATTTGAAAAAATAACCATAAAGCCTTATCAGAAATAAGCCTCTGTGATTGTAATCCTGATTTTTCAATATTTGGCAGCTCTATTACAAGTCACAACCTGAAAATTTGTACAGATATTGTTCATTGGAATTATACTAAATTTGGTTTTAAAACATCGGCAGTCATGACTAAGGATACTATTACATATATCATTTCAAAGCTACATTAAAGATTTTTATGACAAAATTAATTTAAATCTCTCAAAAACAAGTCAGTCATAAAATGTGATTTAAAACATTTATGTTCATAAGATACAGAATGTATTGCTTCATTAAATGAGATAAGCTCTAATCATAAGGTTTCTTTTAGGCCTGAAAACAGATGTGGCTAAAGCGAGAGTGTCTTCATACGGTTTACTTTAATATAGTGTTATATGGTGGGTATTGTCATTGATCATTATGTGGTGGTGAAATTATATGTATCGTGAATTTTCCTTAAAAGAGTTTTATGTCAGAACAATTATTGTGGATTTCCTAAACTGTTTCTTTGTACAATAGCAAGATTCCCTTGTGATTAATTTTAAAACTGAACAAGGATTACACATCCTGCTCCCTCAGAGAAAAATACTTTATCTTAAGTACTCTAAGCAAGACTAAAATATCTCAATATGAGGATAAATCATAGAACTTTGGTGCAAATGGGACCCCATGTGGTCAAAGGAGATGAAAATCATTGTATATGCTATTTGATTGATATACTGTAAATTTACTGTTTTTAGTGAGGCACAATTTTTATGGATTTTAAGTTTTCTATCAATCATGAACAATAAATGTGTATGCTGAAACTTTTTTTGATCCACTAATTAAATCACCAACAAAATGTGTACATTTTTGCAAAAACTGCAAAAGGTGATACCCATAAAAAATAAACTGTTTTACAGTTGTACACAGGCCTGTCAACGCTAGGAATAATTAATGGAACAAACAACACATTCATTGATCTGCCAGCTCATTATGCAACAGCAGATCAGGATCTATGCCATCTGCACCTTAACCCAACTTAAAATCGAGTGTGTATGGTATATGATATGTAATATGAGTATCTACAGAATACAAGTTTGTATTTCTATCAATCAACATGACACATACTTGAGAAGGAAATAGACTGGTAAATATGGAGATTTTCCAGATTAAAATGCAAAAAGTGAACATGTTCACATACATTTGCAACATTTAAACTATATATGGCCTGTAATTTTAAGTTCATATGATTTAGCAAGAGTGAAATAAAATTCAGTTAAAATATCAGAGGTGAACTAGATACATGTCAGTGTAGTCTCATAAAATATCAGAGGTGAACTAGATACGTGTCAGCGTAATGTCATAAAATACCAGAGGTAAAGTAAATGCATGTAAGTAAATGCCATCTTCTTAATACTCTTTTGGAAAGCTTTTTGCAAATTGATACTTAGAAAAATACTCAGTTACATTACACAAGCAATGGTTTTGTGAATAAGGATTTGAACATTTTAAACTGCAATTATTGTGAAACACAGACGGTAATGTTTTGGATGTCTACATGTTCAATAATATGGCATTATAAACTTGATAGCTACTCAAATCCTGGATGCGACAATAAACTGTGAAGTAAGTTTTTTGGAAATTCACATGTTCAATATCGCATTATAAACTTGACAGCTACGCAAACCCTGGACGAGAAAGCTCTCTGCAACTCTTTTTAATACAAAAAGAAAGAATAATCTCCTTAACTTTGATA
This sequence comes from Sinohyriopsis cumingii, assembly GCA_028554795.2. Taxonomy (NCBI): domain Eukaryota; kingdom Metazoa; phylum Mollusca; class Bivalvia; order Unionida; family Unionidae; genus Sinohyriopsis; species Sinohyriopsis cumingii. Next base: position 90,397,829 of record CM068841.1, on the reverse strand, counting down.
GATGAAATTCAAGTTACCTGAAACCTCTGCTCCAATAACTTATAAGAAAATTCGTAACAATATTGTTTGTCCTCCAGAATCTTGTGCAGATCAATAATATATTTCCATGAAATCTTTACATCCATTTATTCTGTATATATTTTCTATAACTAATACCAATGGATAACAAAAGTATTCTAAATGGTAATTATGATGTCAGGATTGATAAATTTTATATACTATCTCAAGAGAAAAACATTTATCAATGAATCAGTATCTACTTTTTAAACAACTAAATCATTGATCCAAAAACCTGAAATGTAAAAGTTAAGCCATGTTAAAGTACAATTATCTCAGAATCATAATTGTTTTTAATTTTTATTTCACATGATAAAAAAATATAAAAAGTATACAATTTAGTGCCAAATAATAATGTTGAAATGAAATCACTGAAAATAATCTATTGCTGGGTGCTGAAAATTTCATGGGTACAGAGATGTTATTTAAATTGTGAAAATCGAGAGCTACATAGATTTGCAGGGTAAACACTGTATAACCAGGCTCAGTCATGCTTGCTGTTTATGGTGTAGTTGAATCATACACATTTCTAAAAGTTTTGTTCAGTTTTGTGTTTTCAAGCATCATGATATCTGCAAATATCATAGATTCTCATAATGACAGTTAATTTTGGAGACCAAATTAATTTACATGCTGAGGCAGAAAGAAAACTCAACTGCAGGTTCAGCTGAAATCTGCTTTCAAATACTCTGTGTACCAGACGTGATGATGAAAAATTCTGCCAGAGAAGATGTCATGTTTAAACACTGTATTACTCAGCAAATAAATTCAGTGTATGGTTTTCCCCATTTGTTTTATTTCAACTAAAATATCTGATACTGCTGAACAAGCTGTTTCTAATGTGGCAATTCAAAGTAGTAACTACCATAATATTTCCAATAAAACAATGCTAATGTATTTGAATCCCTTAAAAAATTGTGATATTACCTGTATTCATTGTCTGGGAAGGTTTTATGTTGCCCATATTGTTTATATACAAACAATGTAAAGCAATGCTCTCATAGGATGCTATATGCAACAATGTACAGCAATGCTCTCACAGGATTTTACTTGCAAACAATGTACAGCAATGTTCTCTTAGGATGTTATATGCAACAGTGTACAGCAATGCTCTCATAGGATGCTATTTGGGAACAATGTACAGCAATGCTCTCACAGAACGGTATTTGCAAACAATGTACAGCAATGCTCTCACAGGATTTTATTTGCAAACAATGTACAGCAATGTTCTCATAGGATGTTATATGCAACAGTGTACATCAATGCTCTCATAGGATGCTATTTGGGAACAATGTACAGCAATGTTCTCACAGAACGGTATTTGCAAACAATGTACAGCAATGCTCTCACAGGATTTTATTTACAAACAATGTACAGCAATGTTCTCATAGGATGTTATTTGCAAACAATGTACAGCAATGCTCTCAAATAATATTATTTGCAAACAATGTACAGCAATGCTCTCACAGGATTTTATTTGCAAACAATGTCCAGCAATGTTCTCATAGGATGTTATTTGTAAACAATGTACAGCAATGTTTTCACATAACATTATATTATTTGCAAACAATGTACAGCAATGCTCTCACAGGATTTTATTTGCAAACAATGTATAGCAATGTTCTCATAGGATTTTATTTGCAAACAATGTATAGCAATGTTCTCATAGGATGTTATTTGCAAACAGTATACTGCAATGCTCTCAAAGGATGTTATTTCAAACAATGTACAGCAATTCTCTCATAGGATGTTATATGCAATAATATACTGCAATGCTCTCAGAGGATGTTATTTGCAAACAATGTACGTCAGCAATGCTCTCATAGGATGTCATTTGCAAACAATGTACAGCAATGCTCTCACAGAATGTTATTTGCAAACAATGCGCAGCAATGCTCTCACAGGATGTTATATGCAATACTCTCACAGGATGTTGTTTATTTACAAACACTGCACAACAATGCTATCACAGGATGTTGTTTGCAAACAATGTACAGCAATGCTCTCACAGGATCTTATATGCAATAATGTACAGCAATGCTCTCACAGGATGTCGTTTGCAAATAATGTACAGCAATGCTCTCATAACATCTTATTTGCAAACAATATACTGCAATGCTCTCACAGAATGTTATTTTCAAACAATGTACAGCAACGCTCTCACTGGATGAAATTTGCTATCTACAGCAATGCTCTCACAGGATATTTATTTACAAACACTGTACAGCAATGCTCTCGCAAGATGTTGTTTATACGCAAACAATGTACAGCAATGCTCTCACAGGATGTTGTTTGTATGCAAACAATGTAGCAATGCTCTCACAGGATGTTACTTGCAAACAATATACTGCAATGGTCTCACAAAATGTTTGTGCAAACTGTGTGCAGCATTACTCTCACAGGCTATTGTCAGAATACTTGCAGCTGGATTTTGTAGAAAAGAGATTGCAAATGTGGCTGTGCCCACTGAAGCTTTGCAAACTTTGCAGCAATAATTTGAAACAGATACTAGCTGAGATTAACAGCAAGTGTTTTTTTTGTGGTCTTTACAGATACAACCTTGGAAAGTACTTTTTAAAACAGTACATACAACCTTGCAAAGTTCTTTTTTGTCTTTACATGTGCAACCTTGGAAAGGACATTTTTGTGTTTATACATACAACCTTGGAAAGTATATTTTTCTCTTCGCACATACAACCTTGAAAAGTACTTTTTTGTATTTACACATACAATCTTGGAAAGTGTTTATATCTGCAGCAAATATTTGCTGTAAAGTTTCAACAAAGTATACTGCATTTCCTTTACAAAGCATGAAATGTATTCATCAATATACCATTTGGCCTACAATTAGATGCAACTTACAAAACAGCTCATAGTTAAACAAGGGCTTAACTCTGTTAGAAAATGATCAAAACTGAACTTGACCTTAATGTAAAGCCTCGTAATAATTGGGTTATATATGACATATCAAGTCCTTCAAAAATATTTGAGAAAAATTTAAATTTATGTTGGAAAGGACATGACATGTTTTGATAGAATGGGATGGGATGAGACAGATGAAAGATGAGGGAAATATATGCCCCCTCCTGAGATATTGGAAACACTATATGCCCCTTCTATAGCTAGACACAACATGTTGTAACAGGATGGGATGAGACACACAGACAGAAACACTATACACATCCTCCATAGCAGGAGATGAGATACTGTGATGGAAAGTCAGACAGAACCAGACAACAGTATATGCCCCTTCCATAGCAGGACAAGACATGCTGTAACTGGATTGGATGAGACAGTTTAACACAGGTAACAATATATTTCCCCTCCATAAAGACATGACATGTTGTGATGGCATGGGATGAGACAGACATAGGTAACACTATATGCCTACTGACAGCAGGACATGACATGGTTTGATGGGATGGAACAAGTCAGACAGAGAGAGACAAGGTTAACACTACATAATTGCTATATGTCTTATGAAATGTCGAGCAAATGTCAACATGATCAGACAACACACACAGTCATAGGTAATACATTATGCCAACTCCGTAGCAGGACATGACATGTGGTAGTGGGATGGAGTTATACAGACATATATCGATAACACCAAATGCCAACTCCACAGCAGGATATGACACGTAATGGGATGGGACAAGAGAGACAGGCAGACAGACACAAGTAACACTTTATGGCCCCACAATAGATATGGCAGAGGAACAAAATTACCACAGAACTTAAGCATGACAATAACTAAAAGTGATATACAAAATTAAAATATTGTTTTTAATATTAATAAACTTTTATGTCACAATACAATACACAAAGAAAGAGGGATATGTGAATTTGTCAGGAGCAGAGTAATATTTTTCATAACCTGGGTGAATATGAGAGGTAATTCTAATAGTATCAGTTCATAACCTGGGTGAATATGAGAGGTAATTCTAATATTATCAGTTCATAACCTGGGTGAATATGAGAGGTAATTCTAATATTATCAGTTCATAACCTGGGTGAATATGAGAGGTAATTCTAATATTATCAGTTCATAACCTGGGTGAATATGAGAGGTAATTCTAATATTATCAGTTCATAACCTGGGTGAATATGAGAGGTAATTCTAATATTATCTAAATTAGTACACATACTATAAAAAAAATTCTAACAATATCTGAAACATCTACTAAAGAAACAAAACTTCTAACAATAGATAAATTAATACGCCTACAACACATAACTTCTAACAATATATACCATAAAACTTGCCACTACTGGTATCAAAAAGTTTTGGCCATTAATATAGTGATAACCTGAACAAATATCATTAGAACACCTTTATGAAGACAAAATGCATTGACTGGTCCCCAATTGATGCCCCATTAAATTGGTTTCACAGCATGGCTTTTATTTTTCAAAACAAATTACATGCATTTCCTATTTTTGCTACAAACAACAGACCAAGCAAGCTGAACTGGGCAAGGTACATGCAATCTAACACAATCTAAAAGAAGGAGGGGGATGAATTTATCCTACCAAATATTCCATGTTCTCTATTGTTATGCCAATGAGGTTTTCAGTGCACTGATCATTAGGTGGATTCACTGAATAGGCCAAGCACTAATCATTAGGTGGATTCACTGAATAGGCCAAGCACTAATCATTAGGTGGATTCACTGAATAGGCCAAGCACTAATCATTAGGTGGATTCACTGAATAGGCCAAGCACTAATCATTAGGTGGATTCACTGAATAGGCCAAGCACTGATCGTTAGGTGGATTCACTGAATAGGCCAAGATGTTCATTCAGGCTACAAATTTTTTAAACCACATTGGTCATAAATTTCTTTATTACCATAATAAATAAAGGTATATATTTATTGGCAAAAGATATAAGAGTGCATTTGTTTAATTTATTTCAAATTATAAGCAACATATTTGGAAATAAGATGGGTAAAAAATTAATTTAGAATCTGAATAGAAAAATTTGCACCAGGGTGTGTCTTTTAAACCACTTTGCAAACTTGTATGCAAGATACATGAAGACAGATCATAAAGCACTTGAGCTTAAGTCTAAGCTTGAATTTTACTGTCAGCCAATCAAACAAAGTGTTACAAAAGTAAAGTCTCTTGCAAATGGTTGATCCAAACATGAATCCAAGCTCATTGGTTTAATGATCTTAAGGCAAGGATCTGCTATCACATAATACATCTGCAGATCCATGTATGATACCAAGTAAACAACACAGGCTTTTATTGGCTACATGCAGACTGAAAGTCTCCAGATCATTTTGTAAACAAGACAGCTAAAAGAGAAACAGGCTGATGGCATTTTATCAGGCAATATACCAATACCATTATCACTTTATGACCAGTGTTCTATCATGGCTCTCCATCAAATAATTCATCGATGGCATGTTTTAACTTTAGTTTGTGACTAACACTGTATCATAACATATTATTTCCTGAAATAAATGTCATAAAAAGAAGTACAGTAGCTTTTGAAAAACATTTTCTCATCATTATAGAAGAATGCAGTGGCACACAGACGAACATAGCATTAAAGTTTACCTGAATTTAGCTCATAAAGTGCTTCTTTTTATTATGCTGATAAATGTAGCCATAAAAGGGATCTATGTGAAGCTCCATCAAGTTATTATATTGAGAGCATTCTTATACTGGTGTATGTTCTTATACCGAGGTATGTTCTTATAATGAGGTATGTTTAATATTGAGGCATATTCTTATACTGAGGTATGTTCTTACACTGAGGTATCTTCTTATATTGAGGTATGTTTTATATTGAGGTATATTCTTATACTGAGGTATGTTCTCATATTGAGGTATATTCTTATGTTATGATATTTCTTATACTGAGGTATGTTACAATAATGTGGGGTGTTCTTTTACTTCTGTGTATTACTATGTTGAGGTATGTTCTTATACTGATGGGTATTATACTGATGTATGTTCTTATATTGAGGTATATTCTTATGTTATGATAATTCTTATACTGAGGTATGTTATAATAATGTGGGGTGTTCTTTTACTTCTGCATATTACTATGTTGAGGTATGTTCTTATACTGATGGGTATTATACTGATGTATGTTCTTATATTGAGAGATGTTCTTATACTGTTGAGTGTTCTTATAGGATGTTCATATTCTAGTGTATTCTTATATTGATGTATATTCTTATACTGTGGGGTGTTCTTATACTACTGGTATTATTATTTGAGGCATGTTCTTTTACTAAGAGGTCTTCTTATGCTGCCAGGTATTATACTGAGGTATGTTCTGACACTGAGAGATGTTTTTATACTATTGAGTGTTCTTATAGGATGTTCATATACTAGTGTATTCTTATATTGATGTATATTCTTATACTGTGGGGTGTTCTTATAGTACTGGTATTATTATTTGAGGCATGTTCTTTTACTAAGAGGTCTTCTTATGCTGCCAGGTATTATACTGAGGTATGTTCTGACACTGAGAGATGTTTTTATACTATTGAGTGTTCTTATAGGATGTTCATATACTAGTGTATTCTTATATTGATGTATATTCTTATACTGTGGGGTGTTCTTATACTACTGGTATTATTATTTGAGGCATGTTCTTTTACTAAGAGGTCTTCTTATGCTGCCAGGTATTATACTGAGGTATGTTCTGACACTGAGAGATGTTTTTATACTATTGAGTGTTCTTATAGGATGTTCATATACTAGTGTATTCTTATACAGAGATATGTTCTTATCTTGAGGCATGTTCTTATTCTGATGTATATTCTTATTCTGCTGGATATTATTATATTGAGGCATGCTCATTTATGAGATGTTCTTATACTGTTGGGTATTATACTGAGGTATGTTTTCATACGGATGTATATTCATATTCTGCTGGGTATTATTATATTGAGGCATGCTCATGTATGAGATGTTCTTATACTGTTGGGTATTATACTGAGGTATGTTTTTATACTGTTGGGTGTTTTTATGGGATGTTCATATACTGGGCATGTTCTTATGCTGAGGTATGGTCTTATATTGAGTTATGTTCTTATACTGCCCAGTACTATTATCCTGAGGGATGTTCTTATTCTAAGGCATGTTCTTGTACTAAAAATGGTCTTACGCTGAGAGATGTTATTTAACTAAGGTTCTACTCAGGCATGTTCTTATACTGAGGGATGCTTTCATAATGAGGGGTGTTCATTTACTGAGGTAGGTTCTTATACAGATGAATGTTTTTATACATCTCAGGGGTATTCTTGAAGGCTGTGTCATACTAGCAAACATGAAAACGTAGATACAGAGCATACATTTACAACAGAGTTGTTCAAGGGATATTTTGGAATAAAATATAAAGTTCTAAAATAAATGTATGCAGAGTAACAATGCAGAAGAATGAAAACAGAAAATCAATAACTACAAATGTATGTACAATATAAGTCTATTTATTTGATATATGATCATAAAATAAGTCACAATGAGAAAACAAAATTTTATTTTGGTTGTTGTTGAAGGGTTTAACGCCATTTTTCAACACATGATAGGCTATACATGGCGGCCAGTATTAATGGTGAAAATTTATTTTGGAGAGCATTACATAATGTCCAAACATATAAGTATGCAATATATGGAACAGCATACATATTTTGAATTTTATACATGATGAATGCCATCATAAAATAAGATATTCAAATGCATACAGATCTACATCAGGTATTTCTTAAATGCCAATGTTCATGTCATTTTGAACAATTTTAATAAAAAAAGCAATGAAAGTAGTTACCGCATTTGGCACAGCCTTGGTGAAAATTTGGCAAAACTGTCTTGGTATTATTATAGTTTGTAGACCTCCGTAAAATATACATTTGATCTACTTTATTACTGCTTTTAGTATCCTCAGTATTTCAGTGGGTATATATCTCTTTCTTAAATATCTATAAATATTGTCTGGCCTGGAGAGGATGAGAGAAAGCAATAGAACTTTAGTCCTATATGCTTCAAAACTGAAAAAGAGAAATCAACAAAAGTTTTTTTCCAAATGTGCTTGTAAATAGTACAAGTACTGCCATATCGATTTCTAAAATCAACTGACTAAAACAGTTATCATTGGTGCAAGTATTAATTGTATTCAAATTAAATCTCACTATGAACTGGTTCTCTATTACGCCATGCCAATAAAATGTTTCATCTGTATGCCAGCTATAAACTGGACAATAACACCAGACAAAGGAAGAGTCTTGTTAGTTGTAATGTTAATAATTATCAACTGAATATCAAGCAAATGTCTGGATTCTCAAAAATAAATAAATACAACTCCATTCATTTGACTGGCTCAAAATAATTTGTACATACCATGCAAACTACCAGAACAATAAAACCTCCCACTCTCCATTATTTTTCCTCCAAATCCATCAGAAACCGATTTGCCAGGTTCTGCAGACGAATAATAAAAACACAAAAACAGAGTACTTAATGATTTGAAACCAGAGTGTAACTGATTTTCATCAGTCAGTAACTGAAAATAAATGAATGAAATTAAAGATCACTTAAACCAACTGAATAGCTTTCATGACCATGTCCATGTTACAAGACAAGCAAGAGGTAATGCTAACAGGATTTAAGATGATAGTCTACTTTATATAACACAGAAAGTAGAGCAAAGTTTTCTTCAAAATGCAAAATAATTAAGAGGCAAGAAACCATCTAGTTGAATTATAATTACAAATTTATCACCTGAAATTAAAATTATAATTGTTAAATGTACCTGTCCAAAAAGAAAATAATTAACCAGCCTTGGTTAAACTGCTAACCTTACAATGTGTACTAAATTATGGCTTTAAAAGACTGGGCAAGGTGATTGACTTTCTTAAGAAAATACACACTGATGCAAAGAATATATTGTACTGCCATCCATGGAACAAAGATTATATTGTAATTCCATCCATAAAGCAAAGATCCATGGAACAAAGAAAATATAGTAATACCATCCATGGAGCAAAGATATAATGTAATGCCATCCATGATGAAAAGAATATATAGTAATGCCATCCATGGAACAAAAATATACTGTAATGACATCCATGGAGCAAAGATATACTGTAATGCCATCCATGGAGCAAAGATATACTGTAATGACATCCATGGAGCAAATATATACTGTAATGCCATCCATGGTGCAAAGATATAATGTAATGCCATCCATGATGAAAAGAATATATAGTAATGCCATCCAAGGAACAAAAATATACTGTAATGACATCCATGGAGCAAAGATATACTGTAATGACATCCATGGAGCAAAGATATACTGTAATGCCATCCATGGTGCAAAGATATAATGTAATGCCATCCATGGAGCAAAGAATATATAGTAATGCCATCCATGAGAGCAAAGATATAATGTAATGCCATCCATTGTGCAAAGAATATATAGTAATGCCATCCAAGGAACAAAAATATACTGTAATGACATCCATGGAGCAAAGCTATACTGTAATGCCATCCATGGAGCAAAGAACATATTGTGATGCCATCCATGGAGCAAAAAAAATACTGTAGTGCCATCCTTGGAGTGAAATGATGATACACATAACTGTGTGTGTCTTTCTAATAATGGCATAATTACAATGAAATGGTGCTGATCATAATAACAATGACTTTACTTACAGATGTAATTAGTTTTGGTTAGAAATCATCGACCTTACTTATTTGGTTTGGGAAGTTTATTCTGTTTGGTAGACATGGATCGTGGGTAGGGAATATTACCAGGTAGCCTATACTGGAATAGTGATTATAAATATTCAGGAGCACTATTATTGGATATCCTGTACATTAATTTGGCTTTTCTCAACCGGATTTAGTCTTTAATAGGTAATATTTTTAACTTACCAGCTAAATTTTTCTTGCTTTCTTTCTGGATTGATAGAAAGAAAAAATTCTAAAACTTTAAATATAAAGAATAGTGCACACATTTTGGGAAGATAAACAGAGATGGAGTAGAATTAAAAAAATTCAACATAAACACAGATATATGACAAATGGCTCCCTTTCTGCTGAGCCTGTCATTTAATTAGTTAGAAAGTAAAAAAAAATCAAAAGAACTTTAACAACGGTCTTGAGTTATGGTGTGGACAAGTGGATGATTCAATGGACATGTACATGGACACCAAAAAGGTAATGGCTCATTCCAAGGCTCCACCATGATGTGTGTGTGTTATTTGGATTTTTATCATAGCTTTAATAATTTTTCAGTCATACTACTACGATGTCTGCAGTGTGACAGTTTATAGTGATGTCTACTATTGGGGCATCATGCTGCAGATACGTAGCATGATGTCCCAACCAGTAACATTATCCTGACACCAGGCTGACCAGTCCTAACACTAACCTCTTAATGCTGAGTGCCAAGCGTCACTGCTAGTACCATTTTTGTAAGTCTTTGGTATGACTCGACTTGGGATCAAACCCATGACCTCCCGCATCTGAGGTGGATGCTCTAACCACTAGGCACCAGAGAAGTCACTGTAGAAAGACTTATAAAGTATTTCACAAGGCTGTCCCCCTTTTCTTATCACTGTAAAAAGATTTATAACGTATTTCACAAGGATGGCCCCCTGGTCTTATCACTGTAGCAAGACTTATAAAGTATTTCACAAGGATGGCCCCCTGGTCTTATCACTGTAAAAAGACTTATAAAGTATTTCACAAGGCTGGCCCCCTGGTTTTATCACTGTAGAAAGACTAACAAAGTATTTCACAAGGCTGGCCCCCTGGTCTTATCACTGTAGAAAGACTTATAAAGTATTTCACAAGGCTGGCCCCCCTGGTCTTATCACTGTAAAAAGACTTGCAAAGTATTTCACAAGGCTGGCCCCCTGGTCTTATCACTGTAGCTAGACTATAAAGTTTATGCACAAGGCTGGCCCCCTGGTCTTATCACTGTAGAAAGACTTATGAAGTATTTCACAAAGATGGCCGGGGCCCCAAGTGGCTGAGTGGTCTAAAGCACTCTCCATTACGGATCAATGCCATCTCACCTCTGCCTGCATAGGTTCGAGTCTCGGATTCGGCCAATGTGGGTATGTGAGAAAGCTTGCCAGTAGCTTCTTGAGGGTCAGTGGTTCTTTCCGGGGATTTCCTGGGTTCTTCCTCCACCATTAATACTGGCCGCCATGTATAGCCTATCTTGTGCTGAAAAATGGCGTTAAACCCTACAACAACAACAACAACAAAGATGGCCCCCTGGTCTTATCACTGTAGCAAGACTTATAATGTATATCACCATGGATCAAGTAAATGAATCAAAGCTTAAGACCTTTCCTCACAATGCCCATGTCAACATTAACTGGCTTCTCATTCGAAGCGTGTAAACAATATTAATTTACTGCATTTATTTAATCATTTTTATTGATATAGGCACAATGTGTACTTGAATTAAAGGTTACTTTGTCCATTGGCAAAAAACTTCACATTAGAATCTGAAATACTATTAAGTGCCACGGCAATAGGAGTCAACAGCCTTGTCAAGATACACACCATGGCAACCATCCCAGGCTTGTTTGGTCAGGATTTGAACTTGCAACCCTGTGATTGTGAGTCAAGGATTATTTTAATCAATTTACATTGCTGCACCATTCATCAGGAAATGACATAGACTAGCAGAGAAAGAAGCATGATTTCAGTGCCATCTCTCATCATTTATTAACAATGGTGACCTTACTGTAACAAATGTGTGTACACTTATATAACTGACTTTGTTCAAAACATTCACATTATTCAATATGCTTTTATGATTTCATATAAACCAAGCAAAACTCAGAACTGTAAAATATCAAGACATAACAGTTCTGTGTTATACAAGATAAATAAAATGAATAATGAAGACATAAATGCTATCATCAAGTTATTAAGACATTTAATTTCTGAGTTTAACCATCACACCTTTATCCAATGAATCTGGGTGGTTCGGGGTTGGGGGCTGGGGGCTGGGGGTAGCATCTTTTGTGACATTACAAAGAGTACTGAATGGTACCTGGATTCATGGATATAAGCAAATACAGGAAAACCATTTAAGGCAAAAATATGTTATGTTAGCTGTATGATACTTTATGACAGAAATGCCATTTACGACCAAGATATTTTATGTTTGCAATTTATATTTAATGGGTTATGTCAGCCATAAAATCCATGAAAGAACTGTACCCAATAGAAGTAAGTAAAGTAACTTTCTCATCAAAATGTAAACTGCCTTTAAAGATAGACTGCAGAGCTGCCAAACCTCCAGACTCAAATTTAGTGAAAAGAGGGATAAAAATTAGTGAATTTTGCAAATAATTAGTGAAAGCTACCAGAACTAGCAAGTCATGTGTCTTCAATAAACTACCTATACTTTCAGCAATTCCACTCAATTTCGACCTTAGTTTCAGGTTCAAAATGTACTTTGAACACATAATTACACATATATAATATCACATAATCACCCATATATAATAACACATAATTACCAATATAAAATAACACATATTTACCCATATAAAATAGCATAAAATTACCCATATAAAATAACACATAATTACCCATGTAAAATAACACATAATTACCCATATAAAATAATATATAATTACCCATATATAATAACACATAATTATCAATTTAAAATAACATATAATTACCCATATAAAATAACAAATAATTACCCATATAAAATAACATATAATTACCCATATAAAATAAAACATAATTACCCATATAAAATAACACACAATTACCCATATAAAATAATATATAATTAGCCATATAAAATAACACATAATTACTAATATATAATAACCTCATCTTAATCACATTCTTTGAAAAAGCTGTCTTTATTAATTGTTTGTTTAAAGAATTCACAGTTGCTGTGTATATGTGCCTTTCTTTATAAAAAAAATCCAGTTGGACCATAGTTTTCTTCTCAATTATTTGTGATACTTCTCAGATAAATATTGATTAAAATACATCAAAATGCTTGCAACAAGGTAAACTGTACCAATTAGATACAGTTCTACTAAGTTTGTCACAAGCAGTATGAACTGTTATCAGTACGTGACTGATGATATTGTGACTAGCACTTAATGGGATCAAGGTTATTTTATTCCTGATTTAAACTGATTGAGAATTTGGGAATTTGTAATATTTTTTCATGCAACGTGAATGTGCCAATAATTATCTTGCATAATGAAATTCACACCGAAATCATGATGGTTGACAGCTCTGTGACTGGTTGCGTTTAACATATCATGCACTGATAAATGGCATTGAACCCTACAAAACTATAAACCAAAACCTTTATAAAGATTATCATTGGCAGCCACAGAATACATTGCCTTGTAGTGAAAGTGCCTTATGATGAAGTATATTAAATACCATACTCCCTCATTATAACACTGTCCATCATGGGAGCAATAGAATAGTGAGACTTATATTGAGAAAGCCTTATAATGAATTACATAATAATGTACACCTCATTATAACATTTTCTATGAGAGCCATATAGTAATAAACCTTATAGTGAAAGTATCTTATAATAAATTGCATAATCTCATACTCCCTCATTATAACACTGACCATGGGAGCCACAGAATAGTGAACCTTATAGTGAGAGTGCCTTATTATGAAGTACATGATATATAATAATTTTGCTACCACTTAATGTAATTGGATGTATAAGTATATTGACTTTGTAACAGGAATATACATCAATCTGCCTAATTAATCACTATGCGACAGTGTGTCCTTAAATGCTGTTTGAAAGAACTAGTCAAAGTTTCTTTTCCATTAGTATGGTCACTTATACATAAAATGGGAATTTTCACTGATGTGTAGGAGACTGTTACATAGCTGATGATGACATATTTTTGTTTGTACTTACTCTTGAGAAATGAGGAAATCTCGACACATGAGGATATAGATGATAACGAAGCACAGCAAATTAATGCCTATGGCTTGCAACAATCAATGGCAGTTAATCCTGAATAAACTATGACACTTACAGCTTTCTATTAGGTCGCAAATAAAAAAAGTAACTGTCACAAATATTGGTAGAGTTGAATATAACCTTGAATGACTGTGATGTTATACCTAGAATGACATTTTTCTTTCTGTTATGTCCAGATTGACATGTTTTCTCCAATATGTTATGTTATGCCATTTCATGTCTAATATGTTATGTTATGCCATTTCATGTCCAATATTTTATGTTATGCCATTTTGTGTCCAATATTTTATGTTATGCCATTTCATCTCCAATATGTTATGTTATGCCATTTCATGTCCAGAATGATGTTATCTCTAACATGTTACGTTATGTCATCTTATGTCTAGAATGATGTTACCTCTAACATGTTACATTATGTCATATTATGTCTAGAATGAGGTATTATGTTATAGCCAGAATGATATGTAAGTTACCAAAAGAAGCCTAGAAAGTTATAGGGAAAGTTTCCTAATTCTGGAATTTAGCATGTTAGTAATGTTGCTCCACAACCTAATTTAGAAGTTTAGTACGATATTAATTTTGCTCCTAATCCTAATTTTAGACTTTAGCACAATATTAATTTTGTTCCATATCCTAAATTTGGAGTTTAGTATGATATTAATTTTGCTCCATATCCTAATTTTGGACTTTAGTATGATATTAATTTTGCTCAATGTCCTAATTTTGACATTAGTATGATATTAATTTTGCTCCATATCCTAATTTTGGACCTTAGCACAATATTAATTTTGCTCCATATCCTAATTTGGAGTTTAATACACAAATACTGTTGCTACCTGAGCATCACTAGAACTTTAAAAAAAATACGCAGCCAATCATAATGCAGTCATGAATAAATTGGCCACAATTTATTAAGTGCATCTTTAAATTGGCATAATAATACAGAAAATAAAGAAAATGGTTTAGTTTGCAAAATCATAAGTAAATTTCTAAAAATTGTATGCATCAATGTCAGTAGTAATACCTCTGTGTGTGTATATGTGTTCGATATTACATGGATAATATATCAAAGACATATATAAATAAACAATTACATTAGCATGCATTTGAAAATGTAAACTGAATACACATACAAAAATGAAACACGTAAACAAAACTTACACAGATATCTTCCTGTTAGAGCATTCGGCATCTCTCTGATTACTGAAGCTGCCAATGCATACCACTGAGTACAATCAACCTCTCTGACAATAATCTCTCTCTGTAGGATCATATACAAGCCAAATGATGACGGAATATGGCTATAGGTGTGGCTACATCAGCAAGTAACATTAACTGACAAGTGTTCTCCTTGCAAGATGCATCTAAAGGCATTAATTTGTTCCAACAATCAATTTCTAAACTTCAAGCACAATCATGTGAAAAACAACTTGTTCATATAAATTTGTCCAATAAAATTCCAGATTTTTTTTCCTTGTAATTTCCTCATTAAAAAAGACTGGAAGTTTGAGAATTTATTTGCCACTTTCTTCAAGGTATTATTTTTTTATCAGAATTTGCCTGAAATCAAAAGAACAGAAGTACACTACACTATCAACAGTACCAACCTAAATTTTTCATTGTAATCAAATAAGCCAAAATTGTGGAGATCAATTGTGAAATTGATATCAAACTATTTTTCTTTAATGGAAGAGATACAAAACAATTAAAATTATAATTATCCATACCCTAGCCAAGTGCAATAAAAATCTTTTAAAGTAAAACTTGTCTTGAAAAACCACTACTATGAGAGACCACCTTTCTTAGAGACCAATTTCTAATGCATTATGTTTTATTGACCATTATTAGAGACTACTTGTCCTGAGAGACCACTTTTATTAGCAGAATGGATGGTCCTTCAAAAGAGGCTTTACTATATATTCTGGCTGGTTACATTTAGTCTGCATATCCAGGCAGTCTCAAGATTGTCAATGTCACAACCCCGCTACTGTATTATAAATAATACTGATCCACTACGGTATTATAAATAATACTGCCGAAGGTCTGCATTAAAATTTAATGACTCACGAGCCCCCCAGTCAGCGGTTCCAACTCTCTAAATACATATAACAACTCAAGGTTGAATAAATAATAATTTTATCAAATATACAAATGCAAGAATTTCATGGACATAAATCTTCAGCTCAATATATCATAATACAATAATGGCCGGGTTGACCAAATACCCTTTACTCTTTACTTCGTCATATATAAATTACTGTCCTATTGTGAAAGAGTCTCTGTTCAGTGAGTTTTCCCAAGTACTCATCTAATTTCTCTTCTTTCCTCCTTCCTTCCTCTTCCTCCTTCTATACACTGTGCCTCTTGGGTACACACTGGAAGTCTCCACAGCTTCCTTCTTATTCTCTCTGTGTCATCACTTCGTACACCCTGGAATATCTCAGCACCGACTTTCACGTTGCCCTGGGAGCTTCCTTTGAGAAGCTTGTTTACACAGTTCAATTCCCTTTTTTTATGAGTTAAGTCTCAGATAGGCTTTTAGCTCAAATTCCCTCCTCAACATAAGCTTCCTGCTTTACTAGACAATACATCTCTCTCCCCCGAGAATTAGCAGCTTACTCATGGGTCTGTGCATGTTTATGAATAAGAATGAAGCATTTTCCCGCCTAAAGTATTAGCCCCTCCCAGCTTAAGATCTAGCGTCTCTCATCCCTAATTAGTCGACACGCCTACCATTTGATGTTCTTTCCGCCTGGGTCCAGGTATCTACACACCACCTTGGCGTGCTACTGGGTATCCGGCCCAAATATGCCCTACGGCAGAAGCCCTGCTAGAACATGGATTGATTACCTTTGAAGCCAATTTAGAGATTCAAAATTATGTAACCCCTAGTAAGACATCCGGCCCACATGCTCTGATTCTGCAAAATTCTGCCTTCGGTTAGTTACAGTCAACATCTTTCATGCAGGCAATATCTAGATTATCAACTACGACTTTAAGCAACAGATTGCAAACAAACCCATACAACAACAGCTTATATTTATGGGCAGGGCCAGTTTATCCTACTAGATGAACTAATGACCCCTAGGGCACCAATATTTTGGGGGCACCAAAAACAAAGTACACTGTCAAGTTATTCATTTATTATCATTAAATATGTAGATAAATAATGAAATTAAAAAATTATTAAGTCGCACATGTATTCATGTATTAATACTGATGAATAGTTTATAGTAAGCGATGAACTGAAGCGGGGGGGAGGGCACAAAGCGCAAGGTTTGCCTAATACTCCAAAAGCCCTAGCACTGGCCCTCTTTATTGGTCAGCATGAGGTGAAATAATGGTTGATATTGGATCTGAAATTGTCATATGAATTTGTCACAGGTCAATCTTTCAGTGGACTATTTATATGAATCTATTACAGGTCAATATTTCAGTGGAATATTCATATGAATCTGTCACAGGTCACTCTTTGACTTGAATATTTATATGATTTTGTTACCGGTCAATCTTTCAATGGAATATTTATATGAATCTGTCATAGGTCAATATTTCAGTGGAATATTCATATGAATCTATCACAGGTCAACCTTTCTGTGGAATATTCATATGAATCTATCACAGGTCAATATTTCAGTGGAATATTCATATGAATCTATCACAGGTGGTCAATCTTTCAGCAGAATATTCATACAAATCTGTTACAGATCAATACTTCTGTGGAATATTTATATGATTCTGTCCCAGGTGGTCAATCCTTCAATGGAATATTCATAAAAATCTGTTACAGATCAATACTTCAGTGGAATATTTATGTGATTATGTCAAAGGTCAATCTTTCAATGGAATATTCATATGAATATGTCATGGGTCAACCTTTCTGTGGAATATTCATATGACTGTCACAAGTCAATCTTTCAGCTGAATATTCATATGAATCTATTTTAAGGTCAATCTTTCAGTGGATTATTTATAAGAATCTATCACAGGTCAATCTTTCAGTGGAATATATAAATCTATCGCAGGTTAATATTTCAGTGGAATATTTATATGATTATGTCACAGGTCAATCTTTCAGTGGAATAATCATGTGAATATCACAGGTCAATCTTTCAGAGGAACATTCATGTGAATCTGTCACAGGTTAATCTTTCAATGGAATATTGATGTGAATCTGTCACAGGCCAATCTTTCTGTGGACTATTCATATCACTCTGTCACAGGTCAATCTTTCAGAAGAATATTCATATGAATCTGTCACAGGTCAATCTCTCAGTGGAATATTCATATTAATCTATCAAAGGTCAATCTTTCAGTGGACTATTCATATCACTCTGTCACAGGTCAATCTTTCAGTGGAATATTCATATGAATCTGTCACAGGTCAATCTTTCAGTGGAATATTCATATGAATCTGTCACAGGTCTATCTTTCAGTGGAATATTCATATGAATTTAAAATCTGTCATGGGTAAACCTTTCAGTGGAATATTCATATGACTCTGTCACAGGTCAATCTTTCAGTGGAATATTTATATGAATCTGTCATAGGTCAATATTTCAGTGGAATGTTCATGTAAATGTCACAGGTCAATCTCTCAGTGGAATATTCATATGAATCTGTCACAGGTCAATATTTCAGTGGAATATTCATATGAATCTGTCACAGGTCAATCTTTCAGTGGAATGTTCTTATCAATCTGTCACAGGTCAATCTTTCAGTGGAATATTTATATGAATCTGTCACAGGTCAATATTTCAGTAGAAGATTTATATGAATCTGTCACAGGTCAATATTTCACTGGAAGATTTATATGAATCTGTCACAGGTCAATATTTCAGTGAAAATTTATATGAATCTGTCACAGGACATAAAATTCAGGTAGGAAACATTTTGAAGAACAAACAATGTACCTGAGCAAACAAAGCCAAGTTTTTTGTTTGTTTTTGTTTTTGTTTGGTGTTTTACTGTACAGCAACATGAGTATATTATTTAATGTCAAGGCAACTTGAGTAAAGAGGACCTTGCCCAAAGATGCACCATAGTAGCCAACTGTGGCAGGTCCTATGGTAAGATTTAAACCTACACCCTTTTGATCCCAAGTCCATCACACTGGTCACTTAATTACTTTGGCTCCAATGAACAGATGAAAAGATGCAGGCAATAAACTCCACAGCTGCAAATATATTGATTATCCAATATGGTAACATTATTACAAATCAGCATAAAGACTGAGTAACATGTACAAACCACATTAAATTACTCATATGCATGCATGACAAGAGTCCCATGAAGGTCAAGACCCTTTCTTCCTTTGAACTGCTGAATTTTAAAATCATCAGATATTCTTAGTGGTAACACCATTTTCAAATTAGCTACTGAGGTAAACATATCTGATGTCAGATTGGCCCATTTTCATAAAAGACAAAGTAGACATCATTATAAGTCTTTTGTTTGAAACCCCATGTCATAATGATCATTTATTCAGGTAAAATGACAAGGTTTCTATGATAGTAATCATGGCAGCCATACTAAATGTATGGCTGGTTCCATTTTCATTTAGGATCAACTAGATATAATTGGAAATCGATTGGTGAAAACCCCACCGGTTTAGAAGCCTATTTACAGATAAAAATACACTGCTCCAGTGGCCTGGCGGTTAGAGCATCTACCTCGGATGTGGGAGGTCATTGGTTCAAACCCTGGCCGAGTCATACCAAAGACTTAAAAAACAGTACAAACAGCTGCCTTGCTAGGCCCTCAGCATTAAAAGGTTAGTGTTAGGACTGGTCGGCCTGGTGTCAGGATAATGTGACTGGGTTGCATATGATGCTACATGTCTGTGGCATATATCCCTAGTGCTAGACTTCACTACAAAAAACGACCCTTTCTCCCCAAAAATTATGGTCTCTCAAGACATGTGGTCTCTAGTAACAGGTTATACCACTATATAATCAATAAACCTGTGCATTGAGAATAAGGTCTCTCAAGACAGATGGTCTCACATAACCGTGATCTTTCAAGGCAGGTTTTACTGTACGACTAACATCAATCTGAAGTGTAAAAAAAGAAGGGGAGATTTAGGACTTACTTGAATATGTGTAAACACCATGTCTAACTTCAATCTCACTGGTGTTCTAGTAAAGAATATTGTAAATAATGTTAACATTCTTCTGTGAATGTAATTCAATTTGCATGATTTTTGTTGACCTCTGCACTTGCTTCTCTACAGGAATGCCATAGACTTCATCCAAAATTGAAATCACAGTAAAAAAAAATGTGCACATATATCAATATCATTATATGGTGACATTATTATGGATCTGATAAAAAAAAAACAAATAAAAATATAAATGGTGCTACATGCTTATGATCTTGTATGAATAAATCAAATGCCAGTCCAAGACTGCAGCTCAGGGATTCCAAACCGGTCCAATGTGACCTCCAACATGAAGCAACTAATGGAGGCAGGAGACAGTGGCCTATCGGTTAACAAGCTGGACTCACTACCAAAAGGGAGTGGGTTCAAATTCTACTATCCAATTAGCTTGGGTCAGCTACCATGCTACAATTCTCCTTTGCTATAATACAGTAGACAGGGTCCATAACCATGTGGGAGAAGTGTTACATACTGATTTGTGGTATAGCAGGAATGGTAAAAAATTTATTAAATAATGGTACTCTTAACAGGAAATAAAGATGTAAGACTAAGCCCTATATTGTTTTGTTTCAACCCATCTTGTTAAGCACTGATACGATTTTGGTCATGGTGTCCATAGAGGTACCATGTTATATCTGGAATTACATTATAATGAGGGGAAACTGGTTTATATTGTGCAAGACACTTAACTCCAACTTCCCTGGCACTAAATAGTCTACTTGTGTTGCTGTGCCAAAAAGCACCAAAACACACCAAGACCTTTCCCTTCAGAACTTCAAAGGCAGACACAAAAAACTATTCAACTTTCTGTTTGCCTAACTTTTAACGATGTCAGAATAACAAGTTACAATTGATTTGTCCAGTTTCAAAATGCATGCCAATACAGTCACATACCATCTGTCAAAATATTATGCGAAATTCCTTTATTCCCTGCTTCTGACCTGGTGTAAAGGCTGCTAGACTAATTTTACAAGGAAGGCTGCAGACTAATTTGTTTTATTGTAATGGATCCAACAGCATAGGCTTGGATTTGTCATCACATATTTCACCGGCAGATCAGAGTTCTTTGCAGTTGGCTAGGATTAATTAGCTGAGGAAACCAAACAGACCCTGATATTCCAGTACATTATGTAATGGAAGATTAATGTCCAGGATGCTTCCCCAGACGTATATGATGTGTGTGTGTGTGATCTGGATTTTTAACATAGCTTTAACAGTTTTGCAGTCATATTGCTACGATGTCTGCAGTGTGGCAGTTTATAGTGATGTCTAGCACTGGGACATCATGCAGCAGACATGTAGCATGATGTCCCACCCAGCCACATTATCCTGACACCAGACCGACCAGTCCTAACACTAACCTCTTAATGCTGAGCACCTAGCGAGGCAGTTGTCAGTACCATTTTTATAAGGCTTTGTGATGACTTGACCAGGGTTCGAACCCGTGACCTCCCATATCTGAGATGGATGCTTTAACCACTAAGCCACTGGAGTGGTTGACATATATGATAGTATCAATGGTACTGAATAACTGAATGTATTCAATTATAAGCTTCAGCATGAGTCTGTTAAATTAAGTCTCTATCATTTAAACAAAATTCTTTGATCATGACTGATGGACCTGAAAGAAAAGTGTTTGTTTCCTGTTTTAAGACAACAACTTGTCATATATTTTCATCAAATCTCTGAAAGCACCCGAAATCAAAAGCAAGGAATTTTCAAATTAGCATAACGAAATTCTGCTACCAAATGCTGATGATTCTGTGACCTTTATGAAAAATGTAAGAATTTTTTACAAACTATATTTTAGAAATGTTTACAGTCATTTTCTGAAAGCTAGAATCATATAAATTAAAAATATTCTACACATGCATCATATATAATGTTGCATTTTCACTCACATGTTTTTGACAGCAGAGACACAGGGGTTCTATGATTAAAAGCACACAAAACATGGAGGGCATGTGGGTTCAGTTCCCACATCAGATTAGGCTGGATTAATTACTATGGTTTGTCTGCACTAATACACTACTTGCAACAGCACAAAATAACCTTCAATGTGTTGAAGTGCTATAAAATGCCCCCCCCCCCCCAAACAACCCATTTCTTTTCTACACTAACAATTATTATTAAAACATCCATTACATAATTTCATTAATGAATCACATGGTTTCTCTCAGAACCAAATTACAATTAAATTGTTTAATACCATGGTACCATATCTGCCCATATAATTGTGCAGTACATTTATTGAATATAACAAATACAGCACAGAATAATAAATAAATATGAAGAACCTTTGAGGTATAATTTGCCCTTTATGACCAAACTTATGAATGCTGGGTATTTAATATAAAGTCTTTCAGATTTCCCATCTAGATGTACTTACATTTTCAACAAAACTTTTTGTGTTGAATGAGCACTGAAATTGCAGCAATATAGACTGGTTTAAAGATAGCTCTGAGTTTGAATCATATCTTCAATAAGTCTTTGAAACAAGTCCGACCTGATTCAAAACTAAAATCTATTTACAGTAACATACATGTCCACTTGCTAAAAAAAAAAATGATCAACTTAATCTTAAATAAGAAACAATAAAAAGCGGCACAGGAGACCATTAGTAAATATCTAGGGGCCCCGAGTGGCCGAGTGGTCTAAAGCACTCTCCGTTACGGATCACTGCCGTCTCACCTCTGTCTATGTAGGTTCGAGTCTCGGATTCGGCCAATGTGGGTATGTGAGAAAGCTTGCCAGTAGCTTCTCGAGGGTCGGTGGTTCTTTCCGGAGATTTCCCGGGTTCTTCCTCCACCATTAATACTGGCAGCCATGTATAGCCTATCGTGTGCTGAAAAATGGCGTTAAACACAACAACAACAACAACAAGTAAATATCTAGGTATCTCATTCTCGTGTCCAATCATAATGGCTAGATGAGGTATGCCCTGCAATTAACAACACCGATACAAGATCAAGACTAAAATGTATAAAAATTATAAAAGCTTTCATTTTAAGTCATTTTCAAGAGGTTTTTATTGACTAATTTTATACTATTTTTAACTTGTAAAAAGTATTTATTATATTGTAGGAGACAACATTAGTAGTTTGAAAAATTGCCATTTTCATGCAGCCTTCAAATATGGAATTGCCTTTAAATTTTCAAATGCCACATATGTGTTCTTGAATGGAACAAATCAACTACTTTCTGAAAATTTGGATAGCCACTGGCAATTTTATGGATGAGCACCATATCATATCATTAGATGATTTATTCAGTGCTGATAAAAGATAAATTATAGGACATGTATAATTAGTTGTGGGTTCCACAGATAAAAATGTTTTAACAAATGACATACATTTGACTAAAGAAGTAAGATGAAATTGACTGTGCACAATTTATTTTACTATTTGTCAGAAAAGGTCTAAGATGATGCTTAAACCTCTATAAATTTACTCTGGGTATATCACCATAAACTCACTCTGGGCATATCACCATAAACTCACTCTGGGTATGCCACCATAAATTCACTCTGGGTAAATCATCATAAACTAACTTTGGGTATATCACCATAAACTCACTCTGGCTATATCACCATAAACTAACTTTTACTCTGTGTATATCACCATAAACTCACTCTGGGTATATAACCATAACTCACTCTGGGTATATCACTATAAACTCACTCTGGGTATATCACTATAAACTCACTCTGGGTATATCACCACAAACTCATCATAAAATCATTCAGCTTGTATGCTGAACTAAGAAGGTGAACAGATACAAAGTGGCACAATATGCAAGACAGAAAAGACAATGACACTGTCTTAAAAAGATACATTGATACTTAGAACAGAGCTAAGTTTTAACTTCATTTATAACTAAAAATATGTGAAATGGAACAGAAAAATACAAAATGCAGCAAGGTGCATTGTTACTGAAGCCATGTGATCTGCTTTGGCTGAAAAAATCCTAAAGAAGACTAGAGGGCAAAAATTCTAACTCCTTGATGATATAAACATAGAGTGGTAACTTTCTTGAAAAGTGGTTTATAAAGGTGCCCCATCTTGTCATAATTTCTTAGTTTTTAACAATGTAAGCTGAAGAAATCACTAAGAAACATGATTTTGTACTAAACGCTGTAAGAGAGTACGATGTTCTCTCACATTAAATCATGTCCTTCACTCAGCATCTTCAATTATCACTTAAACAGAAAATTAAATAATTCTGTAATGATGAAAATATTAAAAACACTGGTAAATTATTAAAAACACTGGTAAATTATTAAAAAACACTGGTAAATTATTAAAAAAACACTGGTAAATTATTAAAAAACACTGGTAGATTATTATAAAACACTGGTAGATTATTATAAAACTATAAAACACTGGTAGATTATTATAAAACACTGGTAGATTATTAAAAAACACTAGTAAATTATTATTAAAGGTATATCTGAGTTTTGAATATCCATAACAGGGAGTACACTTACAGAGATATATGTGCAAAAATTGACTATCATGTCCATGCACATATCATATAAATGAATTCACTGACCCTGCTCATATGGTATAAATTATTTCACTGACCCTGCCCACATGGTATAAATAAATTGACACTTACCCTGCTCATATGGTATAAATTATTTCACTGACCTTGCCCATACAGTATAAATTATTTCACTGACCCTGCCCATATGGAATAAATGAATCCACACTTACCCTGCCCATATGGCATAAATGAATTCACTGAAACCTCAGTTCTAAATGCAAGGGTGGACTTATAAGTCAAACTTGGGTTTTAACGCAATCAAACTTTGGATAAACAAGGATAAAAACAAAATTTGTCCTATTTCTCCTTGATTCAAGCTCTGCACCAAATTTACTTTAGATTCATTCTTCTTTCTAAATGTTAATGCACACAATAACACATTTGTAACACAGGACAGACAGACCGACAGTTGTACAGGACAGATGGATGAAAAAGAATACTCTATGTCTCACTCTGCAGAATATGGCAAAATAGAGGCAAAATATCTGAAAATAAATACAGTACTCCCTTATAATGACACCATCTGTTGAAGCTGCAGAGTAGCAACCTGTTGTGAGACCACCTTATAATTAAGTACATAATACAATAGTCCCTCATTATAACACCATCTATGGCAGCAATAGAGTATTTCACCTTACTGTAAGACCACCTAATAAAGAACAATATACAGTACTCCCTCATTATAATTGTCTATGGCAGCCATAGAGTATACCACCTTATTGTAAGACCACTTAATAAAGTACAAGATAATACAGTACTCATTCAATATAACACTGTCTATGACAGCCATAGAGTATACCACCTTAATGTAAGACCACTTAACTTAATAAAGTACAAATTATATATAGTACACATAAATTATAATACAATTTATGACAGTCATATAGTATACCACCTTATTGTAAGAACACCTAATAAAGATCAAGATACAGTGTTCACTCATTATAACACCTATTATGGCAGCCATATAGTATACCACCTTTTTATAAGACCAACAAATAAAGTACATGAAACATACAATACAATACTCCCTCATTATGACACTCTCTTTGGCAGCCATAGAGTATACCACCTTATTGTAAGACCACTTAATAAAGTACACAATACAGTACTCCCTATTATAACACCATCTATGGCAGCCATAGAGCATACCACTTTACTGTAAAACCGCATAATAAAGTACATCGTACATACAATACTCCCTCATTATAACACAGTCTATGGCAACCACAGTGCATGCCACCTTAATGTATTACCACTTTCTAATAAAGTACATGAATCCAATTGTGGGGTAGACTTTGTCACTGTGAATTTATTAAGCAAATGACCAGTAACATTGTAACATGTAACATTATCCCAATACACAAGCCAAGACTGAAACATATCATTACTGAGATTATTAGTGTGATGTGCATTCATCAAAGTGTATTAGCCTGTCCTAATTATCTTTCCTAATGGCCTGTCAAGATTGCCAAGACCAGCAATATGGGTTTGAATCACTGCCAAATCACCCTTGTTAGAGATGAAACTGTCAACAAAATGGATATTCTTGTATATTACTCCACACAACATTGGCAAATTTGGTGACAATTTTCTTCGAAGGTAATAAATTTTAGAAGAGCATTTATCTGGTGGTAATTGAATTTGGACAAGCATTTATCTGGCAGCATTCAATCTTCAGTTTTCTATTATTTAATATTTGTTGTTAGGCTGACAAAGAGTTTTCATTTGAAGTCACTCATGAGATAATCAGTTGTACTTAGGGAAGAAAATTACTTTTTTGTTTTTCATGGTATTGTTGACTTACAAATGTACATTACTATATTATTGCTGTTGGCTTGCTAAAGAAATATCACAGCCTCTATGGGACCGATCATTTAATTACAGAGGTGGGAGAAGGGCCTCAAATTTTTTTTCCAACCAGGAGATTTCTTTTTCTTTTATCCAAAGACAAACAAATTAAATGATTATAGTAATGGTTAGAAATTAGTTCCTTTCTGTCTTGACAGATCAGAGTAAGGATACCTGTTTCAAGTTATTTGGGGGCCTTTTTTATGAATCACAAGACCTCTTCGCACATGAAACTCATTCCCTAAATAAAAAAGATGATTTTCTTTTATTCAGATCAATAAAAACTTCAATGTTTTCTTATTCAAGCAGCCAAAAACTATTTCTTTTATAATATTAAATGGCATTAAAGGTTAGTGTTAGGGCTGGTTGACCATTTTTTTGAAACACAGGTACCAGTTCATCCAGCAATGAAAATTTCCAAGCAAGAATAAATATTTCATGCCAAGATAAATCTTTCATGTCAAGATAAATATTTCATGTCAAGAAAAATATTTCATGCCAAGATAAATCTTTCATGTTAAGATAAATATTTCATGCCAAGATAAATCTTTCATGTTTGCATATAATGTGTTGATATATATTACCCTGCTTGAAGCAAAATGTCAAGAAAATAGAAAAAAAAGTCAAGAAATTCATTAAGGATGGCATTTCCCTGAAAACTGTGTCTTTTTTCTTACACAGCCTTAATTAAAAATATAACTGAAACACTGAAATTTACTTACATTAACATCATTTTCTTTATTGTTCTGTTAAAAATGCTATGTAAATTTCACTGACTATGACCAGTAGTTTTGTAAAATAATGTCCTTTCACTGTCAACACAAAGAGTCATTGTTATTTGGTACAGTCTATGTACACACAAAAAGTCATTGTTATTTGCTTCAGTCACTGTAAACACAAAGAGTCATTGTTATTTAGTACAGTCACTCTCAACACAGTCATTGTTATTTGCTTCAGTCACTGTCAACACAAAGAGCCATTGCTATTTGGTACAGTCACTGTCAATACAAAGAGCCATTGCTATCTGGTACAGTCACTGTCAACACAAAACAGTCATTGCTATTTGGTACAGTCACTGTCAACACAAAAGAGTCATTGCTATTTGGTACAGTCACTGTCAACACAAAAGAGCCATTGCTATCTGGTACAGTCACTGTCAACACAAAAGAGTCATTGTTATTTGGTACAGTCACTGTCAACACAAAGAGTCATTCCTTTTTGGTACAGTCACTGTCAACACAAAAGAACCATTGCTTTTTGGTACAGTCACTGTCAACACAAAGAGTCATTGCTATCTGGTACAGTCACTGTCAACACAAAGAGCCATTGCTATTTTATTATTATTATTTGATGTAATTAAACTAATTGAATTACCCTCATGAAATTTATTATTATTATTATTATTATTATTATTATTATTATTATTATTTGATGTAATTAAACTAATTGAATTACCCTCATGAAATTTATTATTATTATTATTATTATTATTATTATTATTATTATTATTATTATTATTTCTATTATCAACTTTGAGTTAGAAACTGGTGTAAATAAATCAGGCATCACTCTGTATTAACTTTAACCAGTTAATTTGCATTTTTGAATTCACTCAGTATAACTACACACACACACACACACACACACACACATATATATATATATATATATATATATATATATA
This sequence comes from Sinohyriopsis cumingii, assembly GCA_028554795.2. Taxonomy (NCBI): domain Eukaryota; kingdom Metazoa; phylum Mollusca; class Bivalvia; order Unionida; family Unionidae; genus Sinohyriopsis; species Sinohyriopsis cumingii. The sequence continues at coordinate 90,369,548 of CM068841.1, read as the reverse complement.
TATATATATATATATATATATATATATATATTCCTGACATAGAACGTTTCATTTCAAAATGGAGGATTATATGAATGGTAAACAAGTCTAAAAAAAAGTGTGAAGAATGAAGTGATCATGGAATACAGATACTCCAGCAGAGTGCTAAAGCTGAAACTGACCAAAATTGAAAACTTAACCAAGGTGTGATGGAGGGATGATTCTAAACTGTAATAGTGGAACATAAATACCATAATGAAATAATCAACTTTATAAGATGATTTGATTTTTAATTAAAGTTGAGATCTACCTTAAAATCAACTAATTCATGTATTAGCTGTTTGAAATATTTCAAGAAACACCTTATATATGAATTAGATCATTTAAAACAAAGAACTTGTATGTACTTGTCACATAAAACTATGATATCAAAAGTTGACTTGCTTTAAACATAAAATTTAGAACCAATGCTGCAATGTATACTACATTCACAGGCTTCAAAAATTGTACAAAGAAAGAACTCACTGAGAGAGAGAGATGATTGGAATCATACTCAACTGAGCCATTTCACCTGACAAGGTCAAAGGTTGAAATTGCCCATGTTAATACATCAACTGAAAGTCCATAGATGTTACAATAATTAACAGAATTTTCTGGCAAGTGCCATCACACCATGAAGATTGGTTTATAGCAATAGTTTGTTTCAAAAGCTTCCATACATTATGAATTAGTTTGATGCATGTATAATTAGTTGTCCTTTCTGTTCAAGGGGAATGCATGCAAAATTCAGTCTCTTCTCTCCAATGAAAATGCATGCATAATTCAGTGTCTTGTCTTTTTTTTTTTCAAGGGAATGCTTGCATAACTGGGTGTCTTTTCTGTCCAAGGGGAATAGATGACAGGTTCAATATAGCAAACAAAAGCATGGTTATCAGAAAGTAGACTAGCCATTGTCTTCTATGTAGAAAGGAACTAACTTGCAGTGAACAATTATGTCACTTGTCATGGAAGGATAAAAATTTGCAAATGGTCTGTTATGATAGACTACTTGGTGTTCAGGTTGATAATAACCTATTATGGACTGAACATATAAAACATATCAGTAAAAAAATCAAAATCAATTCAAGTTTATGGCTTCTCAGTAGTAAAAGACATTTTCTCCCTGCAATTTAAGGCACAGAAAAATATTTTATAACAGTTACATACAACCCTATCTAGACTACTGTAATACAGTATGGGGTAATTCAAATGATAAAAACATAGCAAAGCTGGCACATCTTCAAAAAAAGAGTCATTGGGCTAATATCAATCCAGAAGGAAAGCAAGGGAAATTTAGCTGGTAAGTTAAAAATCAGCCATACTGAATATCTACTGGGAACAATTTTTATGTAGGATGAAATAAATATCATAATTCTTGTGAAAATCCTGTGTCAATATGACCATCAATTGCAGAGAAGTAGCAATAACAAGATTTTCAAGATGGCTGCTGTGGTGGACATACTGGACATCAGATCATTTTCATCTAGGACCAACAAGATATTATAAAAAGTCTTTTAGTGAAAATGCCATGTTGATATGGCCAACTATTCAGGAGGAGCACCGGTAACAAGATTTGCAAACTGTCTGTTATGGATTCCTTACTGGATGTATGTTTCCTTGTAACCATGAACCATTCTTAGTTTTACTAAAATTGTATTGCAGTTTTGATTATTTTGTTTTTAAATTTCATCAAAAGTTGCATATCTATTCAAAATTCAGGATACTCTGCCAAATAAAAACCTACCAACTTCAAAATCTGCAGGAGCTTTGTAACATAAGGTGTGAAGCCACCTTCTCCTTTAAGGAATGCTAATGAGCTGATAAGAAAATCTATTACCTTATTACTGCACCAACATGATAATGCATTGATCACCTTGGCAACCATATCTACCTACTGCTCTGAGTCGTACCAAAGGCTTACAAAAATGGTACTAATAGCTGCCTCGCTAGGCGCTCAGCATTAAGAGGTTAGTGTTAGGACTGGTCGGTCTGGTGTCAGGATAATGTGACTGGGTGGGACATCATGCTACATGTCTGTGGCATGATGCCCCAGTGCTGGACATCACTATAAACTGCCACACTGCAGACATTGTAGCGATATGACTGAAAAATTGTTAAAGCTACGTTAAAAATCCTAATCACCCACACCCACACACACCCTATTTACCTATCTACCATATTTACCTGCATACCATATTTACCTGTGTATTTTAACATCTTAGATCAAAACCTGATGTGATATCAGGGATCGGCCATTTAATTCTTTTGGGAGGATCCTAAGATTTTCTTTGAAATGTGACATTTTTGGTTTTTTTGCCTCTTGATACTTAGTTATTTTAAACTCAGGTAATGATATAATTACTTATTTTTCTACAAATCAAAGCAAGACTATTTTAAAAACTTTTTGGGTGGAGGAGCCAAAAGATATATCTTTAAAAAAAGAATTTAAACAAATCCTAACCAAATTAAATGATTGATTCCTAATGTATTAGACAAAAAGCATTTGTGATAGTTGGTTTAAAAAAAAGTACAACATGTGACTCATTTTTGCTGAATCCACCACCTCCATTTTTATTTTGTTGAAAAATTAAAAAAAGGTTAACACTGAGTGTGAAGTGTTGAATTTTGAAGTACAGAAAATTTAAAGCTGAATGCATTTAGCAATTAAAGTTATCGCAGTTAAGCCAAGAAAGCCTTTGTGAAGGGTCACTCTGAACTTTTGTCGATCATCTCCCATGTCAGTGTAAACCTCAAAGGAACAATATTTCCGAACCAGTGAAATTGACCGGGTTATCTTAAACAGTCTTTAGAAGTAAACATTTGAGCTACCAACCCTAACTGCTTGGTAGGAACCTATGTCCACTTATCATATTTTCAAAGGGAAAATTGTCACGCACTGTCGTACGCAGATTCTGAGCTGTCTAAATCTGATGAAAGAAATTATTTCTTTGGGAAAGATTAGGGACCCTTGCCTACGATTGGGTAGAATAAATTAGGGCATACACTTTAGAGCAATCTGACTTTAAAGTGATGACCCTAGTATAAATTCTTTAGTCTGGAAATTTGCTATGAGAGGAAACTTTGTCTCGATTCCATGGAAGCCTAAAGATTTGTGCTTTCCTCATGAAACTAGAAAGGGACCAGTGGTCATCGTGTAGAAGGAAAGGCATATTTAGTGCTAGGATGCGGAAGTCCTGAAAGAAAAGCAGTAATGAGGTACGCAAGTTTAGTTTCACATAATATTATATTATTCGATTGCTTGTTTTATGCAAATGTGTTTGCTGTGACTAGGTTTCTATATTATGTATCGTTCATTCAATTCATGGAAATGTGTTGATGTTAGAGTTATTATGCAATATATTTTATTCAATTTCATTGACAGTGTTGATGATAGAATTGCTATGCAATGTACCTTTTTAATTATATAGTTATTAGTTCACTGGTAGAATTGATTGCATGCGATCCAAATGTTCATATGTGTAGGATTTCATATGGTTATACGAAATAACTGCTTTTGTTCTTAGGACTATACAGATCATCGTGAGTTAATGATAATTACCTAATTATATCTGATTTTGTAATGCTTGGATAGTCTTCTAGTTAAGGAATGCCATGAGTTACATTTCTTTTGAATTTCATGCAACAGTAATCGAACATGTAGTAGCATATGTAAATTAATACAGTAATACTTAGTAGTCGTTCACGTGGTAATTCAAGACTTACCGCTGGAAAGTGAGGTCAATGTCCTACCGTACTAAGTCAGAATTTACTCTGTATGTGGATAGCCACAGGCTCTGAATAACTTTAAGGGAATCATATGAACATTTAAATAATATGTATACAGTATTATGGGGTGAATTTGTCCTTTAAGGAACAGCTTTCAGAGAGAAGGACAAGACAGTCCGAAGATTAGAGTATGGGAAAAGAAAGAAAGAAGGACAAGGTCAGAATAAAAGGACCAGGAAGTCCATGAAGGAGCAGAACCTGGAGTTGGAAGGATGAACTAGGAGACGTTGAGATACTGTCAAAGTGAATGACGGTGATGCAATCAATCGTGGCTATTGTGCTCTTTCACCTCTCGTTATGATGATGTAATAAATCCAAATTGGACACACCTGTTAAATTCTACTTATATAATCTAACTTGAATTTGAATTACCATTAATTTGTTCTGATTACATTTGTTATTTTCTTGTCAAAGGGGACACGTATTGTATTTCTTCCCAGTATTCTCACTCAGTTCTCTGTTGAAATTTCATTCTTCTTTCACTCCTGCTGGGCTAATCAAGGCAGGTCATCCTCTGGATAATGCAGCTAAACCCAATTAACCACCCCTCATTATAAGAGGGCGACATTAAACTGAGCTTAATCTAAAAACATGAACATGAAGTTTAATCAAGGGTGTAGATACCTGGATTTATGGATGGAGATAACGAGATGTATGGCTGGAGATACCTGGATGTATGGCTGGAGATATTTGGATGTATACAAATACTTGGATGTATGGATAGAGATATGTGGATTCAAGGATGGAGTACTTGGATATATGGATGGAGATATTTGGATGTATGGTTGGAAATACAATAGATATGTGGATGGAGATCCTTGGATGTATGGATAGAGATACTTGGATGTATGGATAGAGATACTTGGATGTATGGATAGAGATACCTGGATTTATGGATGGAGATACCGAGATGTATGGCTGGAGATACCTGGATGTATGGATGCAGATATTTGGATGTATGGATACAAATACTTGGATGTATGGATAGAGATACATGGATTCAAGGATGGAGATACTTGGACATATGGGTGGAGATAATTGGATGTATGACTGGAGATAATTGGATATATGGATGGATGTATGGATGGAGATACATGTACATGGATGTATGGATGGATATACTTGGATGTATGGATGAGATACTTGGATGTATGGATGGAGATACTTGGATGTATGGATAGATATACTTGGATGTATGGATGGAGAGACATGGATGTATGGATGGAGATACATGGATGTATGGATAGAGATACATGGAAGTATGGACTGAAATATTTGGATGTATGGATCAAGATACTTGGATGTATGGATTGAGATACTTGGATGTATGGATGGAGATACATGGATGCAAAAGTTATGGCTAAAGCCCTTGATTAGCCAGCTCCATATGTGAGTGACTTGTAGATTTTCAAATTTTGAGCACAAACACAAAATCATGTGGTATACTGGGGGGGGGGTAGGTAAGGGGGGAGATGGAGGTTTTGGTAAGGTTGCAGCCTATGTCAACCACTAAGATTCATTCCAACGTGCAGGTGAAACTGGAGTCTGTTTCACTGTCATACCAATTTACCCAAGCATAGCACTAAATAAAAATTGGGTTAATGTGTTACAATAAAACTTAAACTGAAATAGAAATACTAGAATTGTGCAGCATTACAGCACATCCCTGCACCTGTTGAACCTAAACTCCACCTCCACTCTAACACATCTGTCCTGGTTTCCCTGACAGTAGGGAATGACTCCAAACTCAAGATTTAATGTGCAATTATCACACACAGACAACCAAAACCACATCCTAAGGTGACTAACATCTTGGATAAGTTGTAATAGCATGCAAAGATGGTCAGTCTCAGATAATCCATGCCTCAATAAGAGCAAAGAAAAGGATTCCAATGATTACTTACCATGCTTCTGCAGGTCAAACAACAAAATTGAATACTCTGAAACATTTTCTGAGTAGCCATAATTACATAATGCCTGACAGACCTACAGAATCCTAAAAATAGTGCTGTTGGTACATGTTACAACAGGTCAACTTGCTCAATGTACAATTGATTAATATCCTCAATAATGAAATTATGAAACAATTAAAATAATTACCACATCACAATGATGACCATAATTACCAGACTGTGATAATCCTACTTTTAATTATCACATCACACTGATGACCACAATTACTAGACTGTGATAATCCTACTTATATTATCAAAGTTTATCACAGGAACAATGTAGATTTGTACATCTGTGCCAGTACCATTCACTCCAATTTGTCCTATAAGATTACAGTCAAACCCGGTTATCTCGATTACGTCGGGGGTGTAAAAAAATCGTCGACATAACCGGGTCCCGAGATATCCGGGTTCATAAAAACCGGTAATTTTAAAAATGTCCTTGAGCATTACTCCTGTCTCTTGCTGGTGTTTACTGGAATCCCCTCCCACTGCATGTTACAATAAAATAAACAAAACGCTTAATTGATAATAAAATGAAATGAACTAACCTGGTGTTGTTATCATTTATTCCTTTTTTATCATCATAAGTAATTTATTAAAGAAAAAATATATCTATGAACTCCTTATATCACATGTAGCGTATGCATCCATTACTGTAGTGTGCATCACTTATGTCAGATAACACACGACGCATTTTTATAACTGATGTGAATATTGAAAAACAAATCATGTTTGGTTGTACTCAGAGGTTTGAATATGTTATCAGATTGAAAAATGGATCAAAGAAAATCACAAACGAGAGAGTGAGAGAGAAACATCCACCGATTGCTTTCAGGCACCCGCCATTCACGCATAACGCGGTGTTAGGTGCAAAATAACCAAGATTGTATTATATCCAGGTTAATATATGACAGTAATCCAATCGGTGACAACGAAGCAGATACAATCATGCAAGCAAGATGATGATGATGATGATGATGATCAGCCTATCACTATCCCAAACTACAGTGAAATGGCTGAATGCATTAAAAAAATGAAATTGTTTGTGGCAAGTGTCGACGGTGCCGAGCATATGTATGAAAACGTAAGTGCTTTTGAATCGTTCGTTACAGATCAGCACCGGAGTAAACAAAAGCAGACTGATATTACTTCATATTTTCTACAAATCGATCGCTTTTGCTGACAATTTCTTGTACAATTTCTGTGAGACTGATGTTAAAAAGTTGCATTTCGTCGAATTAAGCGGGTCCACATGTTACTTCGGACCGAAACTTATGCCCGACATAACCGGGTTATCGACTTAACAGAGGTCGAGATAAGCGAGTAAAAAATAGCATAACAAAGAAGAATTTTTTCGGGACCGGACCAAAACGCTCGACATAAGCGGGTTGTCGAGATAACCGAGGTCGAGATAAGTGGGTTTGACTGTAGTAGTTTTATTTTCAGCAGTTCTGTGTTACAATGTGATACAATACTTGGCCTTTCACAGTTGGCCAGTATGATGTCACCACTCTTATGAGGGAGTAGCAAAATGTATTGGGAAAGTGAAGGACAGTAAATCAGATAAACTCAAAACCTGCATAAAGTTTTGTGTATTAATTAGCACAGTGTCAAAACACTTATGCATTCGTTAGAGAATTGAAAGATTTAATGTATTAAGACAAAGCATTAGACCCACATTTGGCTGAGATTGCTCACCTGAATGGCATCTGACAAAAAGTCAAACTCAAGAGCAATTGGTCAAAATAAGTAAGGCAGTAGGATGTCTTCTATAGGACCTTCTTCTAATTCTGTTCCTTTCATGTGTCATGAAAACAACTGTTTCAAGGCTCCAGCAGTGTTTATATTTTCATACCTGAGTATTACTTGTCCGATAATGAAGGGCCTCGAGTGTTTATATTTCATATCATAGTATTACTTGTCCAATACTGAAATGCCTCTAGTGTTTCTGTTTCATATCATAGTATTACTTGTCCAATACTGAAATGCCTCTAGTGTTTCTGTTTCATATCATAGTATTACTTGTCCAATACTGAAATGCCTCTAGTTTTTCTGTTTCATTTCAGAGTATTACTTGTATAATGATGAAATGCCTCTAATGTTTATATTTCATATCAGAGTATTACTTGTCCAATACTGAAGGGCCTCTATGCCAGGACACTTTTAGTAAAAGTTGGCTGTATTCTGTAAAGTGCTTTTTGAGATAGCGTTGTTTGAAAGTATTATTATTTTTAGTAATGATGGCCATATACACAGATGGATTAGCATAATTTCTATAGATCTGAAAAACCTTCAAGCTTTTGTCAAATGGCCAAATTTTTAAAAGTGGCAAAATACTGTTAGTGGCTTTTTAGAAGCTGTTGTATTAAAAATATGTCAATTTTAATTAGCAACAGCCATATTTTAATAGCAATTTTGTATCATCTGTACAGACTTTAAGCCCATCAATTTTGATCAAATTCTTTTAAGAGGTTTTTGAGAAGTCACTGATAGAATTCTCTAGTTTTAGCAATGGAAGCCATCTTTGAAGGCAAACCAGCAGCATTTGTATCAATCTGAAAGCCCTTATTGTTAATGATACCTGTTAAATTTGGTTACTCTAAAGATAGATGATGACAAATAGAAAGCAAGAAAAAGACAAGACAGGTGTTTAGCAAAGTGGTGAGGTCAAATGTTATAGCTCATAGAAATTCCATAAATTTTTCATTTGTAAACTCCTGATCTTGGTGACAACTTAGAATGTTCTAGAAATTAATTTGTGACCTTCATCCTGATCCTTGTATTGTGACAGGTTTCTGCATAAGGAAGAAGCAAAAAAAATTATTTATTCCTATTTTAACATCAATCTTTAGGAGTCAATTTTAGATGTGTTTCAGTTAATATTTGATTGGATTTATTTAAATTATTAACTGGAATTACAAAGTGCTCAATATTTTTGGACTAAATCATTATTTTTGGGATTATTGTGAATTTATGCAAGGACATTTTAGATTATATCATTGTGATATATCAATACTGTTGGCACATTAGCACATTCAAGACAACTGGCACATCATCACATTCAATATTGTAATTTGTTCAGAACATCAATGGAATTCATTCTGAATATTCTATACTTTTGGACTTGTGATAAAACTTTTATGACTATTTGGGATTCAATTTTCATTACTGTAAGTTCTTTTTAAATGTTTCACTTTACATTCATAGGAAATACATTATTTGTTCAATTTCACAAAACTTATTGGTTTTCACCCTTTTCTGTTACTTAGTTTAAGACCATAGAGTAATAACAACAGGTAGTTGATATTCATACCTGTTAAACATACTAATGCTGAGGACAGACAGTTGCTATTTAATTCTGATTAACATTTATCACTGGAAATGTACTGCTGCTATTTATATGGGATAAATGTTTTTCAGTGGAAATGTACTATTGCTGAGGACAGGCAGTTACTATTTATATCTGATAAAAACTTATCAATGGAAATTTACTGAGGACAAACAGTTGCTATTTATATCTGATAAAAACTTATCAATGGAAATTTACTGAGGACAAACAGTTGCTATTTATATCTGAAGAACATTTATCAATGGAAATGTACTACTATTATTAGATATCTCCTTGGAGTGAACTGGAAATGGATTTACAGGTAGGGGAGGGCTCTTGAATTGAAATGATATCACCATTCATATTTTTTTGTCAGCATCGGGTCAGTGGTTCTTTCTGGGGATTTCCCGGGTTCTTCCTCCTCCATTAATACTGGCTGCCATGTATAGCCTATCGTGTGCTGAAAAATGGCATTAAACCCTACAACAACAACAACAACATTTCTCAGCATCATCATCATATCAAATCCTACTTTGATATGACCACTCCAGTGGCCTATTGGTCAGATCTTATGCCTCAGATGCATGAAGTTGTGGGTTCAAACCCCAGCCAAATCATACCAAAGATTTACAAAAATGGTACTAGCAGCTGTTTTGCTTGGTGCTCAGCATTAAGAGGTTATTATTAGGACTGGTCGGCCAGGGTCAGGATAATGTGACTGGGTGGGACATCATGCTACATATCTGCAGCATGATGCCCCAGTGCTAGACATCACAATAAACTGTCACACTACAGACACTGAAGCGCTTTGACTGAAACACTGTTAAAGCTATGTTAAAAATCCAAAACACGCACACATATCCATTTAGGTACATAGGTCCAGACATGTGAGGTAGAAAAAAATGTTCTTGCGCAGAAACCATTTTTTTCTTTCATATACAGTGACCTAGACCGTTTCACCCTGAAATCTATAGCCTTTTGTCTAACCCAGATGCAAGCTATTTACAAAATCAGGTAAAGTTAGATGGTGGAGAACTTGAGTTTGTGTGAAAATAAGACAGGTAAAATAACTGACAGGTAAAAGATGTCCTAACACTATAAATAAGCTCTACCTCATGACAGGTGTGTATAAATTAAAGTTTAATTTACCTGACACTTTTGGGAGAGCAAGTGTATGTGTACATGTTTCAAATAATTGGTGCTAAAAAATTCTTCAAGCAGCATAAAATGTATCAAACATACATTTCTTATATTAACAGACAAAGAGAAAGTAGAAAAAAGAGAATGCATGAAATTAAAATTCCATATGATAGGTCAAAAAGAGTCAAATCTATGTTTCTATGAGAGAGAGAGAGAGAGAGAGAGAGAGAGAGAGAGAGAATGTGTGTGTAATCAATTCATGTGCCATATAATGGTCAAACAAGAAAATGAAACTTACCTTTCTGCCATCTGTATCCACTGACTTAGACCTGTTTGTACCTTCTTGTAAGAAAACTTAAACAGTGCAGATGTACTTATCAGGAAATAAGAAAATACTATACCACTGACAGGGATTGTAACTTCTTCTAAGTTAGCTTAAAAAGTCCAAAATCTACTACCATACCACTATCAGCAGTACCTTTCAATTGTTGATTAATCAAGCAAATCATAACAAGCTGGTATATGTTTCATTTGTTATATGATATCCCAATGCAGGATATTTCAAATATTTCCTGTCCCAGATATTCCTTTGTATGACTTTAAACCATTTTCAGTCAAATTAAATGACTGAAATAAACATAAATATTTCCCTGGACTGTTAATATAGACATATATAACACAACTTCACTGTTATCAGTGCAATTATCTTATGTTCTTCTCTGTAGTAGTTGTATGAATTTCATACTAAGCACTTAGCCCTATGCAACATAAAAGAACATAGTTATGATACTGACAGCCTAGAGAGTATCACACTATCCACTGTTAATCATCCTTCAAGTAAATGTGATACACAGTGCTACAGGGATGGGCCAACTTGTGCAATTGAGCATAACAAATGTACATTTCCCAAAATAAGACATTTTGACCACAAAGTAGTCACTTTGGTAAATTACCTATAAACAATCTCTTACTGAAAGCATTAACTGTATTTCCCAAGTGAATGTACACATTACCTTAACAGTATCAACTGTACTACCCACATGAATGTACAATTATTACATTGACAGTATTAACTGTACTTCCCAAATGAATGTACACATTACCTTGAAAGAATTAATTATTCTTCCCACATGAATGTATGCATTACTTCATAGTATTAACTGTACTACCCACATGAATGTGCACATTACCTTGAAAGAATTAATTATTCTTCACACATGAATGTATGCATTATTTCATAGTTTTAACTGTACTACCCACATGAATATACAATTATTACACTGACAGTATTACCTGTACTACCCAAATGAATGTACACATTACCTTGAAAGAATTAATTATTCTTCCCACATGAATGTATGCATTACTTCATAGTATTAACTGTACTACCCACATGAATGTATGCATTATTTCATAGTTTTAACTGTACTACCCACATGAATATACAATTATTACACTGACAGTATTACCTGTACTACCCAAATGAATGTACACATTACCTTGAAAGAATTAATTATACTTCCCACATGAATGTACACATTACCTTTGTTACACCTAACATTATTGTGTTGTAATGCATCATGAGACCCAAACATCTTTATGCAGTGTAGAATAAGCTGTGAACTAAATCATAATCATGATCATGTACAGCTGTGAACTAAATCATAATCATGATCATGTACAGCTGTGAACTAAATCATAATCATGATCATGTACAGCTGTGAACTAAATCATAATCATGATCATGTACAGCTGTGAACTAAATCATAATCATGATCACGTACAAGTTAAATATTATAAGCCTCTCATTGACAACAGACATAGAACAGTACAAATCACACTAACAGTCATGCTGACACTCCTCACAGAACAGTACAAATCACACTAACAGTCATGATGACACCCCTCACAGAACAGTACAAATCACACTAACAGTCATGATGACACCCCTCACAGAACAGTACAAATCACACTAACAGTCATGATGACACCCCTCACAGAACAGTACAAATCACACTAACAGTCATGATGACACCCCTCACAGAACAGTACAAATCACACTAACAGTCATGATGACACCCCTTGCAGAACAGTACAAATCACACTAACAGTCATGATGACACCCCTCACAGAAGAGTACAAATCACACTAACAGTCATGCTGACACCCTTTGCAGAACAGTACAAATCACACTAACAATCATGCTGACTCCCCTCACAGAACAGTACAAATCACACTAACATTCATGATGACACCCCTTGCAGAACAATACAAATCACACTAACAATCATGCTGACTCCCCTCACAGAACAGTACAAATCACACTAACATTCATGATGACACCCCTTGCAGAACAATACAAATCACACTAACATTCACGCTGACACCCCTTGCAGAACAGTACAAATCACACTAACAGTCATGCTGACACCCCTCACAGAACAATACAAATCAAACTAATAATCATGCTGACACCCCTCACAGAACAGTACAAATCACACTAACAGTCACGCTGACACCCTTTGCAAAACAGTACAAATCACACTAACAGTCATGATGACACCCCTCACAGAACAGTACAGATCACACTAACAGTCATGATGACACCCCTCACAGAACAGTACAGATCACACTAACAGTCATGATGACACCCCTCACAGAACAGTACAGATCACACTAACAGTCATGACGACACCCCTCACAGAACAGTACAAATCACACTAACAGTCATGATGACACCCCTTGCAGAACAGTACAAATCAAACTAACAATCATGCTGACACCCCTCACAGAACAGCACAAATCACACTAACAGTCATGCTGACACCCCTCACAGAACAATACAAATCACACTAACAGTCATACTGACACCCTTCACAGAACAGTACAAAAGACACTAACAAACATGCTGACTCCCCTCACAGAACAATACAAATCAAACTAACAATCATGCTGACACCCCTCACAGAACAGTACAAATTACACTAACAGTCATGCTGACACCCCTTGCAGAACAGTACAAATCACACTAACAGTCATGCTGACACCCCTCACAGAACAGTACAAAAGACACTAACAGTCATGCTGACACACACTGCAGAACAGTACAAATCACACTAACAGCCATGCTGACACCCCTTGCAGAACAGTACAAATCACACTAACAGATATGCTGTCACCCCTCACAGAACAGTACAAATCACAATAACAGTCATGCTGACACCCCTCAAATTAGTGCAAATCACTCTAATAATCATGCTGACACACCTTGCAGAACAGTACAAATCACACTAACAGCCATGCTGACACCCTTTGCAGAACAGTACAAATCACACTTACAGTCTTGCTGACACCCCTCACAGAACAATACAAATCACACTAACAGCCATGCTGACACCCGTCTCAATAGTACAAATCACTCTAATAATCATGCTGACACCCCTCTCAGAATAGTACAAATTTCGATAATATTTGTGCTGACAACCCTCTCAGAACAGTACAAATCACTCTAATAATCACGCTGACACATGAAATGATACATGTCTTATTTGGATTTAAATGAATTGTATTCAAAATGGCAGTTATTGGACACTTGCATCCAAGATATTTAGAACTTAAATCCAAAAGAATAGTGTTCATATCCTTGGCTTGTGTGAGATCTGTATAAAATCTGCTGTTAACGATTCGCTTATTACTGCTGAAGATTACAACATTGAGTGGAATGACAGAAAAAATCAAAATGGTGGTAGGTAGTTTACTCATGTATAGTAATTTTGTCATATTTGATTCAGAACTTAAACCTACTGAATTTATCTAGTCACAGCTAAAAGCATGGTATAAAAAAAGTTTTCTGTTATGTTTTTATACTGCCTCGTAAATAGATGTTATTTTTAATAAAGCTTTCAACAATAATCTTGAAATAATAATGATGGATAACTTTAATAGTGTGTGTGTGTGTGTGTGATTTGGATTTTTAACGTAGCTTTAACAATTTGTCAGTCATATCACTATGATGTCTGCAGTGTGGCAGTTTATAGTAATGTCTAGCACTGGGGCATCATATCGCAGACATGTAGCATGATGTCCCACCCAGTCACATTATCCTGACACCAGGCTGACCAGTCCTAATACTAATGTCTTAATGCTGAGCGTCAATTACTTCAATTCTGGATGATGGTACACTTATTTGGAGACATAGCTCAAAGGAATTAGTACATAACATAACAAAGATGGTACACTTATTTGGGGACATAGCTCAAAAGAGCTAGAGCATCACAAAGATGGTACACTTATTTGGGACACTGCTCAAATGAACTAGTGCATCACATCTCATAGATGATACACTTATTTGGGGACATAGCTCAAAGAAACTAGAGCATCACATCACAAAGAAGATACACTTATTTGGGGACATTGTTCAAAGGAACAATTACATCACAAAGATGGTACACTTATTTGGGGACATTGCTCAAAGGAACAAGTACATAACAAAGATGGTACACTTATTTGGGGACATAGCTCAAAGAAACTAGAGCATCACATCACAAAGAATGTACCATTATTTGGGGACATTGCTCAAAGGAACAAGTACATAAAAAAGATGGTACACTTATTTGGGGACATTGCTCAAATGAACTAGCGCATCACATCTCACAGATGATACACTTATTTGGGGACATAGCTCAAAGAAACTAGAGCATCACATCACAAAGAAGGTACACTTATTTGTGGACATAGCTCCAAGAAACAGAGCATGACATCACAAAGAAAGTACACTTATTTGGGGACATAGCTCAAAGAAACTAGAGCATCACATCACAAAGAAGGTACATTTATTTGTGGACACAGCTCAAAGAAACAAAGCATCATATCACAAAGAAGGTACGCTTATTTGGAGACACTGGTCAAAGGAAGTAGTGCATCATATAACAAAGACTGAAAGGCAGTCAGTGAGAAGAGTGTTCAATAACTCCAATATGACAGCTAGCAAAGATGAGAATTGGACATTTTAACCTCTGAATATTGAATTAAATATCACACATGATTAACTGCCAGAATACATCAAATCTTCAGTAAAATCTATATCTCTCACCTGACAGTATAAAGTCCTATTCAATGGAAGAAAAAAAACAATCTCTCAAAGGCTGAATTAAGAACTCATTCAGTTACTCTCAGGTGTCCAAGTATGGAATGCCACAATTCACAACAAATTATATAAATGCCAAGTATTGTATGTTTCAAGTCAAATTTAAGTTAATTTCAAATGACAACATATTTAAACAGTGATTGGTAATTCAAGCATGGCTTGTCAAGTCAAATTTAAGTAAATATGAAATGACAACATATTTAAACTGTAATTCAAACATGGCTTTTCAAGTCAAATTTAAGCAAATTTCAAATGACAGCATATTTCAACAGTGATCTGTAATTCAACCATGGCTTTCCAAGTCAAATTTAAGTAAATTTCAAATGACAACATATTTAAACTGTAATTCAAACATGGCTTTTCAAGTCAAATTTAAGTTAATTTCAAATGACAACATATTTAAAAAGTGATCTGTAATTCAAACATGGCTTCTTAAGTCAAATTTAAGTAAATTTCAAATGACAACATATTTAAACAGTGATCTGTAATTCAAACATAGCTTTTCAAGTCAAATTTAAGTAAATTTCTAATGACAACATATTTAAACTGTAATTCAAACATGGCTTTTCAAGTCAAATTTAAGTAAATTTCAAATGACAACATATTTAAACTGTAATTCAAACATAGCTTTTCAAGTCAAATTTAAGTAAATTTCAAATGACAACATATTTAAACTGTAATTCAAACATGGCTTTTCAAGTCTGCTCCTATTTTGTTCATCAGATGGTTACTGGTAGTAAATTTAATAGCTCTGGATGAAGTAAAGATGTCCTAAAGTGTTTATACTATTTTTATTTCTTACTTAAATCCGCTAATATGTGTACTGCATGTATGTCTGAGATGAATGTTTTTGTGTGCTTATGCATGTGTGTATATGTGTGTTTATAGTAAATGAAGTTAGGTAGCTATCATTCCTTATTGAATTTTTCGCAGAGAGTATAATGTCTTATAGAGAGAGTTTGTACAACTGTAAGTATCTTATTTTCTGCATATTTCTGGACAAAGTTTTCAGAAACCATGTTATTGTTGTGAGGTTTAATGCCATTTTACAGCACATGATAGGCTATAAATGGTGGCCAGTATTAATGGTGGAGGAAGAACCTGACAGAACCCTGGAAAGAACCACCAACCCACGAGAAGCTACTGACAAGCTTTCTCACATACCCACATTGGCCAAATCCGAGACTCGAACCCACGCAGACAGAGGTGAGATGGCAGTGATCTGTAACAGAGAGTCCTTTAAACCACTTGGCTACTCGGGGCCCCTTTCAGACACCATAAATTCTGTGTGAAAATAATATTGAAATACCTTGTAATTTTTGGGCAATGCTTGACTGATTTTTTCTAGAACTTTTTTCCAATCCAATATAGAGGGCCCCAAGTGGCCGAGTGGTCTAATGCACTCTCCGTTACGGATCACTGCAATCACACCTCTGTCTGCGTGGGTTCGAGTCTCGGATTCAGCCAATGTGGGTATGTGAGAAAGCTTGCCAGTAGCTTCTCATGGGTCAGTGGTTCTTTCTGGGGTTTTCCGAGGTTCTTCCTCCACCATTAATACTGGCCGCCATGTATAGCCTATCGTGTGCTGAAAAATGGTGTCAAACCCTACTACAACAACAACAACAACCAATCCAATATAAGATGTGATGTGTCTAAAGTTCAGCATGTTTATTGGTAATTTAACAGGGGTAGAGTTGGCCTGGGATGGCATTCAATATTTAATGTGATCATGAACTTTCAGTAATTAAAATGATTTTAAATCCTTCATGTTAAATGTCATATAAAAAGTTCCAGAAAATTCAGGTGAATTCCTAATCATGCAGGTTCTATTCAAGGATGTGCAGTTGCAAATTAATGCTAATTTCTAAAACACTGAAAAATTGATCTAATGTGTGAAGATAGTTCATTGTACTTTCAGGATCTACTTTTATTTCTTTGTCAAAACCTTTGTATAAATTTTCATGAAGATTTTCCAAAAAATGGGAATCAAATATGTGTATGACAGTGAATGTGCAATGGTGTCTGGAAGATTTTCCAACATGGGAATCAAATACATGTATGACAGTGAATGTGCAATGATGTCTGGAAGATTTTCCAAAATGGGAATCAAATACATGTATGTCAGTGAATGTGCAATGGTGTCTGGAAGATTTTCCAACATGGGAATCAAATATGTGTATGACAGTGAATGTGCAAGGGTGTCTGGAAGATTTCCCAACATGGGAATCAAATATGTGTATGACAGTGAATGTGCAATGGTGTCTGGAAGATTTTCCAACATGGGAATCAAATATGTGTATGACAGTGAATGTGCAATGGTGTCTGGAAGTCTTCCCAACATGGGAATCAAATATGTGTATGACAGTGAATGTGCAATGGTGTCTGGAAGATTTTCCAACATGGGAATCAAATATGTGTATGACAGTGAATGTGCAATGGTGTCTGGAAGATTTTCCAACATGGGAATCAAATATGTGTATGACAGTAAATGTGCAATGGTGTCTGGAAGATTTCCCAACATGGGAATCAAATATGTGTATGACAGTGAATGTGCAATGGTGCCTGGAAGATTTTCCAACATGGGAATCAAATGTGTATGACAGTGAATGTGCAATGGTGTCTGGACAATTTTCCAATATGGGAATCAAATATGTGTATGACAGTGAATGTGCAATGGTGTCTGGAAGATTTTCCAACATGGGAATCAAATACATGTATGATAGTGAATGTGCAATGGTGTCTGGAAGATTTTCCAACATGGGAATCAAATACATGTATGATAGTGAACGTGCAATGGTGTCTGGAAGATTTTCCAACATGGGAATCAAATACGTGTATGATAGTGAATGTGCAATGGTGTCTGGAAGATTTTCCAACATGGGAATCAAACACATGTATGATAGTGAATGTGCAATGATGTCTGGAAGATTCAGTAGATGTGTTCAACTCCTGGAAACTGGAATTGCAACTAGATAATGAAAGATTGCTTAATCCAAGATGGGTGGAAAATTTGAGCATTTAGTCACCAAATTTATGAACTTTTCCATTATTCAATCACAACAAACAAATTTTCATTCTATTTAATGCTAAACTGAGTTGGCAAGCTAATGTATTTTGCAGGCCTTTGAAATTCTATCAGTGTAATAAGAAATGTCAGAATATTGGAGAAAACAAAATGAAAACAAATATCCTGTACTGATATGCATAATAGACAAGTGTAGCAACATATTTTCTGGGTGGATGGGGGTGCAATATGAACATTTGTCAATTGTTTTGTGCCATTCAAAATATTGTACAAATCATACCTTGCCTCAAAGAATGAATGCTAATTATCTGTCCACTATGGTAGTATGAATGTAATTACACTATAGTAGTATGACTGTAAGGACACTATAGTAGCATGACTGTAAGACCACTATATTAGTATGACTGTAAGAACACTATAGTAGTATGACTGTAAGAACACTATAGTAGTATGACTGTAAGAACACTATAGTAGCATGACTGTAATTTACTATAGTAGTATGGCTGTAATTACACTATAGTAGTATGACTGTAATGACACTATAGTAGTATGACTGTAAGGACACTATAGTAGTATGACTGTAAGACCACTATAGTAGTATGATTGTAATTACACTATAATAGTATGACTGTAATTACACTATATTAGTATGACTGTTATTACACTATAGTAGTATGACTGTAAGGACACTATAGTAGTATGACTGTAAGGACACTATAGTAGTATGACTGTAAGACCACTATAGTAGTATGATTGTAATTACACTATAATAGTATGACTGTAATTACACTATATTAGTATGACTGTTATTACACTATAGTAGTATGACTGTAAGGACACTATAGTAGTATGACTGTAATTACACTATAGTAGTACAACTGTAAGGACACTATAGGAGTATGACTGTAAAAACAATATAGTAGCATGAATGTAAGACCACTATAGTAGTATGACTTGTAAGGACACTATAGTAGTATGACTGTAAGGACACTATAGTAGCATGACTAAGAACACTACAGTAGTATGACTGTAAGAACACTATAGTAATATGACTGTAAGAACACTAGTAGCATGACTGTAAGGACACTATAGTAGCATGACTGTAAGAACACTATAGTAGTATGACTGTAAGGACACTAGTAGTATGACTGTAAGAACACTATAGTAGTATGACTGTAAGAACACTATAGTAGTATGACTGTAAGGACACTAGTAGTATGACTGTAAGGACACTAGTAGTATGACTGTAAGGACACTAGTAGTATGACTGTAAGAACACTATAGTAGTATGACTGTAAGGACACTAGTAGTATGACTGTAAGGACACTAGTTCCACTGTAGTATCATGACTGTAAGAACACTATAGTAGCATGACTGTAATAACACTATAGTAGTATGACTGTAATAACACTATAGTAGCATGACTGTAATAACACTATAGTAGCATGACTGTAAGAACACTATAGTAGCATGACTGTAAGAACACTATAGTAGCATGACTGTAATAACACTATAGTAGTATGACTGTAAGAACACTATAGTAGTATGACTGTAAGGACACTAGTACTATGACTGTAAGGACACTAGTTCCACTGTAGTATCATGACTGTAAGAACACTAGTTCCAAAGTAATCCAGAAACAAAAATCACTGTGACCAGTCCTAACACTAACCTTGTAATGCTGACTGCAAAGTGAGGCAGCTCAGCTGCCATTTATATAAGTCTTTGGTATGACTTGCATGGGTTTCAAACCTGCAACATCACGCATTTGAGGTGGATGCCATAACCAATTAGGCTACTAAAGTGGTCTATTATAATTAGGAAAGTAGCAGATTACTTAGGCATGTCAGCTGTTTATCATTTATGTTCTGTAGTGTTTTGTATCTATTTGCACAGTAAATATGAGTAACATAATTCTTTCTTAATTTAAGTAAAACAGCATACACTTAAAATGTACACTGGCACAGTAAAGCTGAGAAACATCATTTGTATCACAGAGATACATTATTTCCACTCAACTGTAGTGACTGATATGGTGGAATATACTATTTCTTGGCTTATAATATGGCTATCTATTGAAACAAAATTCTGGACTGTTAAAGTAAAACTGAATTATCAATTCTTTTCTTCTTCTTGGGAAATCACAAATTTATAGACTAAGTTCAAATAGTTTGCAAACCATATCATAATTATTATAATCAAACCGTGAGACAGACAACAGTCAATGTGCAAATATTGTTAGCAAATTGCAACCATGAGAAGTCTTAGAACATGGCTACAGTATGAAATTGATACTATGGAACCATTTCCTTGTGTTACGGTGATTGATAGTCTGATCAATTGGCCACCAAACTGCAATGGTATTGATAGGTGTATTTTATGTTTTGATCAGGTTACATCATTTGGAATATTTTGGACTCATCTCCAATGCATTGACCATTCACTGTGAGGATAGTCTTTTGTGGGTACACTGCATCTGAGCGAATAGTCATTCCAAAAGTTGGAACATGGCAGCTATGCAGATCGACACTTCCTTAAACAATACAGACTCAGTATGGATTTGTAAATTCTGAGGAATCATGCAAAAAAACACAACCTATTATAAATATCTGAAACATCATGTAACATATCTACAGCACTATTTATCATGTATATACAGCAATATGTACCATATCTACATCATTATGTACCATATCTACAGTATTATGTACCATATATACAGCATTATGTACCATATCTACAGCAATATGTACCATGTCTACCACATTATATACCATATCTACAGTATTATGTACCATATCTACAGCAATATGTACCATATCTACAGTATTATGCACCATATCTACAGTATTATGTACCATATCTACAGTATTATGTACCATATCTACAGTATTATGTACCATATCTACAGTATTATGCACCATATCTACAGTATTATGTACCATATCTACAGTATTATGCACCATATCTACAGTATTATGCACCATGTCTACAGTATTATGTACCATATCTACAGCATTATGTACCATGTTTACAGCATTATGTACCATGTCTACAGTATTATGTACCATATCTACAGCATTATGTACCATGTCTACAGCATTATGTACCATATATATACAGCATTATGTACCATGTCTACAACATTATGTACCATGTCTACAGCATTATGTACCATATATACAGCATTATGTACCATGTACACAGCATTATGTACCATATCCACAGTATTATGCACCATATCTACAGTATTATGTACCATATCTACAGCTTTATGTACCATATCTACAGTATTATGTACCATATCTACAGTATTATGGACCATATCCACAGCATTATGTACCATATATACAGTAATATGTACCATGTCTACCACATTATGCACCATGTCTACCACATTATGTACCATATATACAGCATTATGTACCATGTATACGACATTATGTACCATGTCTACAGCATTATGTACCATATCCACAGCATTATGTACCATGTCTACAGCATTATGTACCATATATACAGCATTATGAACCATGTCTACAGCATTATGTAGCTTGTCTACAGTATTATGTACCATATCTACAGTATTATGTACCATATCTACAGTATTATGCACCATAATAAACAGGATTATGTACCATATCTACAGTATTATGTACCATATCTACAGTATTATGTACCATGTCTACAGCATTATGTACCATGTCAACAGTATTATGTACCATATCTACAGTACTATGTACCATATCTACAGTTTTATGTACCATATCTACAGTATTATGCACCATATCTATAGTATTATGTACCATGTCTACAGTGTTATGTACCATATCTACAGTATTATGTACCATATCTACAGCATTATGTACCATGTCTACAGCATTATGTACCATGTCTACAGCATTATGTACCATGTCTATACCATGTATACAGTATTATGTACCATATCTACAGTATTATGTACCATATCTACAGCATTATGTACCATGTCTACAGCATTGTGTACCATGTCTACAGTATTATGTAGCATATCTACAGCATTATGTACCATATCTACAGCATTATGTACCATGTCTACAGCATTATGTACCATGTCTACAGCATTATGTACCATGTCTACAGTATTATGTGCCATATCTACAGTATTATGTGCCATATATACAGTATTATGCACCATGTCTACAGCATTATGTACCATATCTACAGCATTATGTACATGTCTACAGCATTATGTACCATATCTACAGTATTATGTACCATATCTACAGTATTATGCACCATATCTATAGCATTATGTACCATGTCTACAGCATTATGTAGCTTGTCTACAGTATTATGTACCATATCTACAGTATTATGTACCATATCTACAGTATTATGCACCATGTCTACAGCATTATGTACCATATCTACAGTATTATGTACCATATCTACAGTATTATGTACCATGTCTACAGCATTATGTACCATGTCTACAGTGTTATGTACCATATCTACAGTATTATGTACCATATCTATAGTATTATGCACCATGTCTACAACATTATGTACCATATCCACAGCATTATGTACTATATCTACAGTATTATGCACCATATCTACAGTATTATGCACCATATCTACAGTATTATGCACCATGTCTACAGTATTATGCACCATATCTACAGTATTATGCACCATATCTACAGTATTATGCACCATGTCTACAGCATTATGTACCATGTCTACAGTATTATGTACCATATCTACAGTATTATGCACCATGTCTACAGCATTATGTACCATGTCTACAGCATTATGTACCATATCTACAGTATTATGTACCATATCTACAGCATTATGTACCATGTCTACAGTATTATGCACCATATCTACAGTATTATGCACCATATCTACAGTATTATGCACCATGTCTACAGCATTATGTACCATATCTACAGTATTATGTACCATATATACAGCATTATGTACCATGTCTACAACATTATGTACCATGTCTACAGCATTATGTACCATATCCACAGCATTATGTACCATATCTACAGTATTATGCACCATATCTACAGTATTATGCACCATATCTACAGCATTATGTAGCTTGTCTTGACAATTATGTACCATGTCAGCAGCTATATGTACCATATATCTACAGCTATATGTACCATATCTATAGCTATATGTACCATATCTATAGCTATATGTACCATATCTGCAGCGTTTTGTACCAGAGATTAAGATATTTGTTCTTCTACTATTAACTTACCAGTTGTTTGTTTTATAACTAACTCAAAAGAAAAAAATATAAAGAAAGAAAAAAGTACATCGGCTTTCATGAAAAACCATTATCTCCTATTTTATCTCATTAAACAGTACATCAAAGAGTCAGTATGGATTAGTAATTTCAAAGAAAAAGAACAACACTACAAAGAAATATCCTTGCTGGCTGCAGTATGTGGCATGGATTAAGGGAATTATTGTCCTGCAGCTAATCAACAGCTAATCAACTATCTCATTCGATTTACAAACATCAACACACAAAAAAAACCATGTGAAGAAGAAGGAAAGAAAAGTACATTAAAACTAACAGGTCACTTTGTGGTATTTACTGGTACCTTTCCTGCTCCTGAATACCAATCAAGCCCTATAAGGACGGGCTTGCGTTTCTAAATAGTTACTGTCACCCACGTATTTCCACTCTTGCTACAAAAATTACATACATTTTTCTGCCAGAAATGTCTTAAGAATCATAAATCAAAAATCTTTTATATAGTTTTTCATTTTTTTATTCACAAGGAAATAAAGCCTGCATGCATGTGTACGGTAGATTTTAATAATCACTAATTAGCAGAGGATTAAACAGAGGATAATGAAAGATTAACCTACGTCACAGTTCTCCTGGAAAATGCACGTAAAAGCATGACTATAATAAATGTATGGCTGCATTTACCAGTGGATGGGTGTGTATCAAACAGAAAAAATCAGCAAGTAATGCATGTTGTTTATCCATTATTCTACAACACAGAAAAATCATTGTTTTACTTCAAGCATCACACCATAATAGGCGCTAACTTTGTTACTGGTGGAATGGGAGGAGGAGTAAAAGAGATTTATCTTCCTGTTTATTTTTAGACACTAAATTATATAACACTGAATAAATCTTCGGTGCACAAAAAGAATTATTGTTGGCTGTTCAAAAACATGAAGAAAATACATTTAAATGGGTTCTGTGAGTATGAAATGTCCATGAATTTTATTAGTCATGAATATTTTACTTTAGTGTAAATTTTTAGAACTGTATATCTGAATTTCCCCATTTTCTTCTGAAGCATATTTGGAAGATTAGCATCAATTAAATATGTAACACTCATTCAATAAAGTTATTATTATCTAATTCGTAAACAGCAAATTATCTGTAACCTTACTAAGTTCCTTTGGACTTCAATTCAATCATTAAGTATAATTCACAGCTCATATGCTCTTATTTCATTATATAATATCACAAATTACAAATAATCAAATATTTCCTTTATGTGATACATTTCAATGCTGTTAAAATGATACATTTCAATGCTGTTAAAAATGATACATTTCAATGCTGTTAAAAACGATACATTTCAATGCTGTTAAAAATGATACATTTCAATGCTGTTAAAAACGATACATTTCAATGCTGTTAAAATGATACATTTCAATGTTGTTAAAAATGAAGTAACAAAGGGTTATCACATTTAATACTTCAAGTGCTGTCCATTTATCATGACTAAAATTTCAAATAAACTCTTGTGAATATACAGTATTCATTTACTGTAATGCTGTCCATGGAATCCACACAGTATACCACCTTACAGTGAGACTGCCTTAAAGCAAAGTACAAAATACAGTACTTTCTCACTGCAACACTGTCCATGTGAGCCACATAGTGTACCACCATACAGTGAAGCTGCCTTACTGTGATGTACACAATACAGTACTTTCATTTAACACTGTCAATAGGAGTCACACAGTATAACACTTTATAGTAAGGTTGCCTTTTAATGAAGTAGATGATACAGTACTTCCTCAATGCAACACTCTAAATGGAAGCCACACAATATACTACCCTAATGTGTGACTGCCTTTGATGAAGTACACAATGCAGATCATACAGCATGTTCTCATTCCAACTGTCAATGGGAGCCACACAGTACACCACTTTACAATTAGACCTTATACAGAAGTGCATTATACAGTATTCCCTCATTATAACACTGTCTATGGGAGCCACAGAGTATACACCTTAGTGAGATTGCTTTATAATAAAGTACATGACACATTATTCCCTCATTATAGCACTGTCTATGGGAGCCACAGAGTATACAACTTATAGTGAGATTGCTTTATAGTGAAGTATATGACACATTATTCCCTCATTATAGTACTGTCTATGGGAGCCACAGAGTATACACCTTATAGTGAGGTTGCTTTATAATGAAGTACATGACACATTATTCCCTCATTATAGCACTGTCTATGGGAGCCACAGATTATATGCCTTATAGTGAGATTGCTTTATAATGAAGTATATAACACATTATTCCCTCAAAATAACACTGTCTACGGGAGCCACAGAGTATACACCTTATAGTGAGTTGCTTTATAATGAAGTACATGACACATTATTCCCTCATTATAGCACTGTAGATGGGAGCCACAGAGTATACACCTTATAGTGAGATTGCTTTATAATGAAGTACATGACACATTATTCCCTCATTATAACACTGTCTACGGGAGCCAAAGAGTATACTGTTTTACAGTGAGACTGCCTTATAATGGAGCAAAGTAAATGACTTGATAATGAAATGGGACCATGAATATGCCTGCCTTTTTAAAAGAAATTGTTATATTGAATGAAGTGGGACCATGAACATACCTATGTTATTAAAAGGAACTGTGTTGTCCTAAATGAAATGGGACCATGAATATGCCTGTCTTAGGAACTGTGTTATTTTAAAAGAAGTGTGACCATGAACATGTCTGTCTTATTAAAAGGAACCGTGTCATATTGAACAAAGTGGGATCATGAACATACCTGTCTTATTAAAAGGAACTGTGTTATATTGAATTAAATTGTACCATGAATATGCCTGCCTTTTTAATAGAAACTATTATACTGAATGAAATGGAACCATGAACATGACTGTCTTATTAAAAGGAACTGTGTTGCATTGAATGAAGTGGGACCATGAACATACCTATGTTATTAAAAGGAACTGTGTTGTCCTAAATGAAATGGGACCATGAATATGCCTGTCTTAGGAACTGTGTTATTTTAAAAGTGTGACCATGAACATGCCTGTCTTATTAAAAGGAACTGTGTCATATTGAACAAAGTGGGATCATGAACATGCCTGTCTTGTTAAAAGGAACTGTGTTATATTGAATTAAATGGGACCATGAATATGCCTGCCTTTTTAATAGAAACTATTATACTGAATGAAATGGAACCATGAACATGACTGTCTTATTAAAAGGAACTGTGTTGCATTGAATGAAGTGGGACCATGAACATGCCTGTTTTATTTAACGGAACTGTGTTGTCCTAAATGAAATGGGACCATGAATATGCCTGTCTTAGGAACTGTGTTATTTTAAAAGTGTGACCATGAACATGCCTGTCTTATTAAAAGGAACTGTGTCATATTGAACAAAGTGGGATCATGAACATGCCTGTCTTATTAAAAGGAACTGTGTTATATTGAATTAAATGGGACCATGAATATGCCTGCCTTTTTAATAGAAACTATTATACTGAATGACATGGAACCATGAACATGACTGTCTTATTAAAAGGAACTGTGTTGCATTGAATGAAGTGGGACCATGAACATGCCTGTTTTATTTAACGGAACTGTGTTGTCCTAAATGAAATGAGACCATGAATATGCCTGTCTTAAGAACTGTCTTATTTTAAATGAAGTGGGACCATGAACATGCCTGTTTTATTAAAAGGAACTGCGTTGTCCTAAATGAAATGGGACCATGAATATGCCTGTCTTAGGAACTATGTTATTTTAAATGAAGTGGGACCATGAACATGCCTGTCTTATTAAAAGGAACTGTGCTATACTGAATGAAGTGGGACCATGAACACACCTATCTTATTAAAAGGAACTGTGCTATATTGAAGTGCCTTATATCCAGGTAGGGCTGTATATGTACATGTATAAATAATTATCACTTAAAGTGGGGTAAAATATTTTCCTTTTTTGTTACAAAACATTATTTTAAAAAGTCTACAAGGGATATTAAAATTAGAAAGATGACAAATATATATATATATATATATATATATATATATATATATATATATATATATATATATATATATATATATATATATATATATATATACTGTTAGATGCCAAATAAAAGTGTAGTAGCAGTTTTTTTTTAATGTGACATACTTTCAGCATCTTTAATAATTGTTTAGGTTAATTACATACTGCCTACATATTCAGCATGTTTTAGCAAAGAACTACCTGAACTTGTAACAAAAAAGAACTACCTGAACTTGTAACAAAAAACAACTACCTTAACTTGTAATAAAAAAAATACCTTTACTTGTAATAAAAAAGAACTACCTTTACTTGCAATAAAAAAGAACTACCTTAACTTGTAATAAAAAAGAACTACCTTAACTTGTAATAAAAAAAATACCTTTACTTGTAATAAAAAAGAACTACCTTTACTTGCAACAAAAAAGAACTACCTTAACTTGTAATAAAAAAGAACTACCTTAACTTGTAACAAAAAAGAACTACCTTAACTTGTACCAAAAAAAGAACTACCTTAACTTGTAACAAAAAAGAACTACCTTAACTTGTAATAAAAAAATACCTTTACTTGTAATAAAAAAGAACTACCTTTACTTGCAACAAAAAAGAACTACCTTAACTTGTAATAAAAAAAATACCTTTACTTGTAATAAAAAAGAACTACCTTTACTTGCAACAAAAAAGAACTACCTTAACTTGTAATAAAAAATAACTACCTTAACTTGCAATAAAAAAGAATTACCTTAACTTGCAATAAAAAAGAACTACCTTTACTTGTAACAAAAAAGAACTACCTTAACTTGTAATAAAAAAATACCTTTACTTGTAATAAAAAAGAACTACCTTTACTTGCAACAAAAAAGAACTACCTTAACTTGTAATAAAAAAGAACTACCTTAACTTGCAATAAAAAAGAACTACCTTTACTTGTAATAAAAAGAACTACCTTAACTTGTAATAAAAAGAACTACCTTAACTTGTAATAAAAAAGAACTACCTTAACTTGTAATAAAAAAGAACTACCTTAACCTGTAATAAAAAGAACTACCTTAACTTGTAACAAAAAAGAACTACCTTAACTTGCAATAAAAAAGAACTACCTTAACTTGTAACAAAAAAGAACTACCTTAACTTGCAATAAAAAAGAACTACCTTAACTTGCAATAAAAAAGAACTACCTTAACTTGCAATAAAAAAGAACTACCTTTACTTGTAATAAAAAAGAACTACCTTAACTTGTAATAAAAAAGAACTACCTTAACTTGCAATAAAAAATAACTACCTTTACTTGTAATAAAAAAGAACTTCCTTAACTTGTAATAAAAAAGAACTACCTTACCTTGCAATAAAAAAGAACTACCTTAACTTGTAATAAAAAGAACTACCTTAACTTGTAATAAAAAAGAACTACCTTAACTTACAATAAAAAAGAACTACCTTTACTTGTAATAAAAAAGAACTACCTTAACTTAACTTGTAATAAAAAGAACTACCTTACCTTGTAATAAAAAAGAACTACCTTAACTTGCAATAAAAAAGAACTACCTTAACTTGCAATAAAAAAGAACTACCTTAACTTGTAATAAAAAAGAACTACCTTAACTTGCAATAAAAAAGAACTACCTTTACTTGTAATAAAAAAGAACTACCTTAACTTAACTTGTAATAAAAAGAACTACCTTAACTTGTAATAAAAAAGAACTACCTTAACTTGTAATAAAAAAGAACTACCTTAACTTGCAATAAAAAAGAACTACCTTTACTTGTAATAAAAAAGAACTACCTTAACTTGTAATAAAAAAGAACTACTTTAACTTGTAATAAAAAAGAACTACCTTAACTTGTAATAAAAGAGAACTACCTTAACTTGTAATCAAACAGAACAAACATGACAAAATCAACCACTAATAACACATCATGAATTTCCAGAGGGAAATCTGCAAAAAAGAATAGTACCAAAATATATTTTAAAAAATCCCCAGAATTATAAGGTTAAAAAGTATTCTTACATTTTCAGAAAATCTGCTTCCTGTGAATCGGACATTAAGTGCCGACCAATGCAAGCCACTTCCTGTGAATTGGATATTAAATACTGACCATTGTAAGCCAATTCTTGTGAATCGGACATTAAATACTGACCATTCCAAGGTAATATGAATGGGATTTATAACATAATGTTCCTGCAAATTTCTGTAACTGAAGAAAAACCCCAACTCCTCAAGGAATCCAGTGTTCCTTACATTTCACTGATGAATTTCTTCAAGCTAAATCTGCAATGTTATCTGGAAACAGAAATGAGTCTCTGTCCAAAAATCGTAGTAAAAGCTGAGTATTATTTTTAATTTCCTTAAATACTTTCTATATCTATTCATAACAGTCAAAATATGAGTTTTGTGTCTTATTATTCCAGTTCTAAGAGACGCAAAGAATATTCACAATAATGTAACATTTCCAGTAAAACTGAATGGAAAGCTCGTCAAAGAATCACAATCTGTGTGAGACACTTTCTCTAAATGAAAAGTTCCTAATTTCATAAAACACAAAGTTCTCCATACTTCAGTTCATGCATACAGAATAAATCATTCCACTTTGTTTCAAACAAGCAGGTGGTAGTCATGACATATAGCTTTAGAATAATGGCATATCCATGCTGCTAATCTGACCTTTAACATCCAATAAGACTTCTTTTCCCCACAAATAGGAAATTAGATTGATCCCATATCTCCTTTATTCTTGTACAAATAACGGCCGCTGTCAAACCTTTCATCAAACACAATTGGAAAGAGTTAAAGCCTGTTCGAACAATTTCTACAAGATTACCAAATTATGCGGATACATGGCAAGTTGACTTCTCTCTGCAAATATCGTTAATGCCAACGCAGTCTCACTTTGGCATTGTGTGAGCTTTCAACATTTTCAACTGGAAATCCATTAAGTTCATTAAAAATTTATCAATTAAAAAAGGAAAGTTATTGATCCAGATGTGCTAGTGGTCCTTGCCTTGCATTCCACAACAGGCAAGTAAGAACATTCAATGGATTATATTCACGCAAAAACCACTTGTTTGTAAATGATGAACATATATCAAATTTACAATGACATAAGCTCCTATGAGTACATGTT
This sequence comes from Sinohyriopsis cumingii, assembly GCA_028554795.2. Taxonomy (NCBI): domain Eukaryota; kingdom Metazoa; phylum Mollusca; class Bivalvia; order Unionida; family Unionidae; genus Sinohyriopsis; species Sinohyriopsis cumingii. Next base: position 90,338,710 of record CM068841.1, on the reverse strand, counting down.
GATGGTAATTTGTCTTGGAATCTTCACACAGAACATGTCTTTAACATTATAGCCTCCAAACTAACACACACTGCAAAGACTAAAATATTATCTTCGAATGCATGCAAAGGAACTATTCTATTGTACACAAAGTAACATTAATCATGTAATCAAATTTCAAAAACATGCAGCTAGAATTATACTAGATGTTGATCCAATGGCAGCATGTTTAAGTCTTTTAAACTGGCTATCTTTTGACAGATGAATTTCATATCATTGGTGTATTTTGGTCTAAAAAGTCCTTCATAATAAAATGTATGTACCACTTTACCTGAATGATATGCTCGTCAAAGCCAGCAATACAGCCTCTTTGCACACTTTAAGATCACCATCAAACCTGTCTTTAAAAATACCAAGACCATAAACTAAAGCATTAGAAAGACATTTACATATACAGGTATAGGACTACTAAATATTTTACAGCAACAGAATCAGTCTACTGGTGGGGGTATATAAAAAAATTACTAAATATTTTTAGATGCACGCATTGAATTGTAAATGGATTTATTTTTTCCATTATACAATTCAAAAACTTCAATTTATGAACGATATTTGACAACAAAATGTTAAAATTTATTTTGATATCCTATATTTAATATTCTGCTGACAAAATATCATATGGACTCTTATTGCGAGGCTATATCGTAAAGTGTCAACCAGGGAGTCCCCTGTTTAGCAGCATGATGTGCAATGCTAAAAAACACCTGTTTTTCAAGGCTGAAAAAAAATAATCTCTGACTCAAATGAATGGAAACATGTGGTTTATATGCCAATCTAATGAACAAATTCATTTTGTTTTTTCTATATTAACAATAAGTTCTACGGGAAATAAATTAGGGGTGGGGATGGTGTGTCTCCATGGCAACTGTGTGTATTTCTGCATTTCTTTCAGTGTTATTAGTTGATTCATGAGAACTTAAAATACAATAAATCACTTCTTGAGTAATTTAGAGCAGGTACAAGTAAAACTGCATATAATGATTTTTGTATCACCAGTATCCATTTGAACAGTTATATCTGCACTACAGGAATAGTTAATAACTTCTGAGCACTGCATCGGTGGCCTAGTGGTTAGAGCATCTGCCTCGGATGCAGGAGGTTGTGGGTTCGATCCCTGGCCAAGTCATGCCAGAGACTTACAAAATTGGTACTAACAGCTGCCTCGCTTGGCACTCAGCATTAAGAGTTAGTGTTAGGACTGGTTGGCCGGTGTCAGAATGATGTGACTGGGAGGGGGGCCATCATGCTACATCACTATAAACTGCCACACTGCAGACATCGTAGCGATATGACTGAAAAATTGTTAAAGCTATGTTAAAAATCCAAATTACACACACACACACACACACACTCAGAGGAAACTGACCTTAGGGGCAGAGTTTGGTATTGGTCACCAAAATAATCGCCTTATGTTTAGTTACATTTTCTGCCTGAATGTAACAACACTGAGTTTTTGTGTGGAATGGAATTTGCCCAACTCCTAAACTCATTGCATTATTCCAGATATCATATTTAAATGTCAATAACATTTTCTGTATCATTTTGCAACAAATTCACTTTTCTTCTTCATCCCAGATCATTGCCTGTATGTAACACTAGACCTTGACATAAAATTGCCTGTATGATGTAACACTAGACCTTGACATAAAATTGCCTGTATGATGTAACACTAGACCTTGACATAAAATTGCCTGTATGTAACACTAGACCTTGACATAAAATTGCCTGTATGATGTAACACTAGACCTTGACATAAAATTGCCTGTATGATGTAACACTAGACCTTGACACAAAATTGCCTGTATGATGTAACACTAGACCTTGACATAAAATTGCCTGTATGTAACACTAGACCTTGACATAAAATTGCCTGTATGATGTAACACTAGACCTTGACATAAAATTGCCTGTATGTAACACTAGACCTTGACATAAAATTGCCTGTATGTAACACTAGACCTTGACATAAAATTGCCTGTATGATGTAACACTAGACCTTGACATAAAATTGCCTGTATGTAACACTAGACCTTGACATAAAATTGCCTGTATGATGTAACACTAGACCTTGACATAAAATTGCCTGTATGATGTAACACTAGACCTTGACATAAAATTGCCTGTATGTAACACTAGACCTTGACATAAAATTGCCTGTATGTAACACTAGACCTTGACATAAAATTGCCTGTATGATGTAACACTAGACCTTGACATAAAATTGCCTGTATGTAACACTAGACCTTGACATAAAATTGCCTGTATGTAACACTAGACCTTGACATAAAATTGCCTGTATGATGTAACACTAGACCTTGACATAAAATTGCCTGTATGATGTAACACTAGACCTTGACATAAAATTGCCTGTATGTAACACTAGACCTTGACATAAAATTGCCTGAATGTAACACTAGACCTTGACATAAAATTCATGAATATATTACTTTATTTTGTCTCGCAGGATCTAACATTTCTCAAATGTAATACTGCATTGCACTTTTCAAATGGCTTTCATGCAATGTCTTGTGAACTGTATTTTGGATGCATAGTTTCTTATTATTAAACGTTTGTTTGGTTTTTGTTGTTGTTGTTAATTTGGCTCATATTAGTAATACTTTCCTTCCTGAACCACTACATGCAAATTGAATGCAAATTTGTTATTACACAATTGAATAATTGAATAATGACAAATTTCCATTTAACTCCTTTGTTTGGAGTCCTCTGGAATGCAGACCAACTTGAATAATCTTTGGTGTTCATCAACCTTAGAACTTATACTGCACAAGAACTGTGTAAGTAATACGGTCTGAACCTGTCTTATTTTTAACAAGACTGTACTTTCCCTCAAAGGGTCTTTTAAAATGTGTTTTTTGTGACATCCTTATCTGCATATTTCTCACTTGTTACACACTTGTTATGATAACTATTTCCTGGTTGAAATGAAAGTGTCTCCTATAAACCTTTGGGTTTTCCTCCTTACTTTTGTCATTTCTGACATTGTGATATGATTGTGGTTTATGATTTGAGTTTCAAAGTGTAATGGTAATGTCTATTTTGTACCGTTACCATTATAGTTTGAACCATTGATATTATTTCTTTAGGGAGTTAGTAACTGCTGATGGACCTGACAACATCTATTTTGGGCCTCTGTTGGCAGACGTCTACACTCGTGTGACTTAGTGTTGCAAAGCAGCCAACCTTTCAGATGCCATAAATATTTTTAATATATGATTCAAGAAACAAAATGTTTAATTAAAAACATTTCAGACATCCAAAATATCATCTTTGCATCAAAAATGGATGAAAGCAGGGTGTTGTGGATATCTCTTATTACATAATGATGTATATTTCATGCATGCACACGAGTATGGCAGATACACTGAGAAATTTGAAACACAGGAGATTATATCACTGCATTTATTCAGTAATCTACATCTATAATGTATGAACACAATATCTCTTGCAATGCAACATTCATTATCATTTGTCAGCATTCATTATCATTTGTCAACATAACATAATTTATTATCATCTGACAGCATTCATTATCATCTGTCAACATTCATTATCATTTGTCAGCATTTATCATCATTTGTCAGCATTCATTATCATTTGTCAGCATTCATTATCATTTGTCAGCATAACATAAGTGTTGCCATTGCATGTGTTTAGAATACTGCCAAAATTAATGTGGTGCATACATGGTGTCTGAAAATGTACAAAATTGATGTTTGGTACAAGACCTGAATCAAATCAGTAAACATGGCTAGAATTATAGAAGGATGACAATCCTGCCTTGTTCAACTCAGACCAAGAATTCCAGCTACAAAAACATACAAGGTCTCTCACCCAATATTCCAAAGGTGTCTCCTTTGTTTTTTAGCATCTACTAACATGTTACACTGAAGCACAGCATTCCTACAGTATATGGCCTTTCCTTATAGCATGACTGCTGTTGGAAGGCTAATGTGGTCATGGATTCCATTTCATCATAACATGATTGCTGTTGGAAGGGTGGTATGATCATGGATTCCATTTCATTATAACATGAGTGCTGTTGGAAGGATGGTATGGTCATAGATTCCATTTTATTATGACATGCTTGCTGTTAGAAGGCTGGTATGATCATGGATTCCATTTCATTATAACATGATTGCTGTTGGAAGGCTGGTATGGTCATGGATTCCATTTCACTATAACATAATTGCTATGGGAAAGCTGGCATGGTCATAGATTCCATTCTGTTGTAACATGATTGCTGTTGGAAGGCTGGTATGGTCATGGAATCCATTTCATTACAACATGATTGCTGTTGGAAGGCTGGTATGATCATGGATTCCATTTCACTATAACGTAATTGCTGTTGGAAAGCTGGTACAGTCATGGTTTCCATTTTATTATGAGATGATTGCTGTTGGAAGGCTGGTATGGTCATGGGATCCATTTCATTATAGCATGATTGATGTTAGAAGGCTGGCATGGTCATGTATTACTGTATCAATTACTTTGAATTAGTGAATATGGTATCAATAACTTTAAATTAGTGAAGATGGTATCAATTACTTTAAATCAGTGAATATGGTATCAATTAATTTAAATCAGGGAATATAGTATCAATTACTTTAAATTAGTGAATATGGTATCAATAGCTTTAAATTAGTGAATATGGTATCAATTACTTTAAATTAGTGAATATGGTATCAATTACTTTAAATCAGGGAATATGGTATCAATTACTTTAAATTAGTGAATATGGTATCAATTACATTAAATTAGTGAATATGGTATCAATTACTATAAATCAGGGAATATAGTATCAATTACTTTAAATTAGGGAATATGGTATCAATTACTTTAAATTAGGGAATATGGTATCAATAACTTTAAATCAGGGGAAAATGTATCACATACTTTAAATCAGGGAAAATGTATCATACTTTATTATAAGGCATGCAGTCTCATCATATTAGGTGGCATAGTCTATGACTTCCATGGACAAGATGGTAATGTGGAACTAATGTATATAGAATACTGATTCTGCATGAATATTCAAGATATGTTCTAAACTCTAAATGGTTGCTATGGTTGCATTAAATTTACAAAAATCCAAAATGTACTTTTTTCATTATTATTGAATTTATTCCAACAGTTAAACTACTAAAAATCATCAACTCAATACTGTCACAGCTCTTTCTCTACAGGTCACAGCCTAAAATGGCATTTAACACACAAAATTTTGAGTTAATTTTTCCATACTCTCTCTCTCTCTCTCTCTCTCTCTATATATATATATATATATATAGTAAAATGTCGAGTTTTGAATAAGTATTGAACCTTTTAAGTTGAATGTATTGAGCATTAAAATTTTATCACTTTTAAGCCAGAAAAGCCTTTGTGAAGGGTCATTTCGACCTTTCTTCTCTTCTCCCCACCCCCCATCAGTGTCAAACGTGAAAGACCAAAATCTACAACTCATTGAGATTTGACCAGGGCATCCCAACGCTGTCCTGAGAAAGTAAACATTTGAGCTATCAACCATAACTGCTTGATAGGAACCCAAGTCAAATTATCATTTTCAAAGGGAAGTTGATATACAACATAGTCCAGAGATTCTAGGCTAACCAAAATCTGATGAAAGAAATGATTATCTTGGGGAAAAATGTAGGAACCACTGTGTATGATTGGTCAGAGTAAATTAAGGCATGCACTTTGGAAAAAATGTGAATTTAAAGTAGCAACCTTGGTTCAAATTCTTTAGTCTGAAATTCCTGGGAGAGATGTTTGCTCCATGAAAGCCTAAAAGGAATAGAGCTTTCCTTGTTAAACAAATGTAATTTTCTATTTTTGATTGTTTGTTTTATGCAAATGTGTTTGATATGACTAGGATCCATATTATGTATCATTTATTCAATTTCATGGAAATCTGTTGATGCTAGCATTATTATGCAATTTATCTCTTTAATTTTACAATTACTAGTCCACTGAGAGAATTGATGGATTGCATGTGATCCAAATTTTCATATGTGTAGGATTTCATAGGGTTATATGAAATAATTTCCTTTGTCTGTTAGGACGATACTGATTATTGTGAGTTAACGATAATCGCATGTTTATATCTGATTTTGTAATGTTTAAATAATCTTGAAGGTTTGGGATTGCTGTGAGCTAGAATTCTGTAAATTTTATGCAGTAGTAATCCAGCATGTGATAACGTAGGTAAAGAGATATGGTAATGTTAGATACACCACTCACATGTTAATTTACAGTCGGTTGCTGTAAAATGAGAGTGATCTATTGAATTATGTCAGAATTTATACAGTGTTTGGATAACTAGTTATGCTTTTGAGTAACATAAGTGAGGGAATTTTATGTATGATAGAAAGTGATCCATATAGAGATTTATGGGGTAATTTTGTCCTTTAAGGAAACAGCTTTCTGGGAGAGACAGAACAGTCTGAAAACGAAAGTCAGAAGTCCAGAAAAGAGATGACGTGTTCAGAATAAAAGACTAGGAAGTCCGGAAAAGAGATGAAGCATTCAGAATAGTCAGACTAGAGAATAGGAAGATGTATTACATGGGTCAAGATAAGAAGGTGATGCAATCAGTTGTGGACAGTGTGGTCTTTTCACCACTTGCTATTATGATGAAATAAATCCAAATTAGACACTGCTATTTAATTCTGTTGACATAACTTAGATTGAGTTGGAGATGCCGCTATTAACTGTTACCGATTAAATTTTGTTATTTTTCTTGTCTAAGAGGGCTCGTATTGCATTATTTCTTCCCAATTGTCTTGCTCAGTTCTCTGTTGATGTTCTATCTATCCATTCCCACCAGGCTATAAAATCGAGGGAGGTCATCCTCTAGTAAAACATCAATAAAAGAACTGAAGACATCATTCCTTTTGTTATTGAATATAATTCACATTTACCTAATATAGGTAAGATTATCAATAAATTTGGGATTTATTAAAATTATCATGTAAAACAAGTGTTAAATTGCTACACGAAAGCAAAATGACACTTTCTTAATAAAGGACTAAAAATCTTATATGTTTCTTAATTAATTCTAAACTAAAAAAGTCGCTGGATCATCAATTAAATGTAATAGGCCTAGATGTTCACACTGTTCTTTCATTAATGCAAATAATTCTTTCAGTAGTAATAATATGAAAGAAACATTTAAAATGTATTGTGATACTAATAGTGCAACAAAAATATTATTTATTTCATCATATGCAAAAAATGTGGCATCAATATATTGGATGAACCAGTCAACGCATACATTTATTTATAGTATTGTAAGTAGTACCAAGATCATAATTTTATTATATAATTTGAGTTCTGATGGAATATTGAACAATCTTTAACATCATATCAAGGTATAATACATTAAAAAAAATACATTATACATAACAGAAAATATTAAACTGTTTATCTCTATTTATTTATAAAGTTCTTATACACACATATACACATACACAATGTTTCAGATGCTTTTGGGCTGTACATGAAACAATTGCCTTAGATCAAGCTTGTATACTAATTTAGTATGTAATATTTTGTTTCCACTTTTAGACATTAAAAACAGAATTTATCTTCTTCCTCTAAAGTTTTTTAATCTAAATGTTTTTAAAATTCCCACAAATCTTGTTGACTTTGTAATTCACTGTCAGACTGTGTCCCAGTTGATTGAAACAATATAGAACCAGTCACCTACAGGTTACTGTACAAAAGAAAGTAATTATTTATTAATAATAACACCAGCAGATCTGTCTAGGGGAGATTTAATGTATAATTTGTTTAATCTAATTGTTGGTGGATGCCAGTGCAACCAAGAACCAGACCATGTGGATACCATCAAAGCAGTGCAATATTCTGCCTCTCCAGCAGCAATTTCCATGGTCAGGGTAATAATCAAGTAAACAGTTTGTACAGCTGTTAACTTTGGAAGATCTGCTGTTTTAATAAATGAGAGGTATGAAATGGCCAAACATCAAGTTATGTTTCCAGAAGCAATGAAATGTAAACATATGCATGTGATGAAAGATATAAAAATATACAGCATAACTTTCCACAGCAGACACCTAAAGATAATGTAAATGTGCTCATAAAGTGCTATATTTACAGGTCTCTTCTCTTCTATGCATGCTCTTTGTTACCTCTGTATACAGGACACATGTTTATGAAGGACAAATTTTGTGATGCTTTGAGTGTCTCCAATTAACAGGCATGACTGTATATAAAAAGTATGTTTCATACTTTTGTTATGAGTTATACATTTGACATTGCCAGAGTGAAGCCTGTATACTAGGAACCGACACTTGACATCATCAATATACAGTGAGGCCTGTATACAAAGAACCTACACTTGACATCATCACTGCAGAGTGAAGCTTGTATACAAAGAACCAACACTTGACATCATCACTGTAGAGTAAAGCCTGTATACAAGGAACCTACACTTGACATCAATGTACAGTGAGGCCTGTATAAAAAGAACCTACACTTGATATCATCATTATAGAGTGAAACCTATATACAAAGAACCTACATCTGACATCATCAATGTACAATGAGGCCTGTATACAAAGAACCTACACTTGACATCTATGTATTATGAGGCCTGTATAAAAAGAACCTGCATTTGACATCATCAATGTACAGTGAGACCTGTATACAAAGAACCTACACTTGACATCATCATTATAGAGCGAAACCTGTATACAAAGAACCTACACCTGACATCATCAATGTAAAATGAAGCCTGTATACAAAGAACCTACACTTGACATCATCAATGTACAGTGAGGCCTGTATACAAAGAAACTACACTTGACATCAATGTACAGTCAGGCCTGTATAAAAAGAACCTACACTTGACATCATCATTATAGAGTGAAACCTGTATACAAAGAACCTACACCTGACATCATCAATGTACAGTGTGACCTGTATACAAAGAACCTACACTTGACATAAATGTACAGTGGGGCCTGCATACAAAGAACCTACACTTGACATCAATGTACAATGAGGCCTGTATACAAAGAATTTACACTTGACATCATCATTATAGAGTGTAACCTGTATACAAAGAACCTACACCTGACATCATCAATGTACAATGAGGCCTGTATACAAAGAACCTACACTTGATATCATCAATGTACAGTGAGGCCTATATACAAAGAACCTACACTTGACATCAATGTACAATGAGGCCTGTATACAAAGAATCTATACTTGACATCCTCATTATAAAGTGAAACCTGTATACAAAGAACCAACACCTGACATCATCAATGTACAATGAGGCCTGTATACAAAGAACCTACACTTGCCATCAATGTACTGTGAGGCCTGTATAAAAAGAACCTACACTTGACATCATCAATGTACAGTGAGGCCTGTATACAAAGAAACTACACTTGACATCAATGTACAGTCAGGCCTGTATAAAAAGAACCTACACTTGACATCATCATTATAGAGTGAAACCTGTATACAAAGAACCTACACCTGACATCATCAATGTACAATGAGGCCTGTATACAAAGAACCTACACTTGACATCATCAATGTACAGTGATGCCTGTATACCAAGAATCTACACTTGACATCATTGTACAGTCAGGCCTGTATAAGAAGAATCTACACTTCACATCATCATTAGAGAGTGAAACCTGTATACAAAGAACCTACACTTGACATCAACAATGTACAATGAGGCCTGTATACAAAGAACCTACACTTGACATCATCAATGTACAATGAGGCCTGTATACAAAGAACCTACACTTGACATCATCAATGTACAATGAGGCCTGTATACAAAGAAACTACACTTGACATCATCAGTGTCAAATAAAGCCTGTATACAAAGAATCCACACTTGACATCATCATTATAGAGTGAGGCCTGTATACAAAGAACCTACACTTGACATCATCAATGTACAATGAGGCCTGTATACAAAGAACCTACACTTGACATCATCAATGTACAGTGAGGCCTGTATACAAAGATACTACACTTGACATCAATGTACAGTCAGGCCTGTATAAAAAGAACCTACACTTGACATCATCAGTGTCAAATAAAGCCTGTATACAAAGAATCTACACTTGACATCATCATTATAGAGTGAGGCCTGCATACAAAGAACCTACACTTGACATCATCAATGTATAATGAGGTCTGTATACAAAGAACCTACACTTGACATCATCAGTGTCAAATAAAGCCTGCATACAAAGAACCTACACCTGACATCATCAATGTACAGTGTGGCCTATATACAAAGAACCTACACTTGACATAAATATACTGTGAGGCCTGCATACAAAGTGCCTACACTTGACATCAATGTACAATGAGGCCTGTATACAAAGAACCAACACCTGACACCACTGATATAAAGTGAATCCTGTATACAAAGAACTTACACTTGGCATCATTAATGTACAGTGTGGCCTTTATACAAAGAACCTATAAAAATAATAATGATTTATTTATAGAGGGTGACTCATTAGTCAAGGACTATTCTCCCTTGAGGCCCTCTTAAGGAGAGTATAACAAGGCACATTACATGATGATAGCAATAATTACTGTTTAACTTAGCATGTTTAGTATTAAAATACAAAATTCCATTATCTATTAGAAACACATACATTCTCATGATATCTCTTCTTAAATACACCTACACTTGACATCAATGTACAGTGAGGCCTGTATACAAATAACGGACACTTGCCATCATCAATGTAGAGTGAAGCCTGTATAAAAAGAACCAAGACTTGATGTTGTCAATGTATAGTGACGCCTTTGTACAAAAAACCAACACTTGAGATCATTAATGTCGATTGAAGCCTGTATACAAAGAACCTACACCTGACATCTTCAATGTCGAGTGAAGCCTGTATCAAAAGAACCAACACTTGACTTCATCAATGTCGACTGAAGCCTTAATACAAAGAACCTAGTCCTGACATCAATATACAGTGAGTCCTGTAAACAAAGAACCTACACCTGACATCATCAATGTCGAGTGAAGGCTGTATACAAAGAACCTACACTTGACATCATCAATGTACAGTGCAGCCTGTATACAAAGAACCTACACTTGACATCATCAATGTAGAGTATACAAGGAACATAAAAGCACAAACACTATTATAGACTCAAGGGTCCACACGATTTTCCTTTCTGGAAATAAATGAACAAAGTGTCAAAAATGTTATCCTTTGACTTTTACCAGCATTTGTTCTTTTAAGGATATGTTTTATACCAGCAGGTGTCCTTTATATAAAGATCACTCTTTGTTAAGGCAAGTTTTACTCTCAAACTTTACCTATACCCTGTGCCTTCTTACTAGCAATAAACCAGAAGGCTGTGTTAATTTTAAGAAAATATTTTCCTAATATATGGAGATTATTTTCTGATTGATGAAAACATTAACTTCTGAAATCAAAATCAAAATTGTTTTGCAACTCTGGTGTTCAAGAAATTATGTACACTTATGCCTGTCCATACAGGGCACCTAAAGTGAACTTGTAAGCAGGTGGTCTACATTTGCAAGTGTCCACTAAGGCAGGTTTCACTGTTATTGCAGGAATAGGGTAGGTTCATCAGGTAGAATAGCACCATGCCATAAGCTTACTTAACCTACATAATGGAGAGAAGAGCCGTGTCCCACTAGACAAGTGAAAAGGCTCATGTTAAATTTTAAAGTATAAAAAAAAAAATAGGAATTCCACACAATAAAGGATTACCACACAAGTAAACTTCAGCCTTACAATTAACAACTGATAATTGCTTTACTCCCAAAGGGTGAGAAACAATGGAACATTCATGCAAACAACACCTTTCCAGGGGAACCACACCTACTATTTTATTCTGCTATCAGCATAATTTGAATGCCTCCATGTGTCCTTGAGAAATGCACTTAACTTCCATATACTCTGCATCATACAGACCATAATGTGACAAAGTGCTTTAAAACTAACAAAAACATGCTTAAATGCTAGCAACCAAACAAATACCAATGAAATCAAAACAAAGCACAAATGCCAACACCCAACCAAATAAAAACCAACAAGAACAAAACAAAGCTTTAACCTAGCATGCAACAAAAAAAACAGTGAAACAGGTTATGAAAATGTATTCATATATGACTAAGATGGAACTGACTGTAGTGCAAAACTGTATTCATACAAGACTAAGATGGAATTGACTGCAGTGCAAAACTGTATTCATACAAGACTAAGATGGAACTGGCTGCAGTGCAAAACTACTCATACAAGACTCAGATGGAACTGACTGTGGTACAAAACTATTCATATAAGACTCAGTTGGAACTGACTGCAGTGCAAAAATGTATTCATACAAGACTCAGATGTGCAAAACTGTATTGATACAAGACTCAGATGGAACTGACTGTAGTGCAAAACTATTCATATAAGACTCAGTTGGAACTGACTGTAGTGCAAAAATGTATTCATACTAGACTCAGATGGAACTGACAGCAGTGCAAAACTGTATTCACATAAGACTCAGATGCAACTGACTGTAGTGCAAAAATGTATTTATATAAGACTCAGATGGAACTGACAGCAGTGCAGAACTATTTACATGAGACTCAGATGCAACTGACTGTAGTGCAAAAATGTATTCATACTAGACTCTGATGGAACTGACAGCAGTGCAAAACTGCATTCACATAAGACTCAGATGGAACTGACTATAGTGCAAAAATGTATTCGTATATGACTCTTTATATAAATGTTGTTTACTTCAGAATTACTCATTCCTATCTTAACATCAGTTCTTAGACAAAATAGTTTTACTTGTTTTTCAGTTAATATTGGAGAGGATTTTTTTGTTTAAATTATCCATTGGAATTACAAGGTGCTCTTTGATATTTCAGACTAAATCCTTATTTTGGGATTATTCTTAGTTCATTTAAGGACATTCAGGATTATGTGTGTGATTTGGATTTTTAATGTAACTTTAACAATTTTTCAGTCATATCGCTATGATGTCTGCAGTGTGGCAGCTTATAGTGATGTCTAGCACTGGGGCATCATGCCGCAGACATGTAGCATGATGTCACACCCAGTCACATTATCCTGAGACCAGGCCAACCAGTCCTAACACTAACCTCTTAATGCTGAGCACCAAGCAAAGCAGCTGTTAGTACCATTGTTGTAAGTCTTTATTATGACTCAGCAAGGGATCGAACCCACAACCTTTTTCAGTACTCCTGGGGTGTTATGAGGAAGGTCTGTGCCTCTTCCTCTTTTTGATCCAACTTTGTCTGAGGAAGATGGTAGTCCATGGACTGCAGCATCAACCTCCCTACCATGGGACCAAGGCCCTTAAGTCCATGGCTACTTGAAGGGAAATGTCCATCCACTTCCTGTGGTGGAAGACCCCACAACCCATAGGAGGTTAGTGGGATTATAGGAAAGGATCCCCTTTTCGAATTTGGTGGTCTGTATGCTGACTACTAATCCAAAAAAGGATTAAACAGTAATCTGGAGAGGAGGGTCTTGACCTGATTTTTATCCCATACTGAAAGGGGCTCAAATGACCAGTTACTGGTACTCATAGTCCAGCGTCTGGTGACTAGTCAGGTGGCTCTGACCAGTCACCAGATCTGAGAGACTTAGTTCTCTCCATACCAAGTGTTTCTATTAGCAATGATGGGTGTAGGTGTGGGGTTCAGGGTGGTGAGCAACTAACAATGTGCCCTGCAGAACAGAAGAGTGTGATGCTCCTCCCTCATAAGGAGGGCATGACTCACACTGTCCTAGTAGAAACAAGAGTGTGGTGCTTCTTGACTTGCCTTATGGGATTGAGGAGTGTGCTCCTCCTGCAAAAACAAAGGCATGAATATTAACATATTATGTCTACTCTAATTTTAAACAGCAATAATAAGCCTTTCCCAGGTGTTGTCTCAAACAACCACTGATGTTTTTTAATTTAAAAAAGTCAGAAATGCTGAGTACTGAAAATTAATAGAATTAAAACAACCAATAATACTATTAATTTATTTAAAGATGAAGTCAACTAGACTTTTTAGAGAACTGGAGATCAACAATCAGCAAAAACCAAACTTGGTGAGATGGCTAATAATAAGAATTATAGTGAGTAACATTACCCTATATTTCCATTTAAGAATGAACTGGTGCTGTATTACTAAACACACCACACAACACAACATCTGTTTCTGATGTCATCAAGATGAAAATCATGCAAGTTACATTAAAAGGTATATGCACTGCAATGATTTGCATTGAACAATAAAACACAATCAAGTTGAGTGTGCAGACTAAATCAGCAAGGATAGTGATAACAAAATACCTACCTGATAGAGAAAAAGGAATAGAATAATTCCGAAAGACAATAGTAATGCTGACACCCTAAGAGGTAGTAACCTCAATGCAAGGTTATAAAAAAAGTAACCAAACAACAAAAATGAAAATAACTCTCAAAAGAGAAAGAGAGAGAGAGAATTCTGAACAGGAATCATATTTGATGTGAGGGTAATTCTACACAATAATAATGATGCACATAAAGAAAATGCTCAAAATGTGATGTATCGCTCGAAGAAAATCAAATTTCCCTTTAAAGTATTTTAAACAGCACAAATGTCTGTGACTGGAAAAAGAATAAGTATTACCAAGCATGGATAAGATAGCTATGAGTAATGAAATGTTCTGAAATACAGAACTATGGGAGGATGAATTCTCTTTATACAGTCACGGGTATATTCCATCCAGAAATGAGCAGGCTATGCAAGAGCAACAGATTATGTATTACTGATACTAAACTTCAGTTTCAATGGACTGATAGCAATAAAATAGAACAGTACAACTAATTTCCACCTGAGTGGAATATCAGTGGGAAAAAGCGAGAAAAAGGTCTGCTGAATGGTGTCAGCATCATTGAAATATTCTGACCCACCCAAATAATTTTGTCTCTGAACAGTCTGTTACATGTCTCTGGGTTGACTGCTGACTGCTGTCTCATGACAGACTGCAACATGTTTTGTGACAGACTGCTACAGGTCTCATGACAGATTGCAACATGTCTTGTGACAGACTGCTACAAGTCGCATGACAGTCTACTACATGTAATTATAATCTGTAAGTGGTCCAGTCTAAAATTAAAACCCTGATTTTAATAAAAATAATCTGAACAAAGCATTATAATTTTTTGCTTGGAAATGGACAATAAGAGCCAATCAATAATCAAAGTACTATAAGTACTCTATGACTTAAACCATCTGAAAGTGGCCAAATATGGCTGGTTGCAATCCTTTACCCAGTTACATATGAACGATGTTTTTTTTCATCTTCAAAATAATTTGGAGAATTCATTAATAAACTCTGAAAAGACTTATTAAATATTAGCCTCAATACAGATCAATGTTGCTTTGCACCATAAGCCACTGAACTAAATAATGTTGAAATAAAACAGGTATAATAACATTGCCAATATTTTATTTTCTCGGGTCTTCTGTTTGTATGTTCAGAGATTTAAGAAGATTCATGAAAATGTTTGTTATAAGGTGAACTGCATACAGATGATTGCCTGTTTCTTTCCCCATTATTTTCTTAATATTTTTATATAAAAGGGGTGGGAGTGGGGGTAGGGGGCCACAGCACATGATGACTGTACTGACTATATTATAAAACAGTTACTTTTCTTGTTTTATCCAACCACATCAAACAGGCACCATGTTATTACATCATCTAACTGGAACATTAGATACAATCTGCAATCATTTCGACACAAAACAGTTTTGTCTCAGGAGACTGTCACAACATATGAACCAACCAAAATTATAGCTGTATCTTTAAATAACGGATGTAATTTTAACTGAGCATTGTCAATAATGTTATAGTTGTTATAACTGGAACATTAGATACAATCTGCAATCATTTCGATATAAAACAGTTTTGTCTCAGGAGACTGTCACAACATATGAACCAACCAAAATTATAGCTGTAGCTTTAAATAACGGATGTAATTTTGACTAAGCATTGTCAATAATGTTATAGTTGGTTAAATAATTGAATACTGTCATTTTTTCATGCTAATTGGAGTCATTTGTTCAATTATAAATGCAACATACCAGAATAACATCAGCTATTCAACCTTTACAAAAACTTAACCACTAGGAAAAACTATAAGACTACACCTCACGTTTCTTAGTCTCTGTAAAAAGCAGTTTGCATTAATGTTGGACAGCTAGTGTGTTCCAGTTGCATGACACACACTGTGGCAAAGTTATTGGTCTCACCAACTACTGGGCAAATGCCCACAACTCTCGAAAATTGCTGCAATTTTGAGCTGGAATCTCTAAAAGAGAACATTCTATTTGCAAATATTCAATTTTAAGGTTTGCATAATTTGTCTCCAAACTGGAATTATTGTCTTCAGTTAAAATAGATAAAAACAACCCCCATCTAGCATATATTGCAGTTTCAAGGCACATCATTATTACTACACTGACACTCAATAAGATTTAAATTTGCCCTTTACATCTACTAAAAGTCAGAAATATCAGTTAATATCCTTCTGAACAACTTTGTAAAAATATCTCATATAATCTCTCTAAATATTGTTGTAAAATACTTCATATTTCTCTCAATAACTGTCAAATTATCTCAAATTATCTCTCTTAAAAACTTTGAAAAATATCTCATATCATCTCTCTAAATATTGTTGTAAAATACTTCATATTTCTCTCAATAACTGTCAAATTATCTCAAATCATCTCTCTTTAAAACTTTGTCAAAATATCTCAACTGTCTCACTAATTGTCCAAAAATATCTCATTTCATCTCTCTCAATAACTGTCAAAAAACATCAATAACTTTGTCAAAATATCTTAAATCATCTCTCTTGCAATAACCCTGTCAAATTATCTTGTACCATCTCTGTCAATACCTTTATCAAAATATTTCATATCTTTCTCAATAACTTTCAAAATATAAATAACCCAAACAATAAAATATTCAGATTTACATGCTCTCAAACACTAGAAAATCTGGAAATGGACTCACCCATTTTTACTTTAAGTTAATAATGGTTACAGATTTTACCAGGCGAAAAGCATCATTGTGCCCGGATAAAATAAAACATGGGATGAAACAGATATTACATTTCCTTGGTCTGTGACATTTAGATGAAATATTTTATCATCGTCAGGAGTGAAATCACCTTTGTATAGATAAAAAATAAAATAAAATTATTTCATTGATTTGGTAATCATTATGTGCACATGAGTGCCCCAAAACAAGTTACAGCAGTAAAAGCACATAAAACCTGACTGATATTCATTTACTAAAACAAAGTTGTAGGACATATATGCAGAAAAGTCGCTGGTGTTTGCAAGTTTGACTTTTCTGAATCATGGAACTTAGATTTAAGAAATCTTCAACCCCCGGAAAATTGAAAATAAAAATTTGATTTTATATGACAAATTTACACAAAATAAGTCAGGATTTCCATCACACAGGAAACAAGCGAAATGTCTCAGGAAATGGCAAAAAGGTTGTAAGAGTGTCTAAGTGGCAACCAAATTGTTTCTGTCATGAGATTATTAGACTGTCGAAATCTGTGCGTCAGTTAAAACAAGAGATGTTTAAATATAGAACACAAATTTTATTTAGCAGTGTTGACAACATTCGCTTTAAGCAAACTGAGCTGTTACAAAGTGATGATAAATTAA
This sequence comes from Sinohyriopsis cumingii, assembly GCA_028554795.2. NCBI lineage: Eukaryota > Metazoa > Mollusca > Bivalvia > Unionida > Unionidae > Sinohyriopsis > Sinohyriopsis cumingii. Next base: position 90,320,922 of record CM068841.1, on the reverse strand, counting down.
CCCCCCACCCCCATGTGCAGTAGAATACACAAAATGCACCCTCCAACTTGTCTAAAGAGGTGACCAAAGCAGGGAGTAGTTGTCATGGCTCAGTGGTTGGTGTGCTGTTCTCATGACCAAAGTGGTTTGGGTTTGAATCCCACCATTGGATCAGTATGGGTAAGCTACCAATGTATGTACTCACACAAGGCATGCCAACTGTATCAGCAATAAGTAACCTAGATGTTACATACTACATCAAACTAAACAAAACATGCCACGATATTGATTCATTATAAGATTTTCTATTTGCCCCATATACCTACTAGTAAAGAAAAGAAAACATCTCTTATCTCTCTAGATACCTTCAGCAGTCCCTTCTGCAAAAACAGAGTTTGTAGTTCATAAATGCAACAACTTGCAAAGGATATGCAGGCATAAGTAGGAATCTTTTGAGCAAATTTGTCAATATTAAAAAGAAGTTTCCCTTATGTTTCATGCCTATTCTTTGACTCTAAAACTAAACAGAATTGATTTACCACTCAATATTTAAACTCTGACACTTCAGCTGCTTAATACAAAATACCCCCAAAAGGATAGCGATAACAAAATGCCCCCAAAAGGATAGCGATAACAAAATGCCCCCAAAAGACTCAAGTAAATCTAACAGGCATCAGCATCTTAGATCCTATAATTTGTTATCATGATTTCATAGTTATGTACTGTCAAGAAAACAATGGGTTATTACAAATTCCAAGTCCTCAGATATTAAATGCATCAATTCTGTATTCCCCCAGAAATCCTTTTGGGATCAATTATATTGCAGAGAATACAGAATCATCAATTGGACTATTTGCTTATGATGCAGAATTATATATAATAGCTGGTAATCAGATCTTAGCTGGTGAAATCTTAAAGTCAGATACTGAAAAGATATATGAATATTCCAGGTGATGGCTTGTGAGATTTAATCTGGATAGGACTTAATAATATCATGAAAAGGCAACTATTAAACCAGTCTATATTGTATATGACCCCAAGCAAGCTGTATAAAGTGCCTGCCTTTGCTGATGATCACTGCCATCTCACTGCTGTTAAATACTGGTTTAAGTCTATGACTAGGCTGATGTGGGTATCTGTGAAAGCTTGCCAGTAGCTTCCTGTGTGTCAGAGGTTCTTACTGGGGTTTTCTTGGTTTCTCTCTCTCTACCAATTATACTTGCTGCTATGTATAGCCTATATCATGTTCAGAAAATAGCGTTAAACTCACAGCAACAATAACAACAAATACAGAAAGTACACGACATTAAGTTAAACATACGGGCATTATTATAGCCAGTGCTGCCACTCATTATGTGCATATTAAATATATTTCTGATATTAAGCCTGGAGAAATTAATCTGTTTAGAATGATTTTAATATTTTTAAAAAATGGATTGATTGTCTTTGGAAAGAATGTACAAATCTAATGTTTTAGCTATGTCGGATTACGCTGATCACATTTGGAACAATTACACAATGGATGTCAAAGAACTCCTGGAAAAAATAAATGTGAAGGTGATGAGAATAATGATAAAGTGCATCCCCTGCACAACTGTACTGTTAAATTATTTTGGAATGCCTAAACTCACATTACAAGGATAATTTTATTCAGTAGTTCAAAATTTATCATGGATTAGCTCTGGTAGATCTTCAAGATGTGATTTGACTATTTTTATAGAACATTAAATCTACTCCACTTGATCAACAAATGTTGTTCAACCTCCAATACGTAGAACAACATTGTTCTGTACTTCATTTTTTGATTACTATTATTCGTAAATGGCACTTGTTATTCCTGGAAGTAAGAATCATAACTTCATTGTCTGATTTCAAAGCCTACTTGAATCAAGAAAAAGAAATCATTTGATGTTATTATTATGGCAGCGGTAAAATGTCACAGGTTATGCACACTAGGCAGAGAACAAAGTCTAGCAGTTTAAATTATGTTTTATATTCAAACCATGTATCTAACAAGGAGTATTGCTTCTGCTGTGAAAAAGAAACTGCAAAACACTTTCTAGACCGCTCCAATGGCCTAGTGGTCAGAGTATCTGCCTCAGATGTGGGAGGTTGCGGGTTACAACCTCAGCCAAGTCATACCAAAGACTTTAAAAAATGGTAGTAACAGCTGCCTCACTTGGCGCTCAGAATTAAGAGGTTAGCCTGGTGTCAGGATAATGTGACTGGGTGCGACATGATGCTACATGTCTGCGGCATGATGCCCCAGTGCTAGACATCACTATAAACTGCCACATTGCGGACATCATAGCGATATGACTGTAAAATTGTTAAATCTATGTTAAAAATATAAATCACACACACAAACACACTTTCTTCAAGACTAATCAAATTACTCTGATTTTTAAGAAATCACATCTTATACACACATTCATTTACTCTCACAAATCAAACTTGCTTATTTGGTAACCCTATGTTCTCTACATTAAATAACATGTACATGTTTCTGTCTGTGCATAATTGCATTAGGATGACTAAAGGAGTGAACTGATTTAACTTCCATTTCATAATTTTTATACAAGTCTTATTCTTTGTTTTGATTTATGTATGTATATGCATGTGTCGTTGTATATCTCATTTGTAACCACTTCTCTGGCATCAGCATCTATGATGTTATATTTCTTGTTGTTGGCAGGACAGTGTTCTTATTAGGATTGTGATTTTTACAAAATCCCCAAAGACATTGTTTTGCAAATGCATCTGACAAGGTTTCTGAAAATAAACATGGTTCTAAAGAAAACTTTTGGAAAAATGTATTAGGCTACCCCCCAACCCCCCAGTTAAATATGGACATAACACATAACTTGTCCAAATCTCTCTCTATGAAGAAAGACAAAATGTATCAACATCTCTGATAGTGACTCACCTGAAATGAGAGTGATATATCAACATTTCTGATTGTGACTCGTCTGCAATCAGAGTCATGTATCAACATCTCCGATAGTCACTCGGCTGAAATCAGAGCCACTTGTTTAAATATTGAACAAGATTTCTACTGAACTTTGTTGATATCAATTGCTTCTAGAAAATAATGCCTACAAGATTTGCACTGAGCTGTGTTGATATAATTTGCTTCTAGAAAATTATACCAATAAGAAAGTGAGAAATGGACAAAATATTGATTCTTGATAAAATACTGCTGAACCAATTTGAACCTTGTATATCCATTCTTGGGACAGATAATAATGACAATAACTTCATTTAAATGTATCATATTGTCTCCCTAAATAACTTCATCAAATATATAATCCCACAGGGCAACCCAATTCAATGGCAACACAATTCAATGAACCCAATTCAATGGCAACCCAATTCAATGGCAACACAATTCAAGCTCAGTAAACATGTTTATGAAGAATATGAATAAACTCATTGTATGTAGTCTTTGGTCTTGTCCCTAGACAACATGGTCAAGGAAATATGCTGTATGCCTGTCAGGGTATTTAAAGTACACTTTGGTCTTGTCCCTAGACAACATGGTCAAGGAAATATGCTGTCTGCCTGTCAGGGTATTTAAAGTACACTTTGGTCTTGTCCCTAGACAACATGGTCAAGGAAATATGCTGTCTGCCTGTCAGGGTATTTAAAGTACACTTTGGTCTTGTCCCTAGACAACATGGTCAAGGAAATATGCTGTCTGCCTGTCAGGGTATTTAAAGTACACTTTGGTCTTGTCCCTAGACAACATGGTCAAGGAAATATGCTGTCTGCCTGTCAGGGTATTTAAAGTACACTTTGGTCTTGTCCCTAGACAACATGGTAAAGGAAATATGCTGTCTGCCTGTCAGGGTATTTAAAGTACACTTTGGTCTTGTCCCTAGACAACATGGTCAAGGAAATATGCTGTATGCCTGTCAGGCTATTTAAAGTACACTTTGGTCTTGTCCCTAGACAACATGGTCAAGGAAATATGCTGTCTGCCTGTCAGGGTATTTAAAGTACACTTTGGTCTTGTCCCTAGACAACATGGTCAAGGAAATATGCTGTCTGCCTGTCAGGGTATTTAAAGTACACTTTGGTCTTGTCCCTAGACAACATGGTCAAGGAAATATGCTGTCTGCCTGTCAGGGTATTTAAAGTACACTTTGGTCTTGTCCCTAGACAACATGGTCAAGGAAATATGCTGTCTGCCTGTCAGGGTATTTAAAGTACACTTTGGTCTTGTCCCTAGACAACATGGTAAAGGAAATATGCTGTCTGCCTGTCAGGGTATTTAAAGTACACTTTGGTCTTGTCCCTAGACAACATGGTCAAGGAAATATGCTGTATGCCTGTCAGGCTATTTAAAGTACACTTTGGTCTTGTCCCTAGACAACATGGTCAAGGAAATATGCTGTCTGCCTGTCAGGGTATTTAAAGTACACTCTGATCTTGTCCTCAGACAACATGGTCAAGGAAATATGCTGTATGCCTGTCAGGGTATTTAAAGTACACTCTGATCTTGTCCTCAGACAACATGGTCAAGGAAATATGCTGTATGCCTGTCAGGGTATTTAAAGTACACTTTGGTCTTGTCCCTAGACAACATGGTCAAGGAAATATGCTGTCTGCCTGTCAGGGTATTTAAAGTACACTTTGGTCTTGTCCCTAGACAACATGGTCAAGGAAATATGCTGTCTGCCTGTCAGGGTATTTAAAGTACACTCTGATCTTGTCCTCAGACAATATCATCATGGAAATATGCTGTATGCCAGTCAGGGTATTTAAAGTACACTTTGGTCTTGTCCCTAGACAACATGGTCAAGGAAATATGCTGTCTGCCTGTCAGGGTATTTAAAGTACACTCTGATCTTGTCCCCAGACAACATGGTCAAGGAAATATGCTGTCTGCCTGTCAGGGTATTTAAAGTACACTCTGATCTTGTCCTCAGACAACATGGTCAAGGAAATATGCTGTCTGCCTGTCAGGGTATTTAAAGTACACTCTGATCTTGTCCTCAGACAATATCGTCATGGAAATATGCTGTCTGCCAGTCAGGGTATTTAAAATACACTTTGGTCTTGTCCCTAGACAATATGGTCAAGGAAATATGCTGTCTGACTGTCAGGGTATTTAAAGTACACTCTGATCTTGTCCTCAGACAATATCGTCATGGAAAAATGCTGTCTGCCAGTCAGTGTATTTAAAGTACACTTTGGTCTTGTCCCTAGACAACATGGTCAAGGAAATATGCTGTCTGCCTGTCAGGCTATTTAAAGTACACTCTGATCTTGTCCTCAGACAACATGGTCAAGGAAATATGCTGTCTGCCTGTCAGACTATTTAAAGTACACTCTGATCTTGTCCTCAGACAACATGGTCAAGGAAATATGCTGTTTGCCTGTCAGGGTATTTCCAATCCATTATAGTCTCTTCTGAAGGCACCCTTCTAATGACGAGGGCATTTGTATGCACTCCAGTGGTGCATTTAATCTAATATTTGCATGCACTGCAAGTGAAAATTAGTGCCAAATGTGCAATACTGATGCCCAAATTACACATGTAGAATGTTACTATAAGCCTTTCATTAAACCTGACAGAAAGCCCCCAAACAGGCAGTGTGCACCCCAATGAGGCAAGGTGTCATTTGCCTGTGACCTAAGAAGAGCAGGGTGCAGAGCCATCTTAAAACTGGCTAGGTAAAACAATGGCTTCAACTTGAAGAAAACAGGAACAAACAAAAAACGTTACTGTAAATGACAGTTTACAGGAACTTCAGATACATTTTGTGATAACCACTGATCAAAATACCTATCTGGATAACCACTAATCAAATTACCTATCTGAATAACCACTAATCAAAATACCTATTTGAATAACCACTAATCAAAATACCTATTTGAATAACCACTGATCAAAATACCTATTTGAATAACCACTGATCAAAATACATATCTGAATAACCACCAATCATAATACCTATCTGAATAACCACTGATCAAAATACCTATCTCAATAATTACTAATCAAAATACCTATCTCAATAACCACTAATCAAAATACCTATCCCAATAACCACTGATCAAAATAACTATCTAAATAACCACTGATCAAAATAACTATCTCAATAACCACTGATCAAAATACATAACTGAATAACCATTGATCAAAATACCTATCTTAATAACCACTGATCAAAATACCTATCACAATAACTACTGATCAAATAACTATCACAATAGCCACTGATCAAAATACCTATCACAATAACCACTGATCAAAATACCCATCAGAATAACCACTGATCAAAATACCCATCAGAATAACCACTGATCAAAATACCTATCTTAATAACCACTGATCAATATACCTGTCTCAATATCCACTGATCAAACCACCTAACTCTAGAGAGTGATAAAAATAAGCATATGCACCACAATGTCCTTATCTCAAGACAAATAGTCTGTATATACATCACTCTGTCTAAAGAGATGACACAATCTGTATATGCACCATTCTCTGTCTAAAGAGACTGACACAATCTGTATATATACCACTCTGTCTAAAGAGATGACACAATCTGTATATATACCACTCTCTGTTTAAAAAGACTGACACAATCTGTATATATACCATTCTCTGTCTAAAGAGATTGACACAGTCGGTATATACACCACTCTGTCTAAAGGGACTGACATAATCTGTATATACACCTCTGTCTAAAATCACTGACACAATCTGTATATACACCACTCTGTCTAAAAAGACCAACACAATCTGTATATACACCATTCTCTGTCTAAAGGGACTGACACAATCTGTATATACACCTCTGTCTAAAATCACTGACACAATGTGTATATACACCATTCTCTGTCTAAAGAGACAGACACAGTCTGTATATACACCACTCAGTCTAAAAAGACCAACACAATCTGTATATACATCACTCTGTGTCTAAAGATAAGACACATTCTGTATATATACAACTCTGTCTAAACAGACTGACACAATCTGTATATACATCACTCTCTGTCTAAAGATAAGATACATTCTGTATATACACCACTCTGTCTAAACAGACTGACACAATCTGTATATACATCACTCTCTGTCTAAAGATAAGACACATTCTGTATATATACATCACTCTCTGTCTAAACAGACTGACAGTCTGTATATACACCAATCTCTGTCTAATGAGACTGACACAAACTGTATGTATACCACTCTCTGTCTAAAGAGACAGACAAAATTTGTATATACACCAAAATTATATTTGCTTGTTTGAATACTGAATGTGACTTTTACCAAGATGTGTTGATGGTGTTATCTAGAAGTAAATGGAGGCAAGGAAAGATATTTAAAAATATGTAATATTGTTTAATGTCACATCATTACAAAATAGACCACATGGTACAAATTAAATGTGAAACTCTAAAAATGTAAATAAAAAGAATTTCACAAAGTGTATTTAGGAAGACAACCTTCCAAGAAAGCATAAACATGATGTACTGCCCCAAAACATTTCAAGATAAAAATGATTAATTTCTGTAAAATGTGTATCAAAAAAGATAAAGGTACAAATATAATCCTACAACTATAATAGAAATTAATGCAATATTTAATACTGAATATTTACTACCAAAACCTATAACAGAAATTAATTCAGTATTGATTCCTGATAAGAAACTGCCAAGCCATGGGAGAAACACTGTACTGGAGAGAAAAATTTCCAATGCAATCTCTTTCAATAACTTTTCGAAATATCTAGTTCCATAAGGCTACATTAATTTTGATGTTCTTAAGGACATCATATTTGTAAATGATATATAATGAAGTAATTACTTTGATAACCAAACACATCCTAAAATTAATGAAGCAATTACTTTGACAACCATCATGTGCCGAAAAATGGCATTAAACCCTACAACAACAACAACTTTGACAACCAGACAATTCCTAAACTTAATGAAGCAATTATTTCAATAACCAGACACATCCTAAATTTAATGAAGCAATTACTTTCACAACCAGACACATTCTAAAATTAATGAAGCAATTACTTTCACAACCAGGCACATCCTAAAATTAATGAAGCAATTACTCTGATAACCAGACACATCCTAAAATGAATGAAGCAATTATTTCAATAACAAGACACATCCTAAAATTAATGAAGCAATTACTATGATAACCAGACACATCCGAAAATTAATGAAGCAATTACTTTAATAACCAGACACATCCTAAAATTAATGAAGCAATTCTTTCAATAACCAGACATATCCTAAAATTAATGAAGCAATTGATAACCAGACACATCCTGAAATTAATGAAGCAATTACTTTGACAACCAGGCACACCTTAAAATAATATATTAATTAGTTTGATTACACTGGTCAACAGTGAAATCATTACTGACTTGAAAAGGCCCTAATCTGTAGTATTTTGGTGTGCCGAACACGAATATAACCGTGAAAAATTTGTATTGGCTCTCGTTTTGAAGATATTCATATACCTCATTTTCTATGTTTCACTGTGTAAATTTCTCCAGTAGGACTGCAGCAACATCCGGAATGATGATGTAACATTGCATAATACCATCATGCTCACATCATCCACAGTTGATTGCATCATTTTCTGATGCAATGCAATACTAATGCCATGCGGCTGCTGAAGTAAGTTGACGTCAGCAGTGTACTATACATGTGTAGGCCTATTATACTAATGCCAGGCGGCTGCTGAAGCTGACGTAAGCAGTGTACTATATAAAGCCCAATCAGATAGGTTCAGCATTTAAAATATTTTAGACGTTGTGCGAGACAGTTCAAGCTACTGTTACATAAAACTTATTATTTTATCCATTTACGTACAATAAAGAACAGTAATGCCTCGAAAGTGTGTTAATACCGCGGACAATTTTTGCTATATTTGTGGGGAAGTGACATTTGCCAACCAGAAGAAAAGTATCAATTCTCAAGTGAAGAAGGCATATCATCTTTACTTCGGATGCAAGGTTGGTGACCGAGACAAGCCTTGGGCTCCGCATATATGCTGTGCTACATGTACAACACAGCTTTCACAGTGGTTGAATTGCAAAAGGTCATCAATGCCGTTTGCAGTCCCAATGGTGTGGAGAGAGCCAAGCAACCACCTAAATGACTGTTACTTCTGCTTGGTTCCTCCTCTTTCCGGCGGAATAACGAAGCGAAAGAAGTCGAGAATAGTCTACCCAAACATTCCGTCTGCATTGAGACCAGTTCCACATGGTGAGGGACTTCCTATTCCAGAACCTCCAGCAGAATATTCTCTTGATTCATCTGACGAAGACAAAGGTGAGTCGACCTGTTCTTCTCCTGGTCCATCAGCATGCAGTGATCCAGATTTTCACTGTGGTGCATCATCAACTCCACACAGAATAACACAGGAAGAACTAAATGACCTGATTCGTGATTTGGACTTATCAAAGAACAAGGCAGAATTGCTAGGATCAAGACTCCAACAATGGAATCTTCTAGAAGAAGATGTCACAATTACTGCATATTGAAAGCGCCACCAGCAATTGGAGCCTTTCTTCAGAAAGGAAAGTAATCTGATATTCTGTTCCGATATTGAGGGCCTCATGAATGCTTTAAAAATCACTCATGACCCACAAGAATGGAGACTATTTGTGGACTCTTCGAAACTGAGTCTCAAGGCTGTGCTTTTGCACAATGGAAACATTCTTCCATCTATTCCAGTAGCGTATGCTGTCCACATGAAAGAGACATACGATAACTTAAGGCAGCTACTGAATTCCATTGAGTATAACAAGTACAGCTGGCACCTCTGTGGTGATTTGAAGGTAGTTGCCCTTTTAATGGGACTGCAGCAAGGATATACAAAATACATGTGTTTCTTATGCGAGTGGGATAGCCGAGCAAGGGAAATGCACTACATGAGGAAGGAATGGACTCACAGGCAGAATGTAGCCATTGGAGAGAAGAATATCCAACACCCAGCTCTGGTTGAGGCTCAGAAAATCTTGCTACCACCCCTTCACATCAAACTAGGTTTGATGAAGAACTTCGTGAAAGCCATTGACCGGACTTTGCCAGCATTCCGATACCTGCATGAAAAATTCCCTCGACTCAGCGAAGCAAAGATTAAAGAGTGAGTTTTTGTGGGTCCTCAGATTCGAGAGCTTTTCAAAGATGACCGGTTCAACAACTTGCTGGAAGGTGACGCGAAACAAGCATGGAATGCTTTTCGCCTAGTTTCTACAAACTTCCTCAGAAATGTTAGGGCAGAAAACTATAAGGAACTAGTAGAAGACATGTTGATGAAGTATAAGAAACTTGGCTGCAATATGTCTCTAAAGATTCACTTCCTTCATTCCCATTTGGATTTCTTTCCTAGCAACTGTGGTATTGTTAGTGATGAACACGGCGAACGTTTTCATCAAGATATCGCAACAATGGAACAAAGATACCAGGGAAAATGGTCCACTACAATGCTGGCTGACTACTGCTGGACACTCCTCAGAGATGCTCCCGAACAGCTGTACAAGAGACAGGCGAAGAAATCTAAGATGTAGTCAATGACTTGATTTTTTATAGGTAGGCTATTACAGTTGACCTTTTACTATTGGAATGCATTTCGTTATGTCAACATTAATTTCTTGCAGATTACAAAAAAACTAGAGCCAATTTTGCAATTTGACTGTCATATTCGTGTTCAGCACATAAAAATTGATAAGAATTGACTAATTTTATTTCAGTAACATGACTTTTGTAAAAATTTGTTGTCCAGTGTTACCAGGAACATCCAATAATTATGTAACAAATGATATACAATGAAGTAATTACTTTGATAACCAGGAACATCCTAAAATGAATGAAGTAATTACTTTGATAATCAAAACCATCCTAAACTTAATGAAGCAATTACTATGGTAACTAGGTCCATCCTGAAATTCAATTGCTTTGATATCCAGGCACATCCTGAAAAACATTTACTTTGATAACCAGGCCCATCCTAAAAAGCAATTACTTTGATAACAAAGCCCAGGAAAACCTTAGTAAGAACCACTGACCCATGAAAGGCTACTGCCAGCTTTTCATAAATACTGGCATTGGCCAAGTCCAATACACTTTCAAGGCTACCATGAAACGCAAAATCAACAGGGTGAAGTGTGTAATATACCCCACTATAACACAACCACACCTATATCACAATACACTTTCAAGGTTACCCTGAAGCACAATATCCACAGGGTGTAGTGTGCAATATACCCCGCTATAACACATCCACACCTTATATCACAATACACTTTCACCGCTACCCTAACTGCAATATCAATAGGGTGTAGTGTGTAATATACCCCACTATAACACAACCACAACTATATCACAATACACTTTCATGGCTACCCTGAACTGTAATATCCACAGGGTGTAGTGTGTAATATACCCCACTATAACACAACCACAACTATATCACAATACACTTTCATGGCTACCCTGAACTGTAATATCCACAGGGTGTAGTGTGTAATATACCCCACTATAACACAACCACAACTATATCACAGTACACTTTCATGGCTACCCTGAACTGTACTATCCACAGGGTGTAGTGTGTAATATATCCCACTATAACACAACCACAACTATATCACAATACACTTTCATGGCTGCCCTGAACTGTAATATCCACAGGGTGTAGTGTGTAATATACCCCACTATAACACAACCACAACTATATCACAATACACTTTCATGGCTACCCTGAACTGTAATATCCACAGGGTGTAGTGTGTAATATACCCCACTAAAACAAAACTACACCTATATCACAGTACACTTCCAATTCTAGAAATGACTGTGGATTATATATTATTACATATTATGGATTATATGTTGATATGGTCATCAATGTGCCATGATTGTGTATAAAAATCAAAACAATTACATGTTTAAATATGCAAGTATGTATGACTTGGACTGAGCTACAGTGTTCATTTTAGTCTGTGCCATTGTACCAGTGTCCCTTATTTTTCATTTTGGTGTAAGAAAGTTGTCTCTGTGATGTTGATATGGCACATACAAATGACCCTAAAAAATAATTATACAAAATCTGAACTGTTGACGGTAGACATCGTCAAGTCTACCCCAAGCTGGCTTACCGAATAGAGTGTGATCTTTTGCAAAGAAGCCCAAGATGATCCATATGAATGGCTGACTGAAACATCTGACTGATTTTGATGTTGTTGTTGCTGTTGTGGGGTTTAACGCCATTTTTCAGCACACGATAGGCTATGCATGGTGGCCAGTATTAATGGTGGAGGAAGAACCCAGGAAAACCCCGGAAAGAACCACCGACCCACGAGAAGCTACTGGCAAGCTTTCTCACATACCCACATTGGCCGAATCCTAGACTTGAACCCACGCAGACAGAGGTGAGATGGCAGTGATCCATATCGGAGAGCACTTTAGACCACTCAGCCACTCGGGGTCCCTGACTGATTTTGAAAATATTGGGACCCAAATAACTGCATGTGCCCAATGATCAGAGATAAATGTCAAGAAATGATGGGAACTTCCATAAAAATAATGATACATTTATTTCTACAGCCACAGACTGGGATGAAAATATGTACACTTATATGTCCAAAACAAGAGTCCCTCAATGGGATTAATGTTCTATCGGAGAGAAGAATGCACAGGAATTGAAAATAGATCATTTCTTTATTGTCACTGCAGAACACTGAAATTGTCTCTGGTATTGTTCAGGAAAAATATTTTATTACATTTCCACGATAAAATTAACTGCCATGGCCTTTGACCTTTAAGTGGGCATAGTGAATAGAAATAACTTGTCTCAGACAATATCAAAACATGTACAAACATATGAACAAAGTTTGGCTAAATTTACTAATAATATGGTTTTGAAAAAAAAAAGTTACTAATGTGGAATGATTCAAGTTATTTGTCAGATATATTCTGAAACTGGATTTCATAAAAAAATTCAATTTATACTTGTTGTTGTCATGGTTACAAATCTGTATTAAGACCATCCTCCTTCAATGTCAGAGTGCTATTAACTTGTTCATTAGAATGAAACGAAACACAGTCTGGTCAAAATTCACTTGTATATGTACGCACCACTGTGTTCATAAGCTCAGTGAAGTGCAAAAATGCAAGCAATGACTGTGTATGTACATTAATTACAACCGAGTATCGATGCTCAGATTTCACTAATTTTCCAACAAAACCAATGAATCAACATTTTATCAATCCTATCTCATGAGGCAATTGACCTAAATGGACATTTTGTAAGTTTAACATCAAAACTATGACTATGTACCAGAGGGAAGCCATTACAGGTGTACTTGAGTGAAAGGTATTTATGCAAACACAGACCGGCAGTGGAAAATTTACTTATTTATCATTCCATTCAAGTTGTGTGCTCTCCTTGTCTTGATCATGTAGGAACAGTGCTAAAAGATTTGAACAATTTAAGTCGGATTGGATGTGGTGGCTTGCAAATTACCCTCTTTAAGTCACTGACTAATACAGTTACAAATTATCCTCTTTAAGTCACTGACTGATACAGTTACAAATTAACCTGTTTAAATCACTGACTGATACAGTTAAAAATTACCCTCTTTAATCCACTGACTGACATAGTTACAAAATAGCCTCTTTAAGTCACTGAATGATATAGTTATATACTACCCTCTGTAAATCACCAACTGATACAGTTACAAATTAACCTCTTTAAGTCACTGACTGATACAATTACAAATTACCCTCTTTAAGTCACTGACCAATAGTTTTAAATTACCCTTTTTAAGTCAATGACTGATACAGTGGCAAATCACCCTCTTTTAGTCACTGACTGAAACAGTTACAAATTAACCTCTTTAAGTCACTGACTGATACAATTACAAATTACCCTCTTTAAGTCACTGACCAATATAGTTTCAAATTACCCTTTTTAAGTCACTGACTGATACAGTTACAAATTACCCTCTTTAAGTCACTGACTGATACAGTTACAAATTACCCTCTTTAAGTCACTGACTGATACAGTTGCAAATCACCCTCTTTTAGTCACTGATACAGTTACAAATTACCCTCTTTAATTCACTGACTGATACAGTCACAACTTACCCTCTTTAAGTCACTGATTGATACAGTTACAAATTACCCATTTAATTCACTGACTGATACAGTTACAAATTACCCTCTTTAAGTCACTGACTGATACAGTTACAAATTACCCTCTTTAAGTCACTGACTGATACAGTTACAAATTACCCTTTTTAAGTCACTGACTGATACAGTTATTGATGGAGCCACCACATGTAATTAACATTTCATGAGAACAGATTGTTACATTTAAAAGAAAATAGTTGAACAAAATATTAAAGTTGTGAACATATACTGGGTAATTACTTTTTCTCTACTGAACAAAATGAGAAATTAATCTTATGAGTGAAGGATCATCAAGGACAAAATCTCAAGATTTGACTCTGCACCAATTCATTGTCATTTTCCACATGCCCTGTCAATTATGTCAAGGACTCTTTGTGACTGTCTTGACATCTCAAGCATTTTACAATGCAAAAAAGAGATTTAACTAAAAATTAATAAAATATCTGTTTAAAGAAAACAAAATAATTCATTCAAATTTCTAATATAAATTTAAGTACTTTCTTTAAACTTTTTCACTTGAATATATTTTAAATGTCAATAAAAAAAGAATTACAGCAAATGATCCCAGATTTAAACAAACATTGTTTGACCAGAGCATTGTCTGCAAATAACTGTTATAAATAAAAAGTCATCCAAAATATAATTTTGTATGCTAGTTAACTTACACATAATTGTAGGGCAAAAATATTTTTTCTGGTTTATCACAATTTTTCAATGTTAATATCTGCATTCAACTGATTTGATAATGTTATAATTATTATCTTACACTCTGACAAAAGTTTCATAAAGGAGATTTTACACTGCTGTAGTTTTTCAAGCTCAATAATGGCTGCATAGCCAAATTACAGACAATGCAATCATCTTCAAGTGATTCAATCTGTGGCATCAAGACTGGTTTCCTGCCCAATTTGCAAGACATTTTGTTTACATGTCACAAATTCACAGGCAAAAATCAATCACTAGTCTATATAGCTCTTCACTTGAGAGATTGTGGAAAGCACCCTGCTGGCCAAATAGGAGGACAGAAAGTAATTTCCGCACTGAAATGAGAGAACAATTGCTTAAAGTCAATGTGGATGTAAATGTTGCCAACTTCATAACTGCAACAATTATCTTAGTGACTGATGACACACAGAAGTTGTCAGTATAATCATCTATTCTATCTTTAAATCAGCTGGGATCTCTACTGTATTACATCAAAGTGGGCTAAATGACAGAAAATTCCCCTAAGTCTGAACTGCAGTGCATTAAATATCTAGTGCAGATGTTAATCCCAATTAGGATTTCAGGTAGCAGCATACAAGTCCTTGATGAATTAACTGTATTTCATAAAAACTATTGAACAAGAATTAAATACTAGTAATTAATAAGAAAATTTAAAAGTTATTAAATACTATTAGTCACAAGAACACATGCTACCAATGCTGTGTAGTAAAGTGAAACTTTAATAGAATACTTCAAGTGAAACCATAATGGTACTGGAACATGTTATGCCTCTTAAGAGTTTCTGCAGAAAATGTTTAAATGCAATTTTATTATTATACAATGAACAATGATGATGATGATGATGGTGATGGTTGTGGTGGCAGTGACTATAGTTGTGATGATGACTTGCAGTGATGATGGTGGTGGTAGTGGTAATGATGGTACAGGTGGTGGTGGTGGTGATGATGGTATAGGTGATGGTGGTGGCAGTGGTGGTGATTATGGTTGTGGTGCTAGTGGCAATGGTGGTTTTGATGATGATGATGATGATGATGATGATAATGATGATGGCAGTGGTGGTGATGATGGCAATCATAATCATTATGGATCATAAAGCATAGTATATCTCCAATGATACATACTGAAAATCAACAAATAAATTTTGTTAAAAGTAGAGTCTTGTCTTATGAATGAATAGTTTCCTAAAATATCCACACACATAAAAATCAAACTGAAAATGGAGGATGGTTTTACAATGAGAAAGGTAAGATGTTTCAGATTCAACATGTTTCCTAAAACTGAATCGTTGATTTACAATCCCAGTCATTCAAGAACTTCAAAGGACGCACCCATGTTCTCATGATTTCTTAAAGGGATTATTGAATTTTCAGTCAAGTTACCAACTTTGTTAAACCAAAAAGTAAGTTTGTTTAGTAAGAAAACTGGTATGATACCCATGTTTAAATTTTACAAAGAATTCATCTAGGGCAGGGGTGCACAACCTTTTTCGGTCAAGGGCCAGATTGCATTTCTAAGACCACTTGAGGGCCGCAAACACTAATTTCTTTAATATAATTACTCTTCATGGGCCAGATTTCTGTTTTAATTTTCCCTGATGGCTGGACTGAACACATTTGCAGGCCGGATCCAGCCTGCAAGCCAAGGGTTCATGTTACATATCACTGCTGTCCCCAACAGAACTGATTTATTTTAATGATATATCTCCTTTACAACCTAGCTCCCACATATTTTATATTTTGGCAGAGTTTTAAAAAATATTTTGGCACAGTTCTTTTTTAAAATTTTGGCACTTTGTAAAAAAATATTTTGGCAATGTTTTTTTAAAAAAAATATTTTGACATTTTCTGGGCTAACAGTTAAAGCAGTACCATATTCCCAAACAATCAAATAGTGGGCAACCTAATTACTTCTCACAGGATGAATACTTACTGATTACACAGTATCATTTCCTATGATAAGCAACTGCACCAACCTTTTCAATCTTTTGAAACTTTATGACGGGCTTGTCACAAGAAAAAGATTTCTTGTGTAAAGATTCTGTAAGATTTTGTGTAAGTTATGTATGGACATAGAGACCACTTCCATGCCCTAAGTAGTTAGAGTATACACCTTGGATGCAGGAAGTCGCAGGTTCTAACCTGGGCCAAGTCATACCAAGGATTTTTAAATGGTACTAACAGCTGTCTTGCCTGGCACTCAACATTAAGAGATTAGCATTAGGACTGGTCAGCCTGGTATCAGGATAATGTGACTGGGTGGGACATGATGCTACATGTCTACAGCATGATGCCCCAGTGCTAGATATCATTATAAACTGCCACACTGCAGACATCATACCAATGTGACTGAAATTTTTTTAAAGCTAGGTTAAACACACAAAGACTTGTCATCAAGCATGGCCATATAAAGGTGAATTTAAGACTTGTTCATCGCAACAAACTCACGCATGCCCAGTTATGAGGAACATATCTTTCAAATGAAACTGTTTTAAAGTTATATGACATTATAAAATAATAAAATTCCAGTTTCAAAATTAAGAATTACATATCTTTCAAATGTGAGTGTTTTAAAGTTATGTTGACATCACAAAATAATAAAATTCCAGTTTCAAAATTAAGGATTACATATCTTTCAAATGCAAATGTTTTAAAGTTATGCTGATCCTATAAAATCTTGATAAAATTCTCCAATTTCAAAATTACATACTAATGTTGACTGCTTCAGGCACTCTGAAGAGGTGTGAAAATCATTCAGTAAGATACAACGTTCTGTAAGTGAAATTATGCATTATTTACTTGCAGAAATCACTAATATAATAAGAAATAAAATTATCCACTCCATTCAATGAGATTATGCAGTCTTACTTGAAAAAGTCAAAAATAAGTAATACAATTATTCACTCCTGTCTGTGAGATTATGCAGTCTTACTGGAAAAAGTCAATAATAAGTAATAAAATTATTTACTCCTGTCTGTGAGATTATGCAGTCTTACTTGAAAAATTCAGTATTACAATTATCCACTCCCTCTCTGTTCTTCTTCCAGTCATAGTATTGTATATATTATTACCAGCATTCAGAAAAATTCTACTACAGTATTTTTCCTTTGACTAGGCCAGCAGACCAGTGTAATAATCCCAAAATATCAACAACAATATTTTTCCTTTCACCAGGCCAGCAGACCAGTGTAATAATGTCAAAATATCAACAACAGTATTTTTACTTTGACTAGGCCAGCAGACCAGTGTAATAATGTCAAAATATCAACAACAGTATTTTTCCTTTGACCAGGCCAGCAGACCAGTGTAATAATTTCAAAATATCAACAACAGTATTTTTACTTTGACTAGACCAGCAGACCAGTGTAATAATCTCAAAATATCAACAACAGTATTTTTCCTTTGACTAGGCAAGCAGACCAGTGTAATAATCTCAAAATATCAACAACAGTATTTTTCCTTTGACTAGGCAAGCAGACCAGTGTAATAATCTCAAAATATCAACAACAGTATTTTTACTTTGACTAGGCCAGACTAGCAGACCAGTGTAATAATGTCAAAATATCAACAACAGTATTTTTCCTTAGACTAGACCAACAGGTAAGTGTAACAAATAGTCAAAAAATCTACTACAGTACGGGTAGATATGAGTTAATTTTAGCATTCACACATAGATATGAGTTGATTTTACATTCAAACCTAGATATGAGTTGATTTTAGCATTCATAAATAGTTATCTGTTGATTTTAGCATTCACATATAGATATGAAATGATTCTAGCATTCACATATAGATGAATTGATTTTAACATTCACAAATAGATATGTTTATTTTAGCATTCACATATACATATGTGTTGATTTTAGCATATATATATATATATATATATATATATATATATATATATTTATGTGTGTGTGTTGATTTTAACATATACATATAAGTTGATTTTAGCATTCAATAATAAATATGAGTTGATTTTAGCATTCACATCTAGATATCTGTTGATTTTAGCATTCACATATAAATATGAGATGATTTAACATCTAGATATCTGTTGATTTGAGCATTCACAAATAGATATCTACTTATTTTATGAGTTGATTTTAGAATTCACATCATGATATTTGTTGATTTCAGCATTCACATCTAGAAATCGGCTGATTTTAGCATTCACAAATAGTTATCTGTTGATTTAAGCATTCACATCTAGAAATCGGCTGATTTTAGCATTCACAAATAGTTATCTGTTGATTTAAGCATTCACATCTAAAAATCGGCTGATTTTAGCATTCACAAATAGTTATCTGTTGATTTAAGCATTCAAATCTATAAATCGGCTGATTTTAGCATTCACAAATAGTTATCTGTTGATTAAGCATTCACATCTAGAAATCGATTGATTTTAGCATTCACAAATAGTTATCTGTTGATTTTAACATTCACATATAGATATCTGTTGCTTTTAGCATTCACATATATATATGTGTTGATTTTAGCATATATATATATATATATATATATATTTATTTATTTATGTGTGTGTGTTGATTTTAGCATATACATATAAGTTGATTTTAGCATTCAATAATAAATATGAGTTGATTTTAGCATTCACATCTAGATATCTGTTGATTTTAGCATTCACATATAGATATGAGATGATTTAACATCTAGATATCTGTTGATTTGAGCATTCACAAATAGATATCTACTTATTTTATGAGTTGATTTTAGAATTCACATCATGATATTTGTTGATTTCAGCATTCACATCTAGAAATCGGCTGATTTTAGCATTCACAAATAGTTATCTGCTGATTTAAGCATTCACATCTAGAAATCGGCTGATTTTAGCATTCACAAATAGTATTCTGTTGATTTAAGCATTCACATCTAGAAATCAGCTGATTTTAGCATTCACAAATTGTTATCTGTTGATTAAGCATTCACATCTAGAAATCAATTGACTTTAGCATTCACAAATAGTTATCTGTTGATTTTAACATTCACATATAGATATCTGTTGCTTTTAGCATTCACATATATATATGTGTTGATTTTAGCATACATATATATATATATATATATATATATATATATATTTATGTGTGTGTGTTTATTTTAGCATATACATATAAGTTGATTTTAGCATTCAATAATATATATGAGTTGATTTTAGCATTCACATATAGATATGAGATGATTTAATATCTAGATATCTGTTGATTTGAGCATTCACAAATAGATATCTACTTATTTTATGAGTTGATTTTAGAATTCACATCATGATATTTGTTGATTTCAGCATTCACATCTAGAAATCGGCTGATTTTAGCATTCACAAATAGTTATCTGTTGATTTAAGCATTCACATCTAGAAATTGATTGATTTTAGCATTCACAAATAGTTATCTGTTGATTTTAGCATTCACATCTGAATACCTGTTGATTTTAACATTTACATATAGATATGAGTTGAGTTTAGCATTCCCATCTAGATATGAGTTGATTTTAGTATTCACATATATATATATATGTTGATTTTAGCATTCACATCTGAATACCTGTTGATTTTAACATTTACATATAGATATGAGTTGAGTTTAGCATTCCCATCTAGATATGAGCTGATTTTAGTATTCATATATATATATATATATGTTGATTTTAGCATTCACAAATAGACATTTGTTGATTTTAACATGCACAAATAGATATGAGTTGATTTTAGCAATGACATCCAGATATGAATTGATATTAGCATTCACAAATAGATGTCTGTTGAGTTTAGCATTCAAATAGTGATATGAGTTGATTTTAGCATTCACATCTAGATATCTGTTGATTTTAGGATTCACAAATTGGTGTCAAGTGGTCTAAAGCGCTCTTCATTATGGATCACTGCCATCTCACCTCTGTCTGCGGTGGTTCGAATCTAAGATTCAGCCAATGTAGGCATGTGAGAAAGCTTGCCAGTAGCTTCTCGTGGGTCGGTGGTTCTTTCCGGGGTTTTCCTGGGTTCTTCCTCCACCATTAATACTGGCCGCCATGCATAGACTATCATGTGCTGAAAAATGGCGTTAAAACGCACAACAACAACAACAACAACACAAATTGGTATATGTTGATTTCAGCATTCACATTTAGATATGAGTAGATTTTAGCATTCACAAATTGATCTCTGTTGATTTTAGCATTCACATATTAATATAAATTGATTTTAGCATTCCCATCTAGATATATGTTGATTTTAGGATTCACAAATTGGTATATGTTGATTTCTGCATTCACATCTAGATATGTGTTGATTTTAGCATTCACAAATAGATGTCTGTTGATTTTAGCATTCACATCTAGATATCAGTTGATTTTAGCATTCACATCTAGATATCAGTTGATTTTAGCATTCACATATAGATACCTGTTGATTTTAGCATTTACAGATTGATATGAGTTGATTTTAGCATTCACATATAAATATATGATGTTAGCATTCACAAATAGATATGAGTTGATTTTCACATTCGCATATATATATATATATATATATATATATATATATATATATATATATATATATATATACATACATACATACACACACACACACACACACACACACACACACACACAGACACAGTCAGCTCCACTTAACTGCATAGATCGCTTAAGTGCATAGCTAAGGTATGGTCCCATTTTTCCTTCATTAATATGCATAGTACGGTAATCAATATTGGATAAATGCATATCGGTTAAATGCATAAATCGTTTAACTGCATACAATTTGCTGGTCTCAACCATTGAATTTATACATATTTGACACTGCTTAATTACATAAACATGGTCCAGACATCTAATGTGGAGGTCAAGGCTGTATACATGTTCACTGCTATCCCAAAGATCGTAGAAAATTGTAGACTAGTGCCCCAGCCAACCTCTGCGCTGATCAGCTAACGCGTTATTAATGCCGGTGCACTGGCTCTAGAGTTAGAAATTATTGCATTTTACAAGTACATGTGCACTGTAAATATACATGAATTCCGCTTAAATGCATATTCCGTTTATATACATAGCTTGGATTCGGTCCCAAGGCTATGCGTATAAGCGGAGTTGACTGTATATATATATATATATATATATATATATATATATATATATACACACACACACACTGTATGTCAGTTTTAGTATTCACATTGCTCTTGGATCATACCCTTTCTGCAATACATGAAAATGTGATTTTATATGTTGATGACGAACTTGTAAAACTGTACTCAGTATTATTCTGCTGCATATATCAAGCATACCTGAGGATCTATGCTGACAGCTGTTGGTTACAGTACAATGTAACTTTTTATTGGGTAATTAAACTCTTACTGTCAAGCCTGACTTTTATTTACCCTATATACTTGCATACAAGTCAGGTCCAATAACAAAAGACATAGACCCCGATCTGCCGTCTTATAATGTGCCAATAGATCAGGGTCTATGATGTTTATTCTACTTATTGCTCTTAATAAACTGCATAGACCCAGATCTGCTAATATAAAATGCAATTGCAGATTTTGTTCTGTGCACTATGCAGCCGGACTCAACTTATAAGTGAGTGTAAACAGTAGCTTTAAAGAAAAAAAATAACATTGAGCTTAATCTAATCACATTTGTTGTTGGTTGTTGTAGGTTTTTTTTTAACGCCATTTTTCAGCACACGATAGGCTATACATGGCGGCCAGTATTAATGGTGGAGGAAGAACGCAGGAAAACCCCGGAAAGAACCACCGACCCACGAGAAGCTACTGGCAAGCTTTCTCACATACCCATATTGGCCGAATCCGAGACTTGAACCCACGCAGACAGAGGTGAGATGGCAGCTAATCACATTTAATATTTACCCTAATCTAGAAACGTTTAATATTACCCTAATCTAGAAACCTTTAATATTTACCCTAATCTAGAAACCTTTAATATTTAACCTAATCTAGAAACCTTTCATATTTACCCTAACCTAGAAACCTTTAATAGTTAACATTTACCCTAATCTAGAAACCTTAAATATTTACCCTAATCTAGACACCTTTAACATTTACCCTAATCTAGAAACCTTTAATATTTACCCTAATCTAGAAACCTTTAATATTTACCCTAATCTAGAAACCTTTAATATTTACCCTAATCTAGAAACCTTTAATATTTACCCTAATCTGGAAACCTTTAATATTTACACTAATCTAGAAACCTTTAATATTTACCCTTATCTAGAAACCTTTAATATTTACTTTAATCTAGAAACCTTTAATATTTACCCTAATCTAGAAACCTTTAATATTTACCCTAATCTAGAAACCTTTAATATTTAACCTAATCTAGAAACCTTTAATATTTACCCTAACCTAGAAACCTTTAATAGTTAACATTTACCCTAATCTAGAAACCTTAAATATTTACCCTAATCTAGACACCTTTAACATTTACCCTAATCTAGAAACCTTTAATATTTACCCTAATCTAGAAACCTTTAATATTTACCCTAATCTAGAAACCTTTAATATTTACCCTAATCTAGAAACCTTTAATATTTACCCTAATCTAGAAACCTTTAATATTTACCCTAATCTAGAAACCTTTAATATTACCCTAATCTAGAAACCTTTAATATTTACCCTAATCTAGAAACCTTTAATATTTACCCTAATCTAGAAACCTTTAATATTTACCCTAATCTAGAAACCTTTAATATTTACCCTGATCTCAAAACCTTTAATATTTACCCTAATAAAACCTTTAATATTTACCCTAATCTCAAAACATTTAATATTTATCTTAATCCAAACAATCGAGACACCTTAATATTTACCATATCTAAACACCTTTAATACTACCCTAATCTAGGAGGTGAACAGACAAACAGACAGACATCCAAACGAACAACTTACATAATGAAAATATTGACAAGAGCAGCTAAAGAAATAACATGCTTCTAATAGGAGAGTCTGCAAGCTCTATGAACTTCTAAATTTTCATCATTACAAACAGGTGGTTTTTAAGACTTTTACAATTTTCAAAGTTTACTAATCATATTAGCACCATATGTACAACAATCTGATAATTCATTTTATGTCACCCTGGTTTAATGGAATACTCAGCACCTGGGATTTTTAGAAAAAGGGAAAATTTGGTAAATTAGTGTGTGGTTGTATTTTAGCACCGTTTATTTTTTAAATATTTTTTTTAAGAAATTCCAAGTTGAAATAAAAAACATGGTGAGTTTTTGGCATTATATTCTGAACAAAAAGTTTCCATCTGTCAAAATTCCACAATAAACCTGATGCCAAAAATACCAGCCATAAAATTTGAGGAGCAAAACAACACCAGAAAATCAATAAGAATAAAACCCCTTCACTCAAATCAATCTTCAGATCATAGTTTGGCAATAATGACTAATTAAATTATTCCACTTGCAATTAGAATTATTAGCTTTCTGGTGAAATACAGACAATACTGGGAGATTCTGCCAGTTACTGAGAGGTTTCAACTCCTATTCCATTACTTAAGGGTTGAAGAAAAATCTTCAGTTATGAAGAGTCCCTGCCACCAAGCTCTCCTCAGCCAGGAAGAGTCCCTGTCATCAGTCTCTCTCATACATTGCATTATGCTACATATCTCCATAAAACTGTGCAATGCAGCCTTCAGCAAATGCAGCAGAGATAACATAAATACTCATGAAGCAATTAAATATGCAATGCAGCCCTCTGCCTATGCAGTGGAGATGTCTTTAATACTGATGAAACAACAAAATATGCCATGCAGCCCATTGCCTATGCAGGAGATAATGTAAATACTCATGAAGCAATGAAATATGCAATGCAGCCCTCTGCCTATGGAGTGGAGATAACATAAATACTCATGAAGCAATTAAATATACACTGCAGCCCTCCTATGCAGTGGAGATAATATAAATACTCATGAAGCAATTAAACATGTAATGCAGCCATCTGCCTATGCAGTGAAGATCAATTTACTATTGATGAAACAATGAAATGTGCAATGGAGCCTTCTGTGTGTGCAATGGAGATAACATAAATACTCATGAAACAATGAAATATGCAATGCAGCCATCTGCCTATGCAGTGTAGATGTCTTTAAAACTGATGAATGAAACAATGAAATATGCAATGGAGCCTTCTGTGCATGCAGTAAAAATATCAGTGGAATATGGACGAAGTATTGAACTATATGATGAAGCTTTCAGCAGAGAGATCATTAATGATGATCAGGCACTGAAATGTCAAATAAAAAGTCATCCCTCTGTCATTAGTTTCAGAATAAAAGGAATATTATTCAACCCTTTAATCTCTATTCTTTTGTTATCTTTCAAGAGAGTCACTAATTGTAAAGATACAGTGCTTTTGTTTCTTGTGATGTAAAGTTATGTTATATCAGCCAGAATAAGGTATGGAGTATAGGGATTTTAAATACCTAGAATAAGGTATGGAGTATAGGGATTTTAAATGCCTAGAATAAGGTATGGAGTATAGGGATTTTAAATGCCTAGAATAAGGTATGGAGTATAGGGATTTTAAATGCCTAGAATAAGGTATGGAGTATAGGGATTTTAAATACCTAGAATAAGGTATGGAGTATAGGGATTTTAAATGCCTAGAATAAGGTATGGAGTATAGGGATTTTAAATGCCTAGAATAAGGTATGGAGTATAGGGATTTTAAATGCCTAGAATAAAGTATGGAGTATAGGGATTTTAAATGCCTAGAATAAGGTATGGAGTATAGGGATTTTAAATACCTAGAATAAGGTATGGAGTATAGGGATTTTAAATGCCTAGAATAAGGTATGGAGTATAGGGATTTTAAATGCCTAGAATAAAGTATGGAGTATAGGGATTTTAAATGCCTAGAATAAGGTATGGAGTATAGGGATTTTAAATGCCTAGAATAAGGTATGGAGTATAGGGATTTTAAATGCCTAGAATAAGGTATGGAGTATAGGGATTTTAAATACCTAGAATAAGGTATGGAGTATAGGGATTTTAAATGCCTAGAATAAGGTATGGAGTATAGGGATTTTAAATGCCTAGAATAAGGTATGGAGTATAGGGATTTTAAATGCCATATATACTCACTTATAAATTGAGTCCAGATGCAAACAACATAGAACCTGATCCACCATTCCATAATGTGCCAGCAGATCAGGGTCTCTGATATTTGTTCTACCAATTACTCTTAAAAAATGACACACAACCAGATCTGTGAGAGCATAATGTGTGAACAGATCATGGTGTATGTTATCGGTTCTATTATTTACTCTTACAAAACTGCATAGACCCAGATCTGCCAATGCATAATGCTTCTAAATATTACAAATTTGTGTAATTTGATATCAATTTTCAAATTCATTGTTTTGAAAAATAGTGCATTTTTTCAGTACTTAAAAGTGTATAGATTAGGAAGAAGGTCCTAATATTTCCACAGAAGAATCATTGTTCATTGAGTCTTTCATTTCATATTGCAGCAACCATGAAATCGATCATAATTTGTACTTGAAGAAAAATAGTGAGTTTACTTAAAACATGTAATGACATTTATTTACCAGTCATGACCTAGACATTACTTTTACATATGTAATGGCATTTATTCACCAGTCATGATCTAGACATTACTTTTACACATGTAATAGCATTTATTTACCAGTCATGACCCAGACATTACTTTTACACATGTAATGGCATTTATTTACCAGTCATACCAGGACATTACTTTTATACATGTAATGGCATTTATTTACTAGTCATGACCTAGACATTACTTTTATACATGTAATGGTATTTATTCAACAGTCATGACCTAGACATTACTTTTACACTTGTATTGGCATTTATTTACCAGTCATGACCTAGACATTGCTTTTACACTTGTATTGGCATTTATTTACCAGTCATGACCTAGACATTACTTTTACACATCTAATGGCATTTATTTACCAGTCATGACCTAGACATTACTTTTACACATGTAATGGCATTTATTTACCAGTCATGACCCAGACATTACTTTTACACATGTAATGGCATTTGTTTACCAGTCATGACCTAGACATTACTTTTACACATGTAATGGCATTTATTCACCAGTCATGACCTAGACATTCCTTTTACACATGTAATGACATTTGTTTACCAGTTATGACCTAGACATTACTTTTACACATCTAATGGCATTTATTTACCAGTCATGACCCAGACATTACTTTTACACATGTAATGGCATTTATTTACCAGTCATGACCTAGACATTACTTTTACACATGTAATGGCATTTATTTACCAGTCATGACCAGGACATTACTTTTATACATGTAATGGCATTTATTTACCAGTTATGACCAGGACATTACTTTTATACAAGTAATGGCATTTATTTACCAGTCATGACCTAGACATTACTTTTACACATGTAATGGCATTTATTCACCAGTCATGACCTAGACATTCTTTTACACATGTAATGGCATTTATTTACCAGTCATGACCTAGACATTGCTTTTACACTTGTATTGGCATTTATTTACCAGTCATGACCTAGACATTACTTTTACACATGTAATGGCATTTATTTACAATTCATGACCTAGACATTACTTTTACACATGTAATGGCATTTATTTACCAGTCATGACCTAGACATTACTTTTACACTTGTATTGGTATTTATTTACCAGTCATGACCTAGACATTACCTTTACACATGTAATGGCATTTATTTACCAGTCATGACCTAGACATTACTTTTACACTTGTATTGGTATTTATTTACCAGTCATGACCTAGACATTACTTTTACATACATAAAGGCATTTATTTATCAGTCATGACATAGACATTGCTTTTACACATGTAATGGCATTTATTTACCAGTCATGACCATTACTTTTACACTTGTAATGGCATTTATTTACAATTCATGACCTAGACATTACTTTTACACATGTAATGGCATTTATTTACAATTCATGACCTAGACATTACTTTTACACATGTAATGGCATTTGTTTACCAGTCATGACCTAGACATTACTTTTACACATGTAATGGCATTTATTTACCAGTCATGACCTAGACATTGCTTTTACACATGTAATGGCATTTATTTATCAGTCATGACATAGACATTGCTTTTACACATGTAATGGCATTTATTTACCAGGCATGACCAGGACATTACTTTTACACATGTAATGGCATTTATTCACCAGTCATGACCTAGACATTCTTTTACACATGTAATGGCATTTATTTACCAGTCATGACCTAGACATTGCTTTTACACTTGTATTGGCATTTATTTACCAGTCATGACCTAGACATTGCTTTTACACATGTAATGGCATTTATTTACCAGTCATGACCTAGACATTACTTTTACACATGTAATGGCATTTATTTACAATTCATGACCTAGACATTACTTTTACACATGTAATGGCATTTATTTACCAGTCATGACCTAGACATTACTTTTACACTTGTATTGGTATTTATTTACCAGTCATGACCTAGACATTACTTTTACATACATAAAGGCATTTATTTATCAGTCATGACATAGACATTGCTTTTACACATGTAATGGCATTTATTTACCAGTCATGACCTAGACATTACTTTTACACATGTAATGGCATTTATTTACAATTCATGACCTAGACATTACTTTTACACATGTAATGGCATTTGTTTACCAGTCATGACCTAGACTTTACTTTTACACATGTAATGGCATTTATTCACCAGTCATGACCTAGACATTACTTTTACACATGTAATGGCATTTATTTACCAGTCATGACCTAGACATTACTTTTACACATGTAATGGCATTTATTTACCAGTCATGACCCAGACATTACTTTTGCACATGTAATGGCATTTGTTTACCAGTCATGACCTAGACATTACCTTTATGCATGTAATCTCATTTATTTACCAGTCATGACCTAGACATTACTTTTACACATGTAATGGCATTTATTTACCAGTCATGACCTAGACATTACTTTTACACATGTAATGGTATTTGTTTACCAGTCATGACCTAGACATTACTTTTACACATGTAATGGCATTTATTTACCAGTCATGACCTAGACATTACCTTTATGCATGTAATCTCATTTATTTACCAGTCATGACCTAGACATTACTTTTACACATGTAATGGCATTTATTTACCAGTCATGACCTAGACATTACCTTTACGCATGTAATCTCATTAATTTACCAGTCATGACCTAGACATTACCTTTACACATGTAATGGCATTTATTTACCAGTCATGACCTAGACATAACTTTTACACATGTAATGGCATTTGTTTACCAAGTGAATACATAAAGGCTGGTTACAAAACTGTGGTGAAATTAAGTTTAGTTCTCATAAGAAACAAAAGCAATGAATAGGATTAATGTTGTCAAAACCAGCTTACTAGTAGTTAAGTATAGTACGTATGGTAGTACCTATATAGTAGTTAAGTACAGTATGTATGGTAGTACCTATATAGTAGTTAAGTACAGTATGTATGGTAGTACCTATATAGTAGTTAAGTACAGTATGTATGGTAGTACCTATATAGTAGTTAAGTACAGTATGTATGGTAGTACCTATATAGTAGTTAAGTACAGTATGTATGGTAGTACCTATATAGTAGTTAAGTACAGTATGTATGGTAGTACCTATATAGTAGTTAAGTACAGTATGTATGGTAGTACCTATATAGTAGTTAAGTACAGTATGTATGGTAGTACCTATATAGTAGTTAAGTACAGTATGTATGGTAGTAACAATATAGTAGTTAAGTACAGTATGTATGGTAGTACCTATATGCAGAATTAATTTAACATAATACTGTGCCAAAATGGAGATGACACATCCAACACAATAGGGGAAAAGAGAAAGATATACAAACAACATCAAGTACTTTTTCAAAGATGATGAAATGACTCTGTGATTTCTATGACAAAAAATACACCATACAAAATAAGCCTGAAACCATCAATGTTAAATATTACAAGTGTTGTTACAATTATATTGTTCATATGTATAACTTGCCAACGTTATAAGTACTGAGAATAAAAGTGAGATGTAATTCTACTTCTGTGATCACTACATTATCCCAGACTTGAGCTACACCCCTAAGCAACTTAACAATTGATGGAAATTTTAAATAAGGAAGGCTTGGAATTAATCCAATCAGCTTACCTCACTAACCTTGTTGACTGTCAGAACAATTTGTCTGATACTAGTTTTACTCCCCTGGGGGTGGGGCAGAATTAAAAGCTGCCACTTCATGTTTATGCTGTAAAAAGTTTGCAGTTGTTCTGAGAGTTCCTGCTCATTTGTTTCACAGAAAGCCCGCCGTGAAAAAGATTTCAAAACTGTTGAATTCAGTCCATCAAACAGCTGAAGCTAAATAAAGGTAACACTCCATGGAATCCTAACATGCCAAAGAAACAGGCCAAGCTAATGGATAGACTACCGGATCAATATTAACAAGCCTTCCTTCATTACTCTAAAGTCCTTCATAAGGTAGTAACACCATAAAACTGTATTGACTAGGACTTATCTATGAAATTAGTGCTGCCTTTCTAAGTCGGTAATCAATCTAAAGCAGAAAAACTGACTGTAATCAATGAATAAAGAGAAAACAATGGAGTTCTCATACATAAAGAGTTTATCAGTGTAGGACCAGGAAATCTTTGCTATAAAAATAGACTCATCCCTTTCATGTTTCTTTTAGTGGTATGCAGGTCCAAGAAATATTTGCTGTAAAAATTTAAATGATCCCTCTTATGCTTCTGTTATTGCTGTATGACATCATGAGATCTTTGCCATGTAAACTGACCATCCCTTTCTTGTTTCTGTTACTGATGTTGTTCTTGTTGTTGTAGGTTTAACGCCATTTTTCAGCACAAGACAGGCTATACATGGCGGCCAGTATTAATGGTGGAGGAAGAACCCGGAAAAACCACGGAAAGAACCACCGACCCACGAGAAGCTACTGGCAAGCTTTCTCACATAACCACATTAGCCGAATCTGAGACTCGAACCGACGCAGACAGAGGTGAGATGGCAGTGATCCGTAATGGTGAGCGCTTTAGACCACTCGGCCACTCAGGGCCCCTTCTGTTACTGATGTATGAGATCCCTGCCATATAAACTGACTGACCCCTCTGATGTTTTTCTTATTGGAATGTAAACTGCTTTACAACTATCTGAAGTACCATAAGGTTTATCATGTTAGCTCATACATACAGCATAGCTATCAAATAGGACATTGTGCAGACTGAGAAAGATTGCATAATATGCCAGCAGATCAAGGTCCTTCGCAATAAAACACCTCAGTATAGCATTTTTTTTATATAACATGATCTCAGTATAGCATGATTTTTCATATAACATAATTTCAGTATAGCATGGTTTTTCATATAACATGATCCCAGTATATCATGATTTTTTTATATAACATGATCATAGATTCCATAATGTGGGGATCACTGTAGTTATGATACTGAACCTACCTCATTATAAGGTGATGTCACTTATAACACAGTATACTTTTTGTGACTCACATGAATATTTTTCAGTGAGATAACAATGTAACCAGCATGGACTGAGATTGGACAGAATTTTACATGGGAGCATATCTAGGTCTGCATTGTTTAAAAATGACAATGCTATAAGGTATATTAATTAAATATGGCACAAGTATGCACAGAAATTCTGTACTATTCTAAATATCATACCTTTGCTTACCTGATGCTGGAGTATGTAGTGTTTACTTTTTATATGACATTGGTATATAATATGTGATATCTCATCTGCAAGAGTATGCAGTGTTCATATTTTATATGACAATCTTATACAACATGTGATATCTCATCTGCAAGAGTATGCAGTGTTCACGTTTTATATGACAATCTGATACAACATGTGATATCTCATCTGCAAGAGTATGCAGAGTTCATGTTTTATATGATACACTTATGTGATATCTCATCTGCAAGAGTATGCAGTGTTCATGTTTTATATGACACTCTTATACATGTGATATCTCATCTGCAAGAGTATGCAGTGTTCATGTTTTATATGATACTCTTATGTGATATCTCATCTGCAAGAGTACGCAGTGTTCATGTTTTATATGATACTCTTATGTGATATCTGCAAGAGTATGCAGTGTTCATGTTTTATATGACACTCTTATACAACATGTGATATCTGATCTGCAAGAGTATGCAGTGTTCATGTTTTATATGATAGACTTATGTGATATCTCATCTGCAAGAGTATGTAGTGTGCATGTTTTATATGACACTCTTATAAAACATGTGTTATAAAACATGTGATATCTCATCTGCAAGAGCAAATCCTTGTGTGCACAGCATCAGAAAGATTTATTGATACAGACCGTAACATGGTATAGTCTGCCATTGCCAATGTCATTAACATCACTAACAAAATTGATCATGTTCCCAGTGGATCCATGTCAAGGTGTTCCCATGGGGTCCAAAACAATGATAACTTGATGCACAGTGTTGTATAGCTTACGGCTGTAGAGATAATGAATTAAAAATACAATCACTATTAAAAAAATTGTAGTAGCTGATTACAGTTACAATTACTGTCACACTAAAGTAATCAATTATTATTACTTTTTATCCAGGTAATTAGATTACATTTACATTACTTCTGCTCAGTCTGTTTTGCACAGAACAGCGTTCTACGCACTTTGAGTTTAACATAACACATTAAATACAATGCTGCAGAACTACTTTCACAAAATTAAGAAACAGTTTTTTTTTGGTCCTCTTTTTATATCGCCATTATTCTAATCATGCTGGTGTGTCATAGCTTCCTAATTGTAACTATGACAAATATTAATTGGAATTTGAACCTAATTATAATTTTGCATTACATTTCCAGAATTTCTAATCAGTTTCAATTACTGGATACTTTTTTTCTGGCAGGAATTATTTATTGACATTTTCATATTTCAAGTAATCAATTACCTAATTGATTACTTTCATAATTCATTACAGTAGAACACTGTTGATACAAAAACAATGCTTCCAACAAACGATTCTCTGAAATTTACAGTTCCATAAACCATTCAACTGGTCAGAAAAATTTCACCACAGTTATACTGTTCATGATCATTGTGAATCAAATATTGTCATCAAAATACTGGAAATCTGGGTTCCCAGTTATCGGAGGTAGGATGCTACTACTCCCATAACTTGGGTGAAGAAGACTGGGTGTGCAAAAAATTCCAAATGGCACATACTAGCAAAACCAGAGGTATTTCAGTGTGCAAGAAAAACTGGGATGTGCAAATGGTCATCTTAAAGGCTGGTGGGGATTGCCCAAATTTGAAAGACTAATTGCATTCTGGATTGATGAAATGGTCTCCATTTTTAAATGTTCCTCGAGAAGAAAAAAAACTTAATTAATGGGGAGAGATCACTTATATCAAATGTTCTGCTCTTCATGGCTACCAAGAAGATCCAGGAGAAGTATATGGGAGACCTAGTTCAGGACCCTCTTGACTGCCCCTTTTGTAAAAAGGTGTGCAACCCTTTTCTTAATTTCACCAGATTTGGACTGGTGAAAGAGCATGGGAGACCTTGTTAGTGGGCAGGCCAGTTGTTCCAGAAACTGAAGTCAGTAACCCAGGAGAAACCAATCATAAAAATTGATTTAGGGAGATGTAAAATTTTTGCAGATTAAAAAAAGTCTACTAGATTAGAAGCCAAACTGCTGATCAAAATTTGTAAAGCTACTGGTTTGAAATCCATGTTCCATGACATGTACAAGGTCATATAGTGACTTAAACCATTATATTAGCATCCTAAAAATAGCGACATTCATTTTACAGTGACTAAAACATCCAATACTGCCTGACACACATAGCTTACATTATAAACCTAATATGGATATAGTCAAAATACACTTCATCATACTACAGTTGTCCCCCAATATAAAGCCACTCATTATATCACAATCTCTTCTTATTACATCAATATGGCTCATTCTAGAATTTCAGAAGCTCCAAGTGTCATGCTACTGGATCTTTGGACTCTTTATTAGTCAAGTCCCAATCTACCATAACATATTATCAATGCAGATACAGTGAAGTCGTGATATACCATTACACAACGTGATGCAGATCTAAACTTATGATGTCTGCCGCTGGATGCATGTCAGCACAGAGATCATTGCAAATTTTCTTTACTAACAACATCAACAACATCAATACAAATATGTAACCCAGTTATGGAATAGTGTTTCACAGAAGTTAAAATCAAAATGTGTGCCTCAAACATTCAAGTATTATCCTATAAATGGCAAACATCCCCAAAGTGCATATAATTAGCCCTGAAGGGCTGAAATAATTAACCCTGAAAGGATGTGATAGTTATCCCTGAAGGGCTGTAATAATTAGCTCTTAAGGGTTGCAATAGTTTGCCCTGAAGGGCTGTAATAATTAGCCCCGATAGGATGTGATAGTTTAGCCCTGAAGGACTGTAATAGTTAACTCTGAAGAGTTGTAATAATTAGCCCTGAAGGACTGTAATAATTGGCATTGAAAGGATGTGATAGTTAGCTCTGAATGACTGTAATAGTTAACCCTGAAGAGTTGTAATATTTAGCCCTGAAGGGCTGTAATAATTAGCATTGAAAGGATGTGATAGTTAGCTCTGAATGAATGTAATAGTTAATCCTAAAGTGCTGTAATAATAGCTCTGAAAGGATGTGATAGGTAGCTCTGAAAGACCTAATAGTTATCCCTGAAGGGCTGTAATAACTAGCTCTGAAAGGATGTGATAGCTAGCCAGGAAGGACTAATTAGCACTGAAAGGATGTGATAGCTAGCCCTGAATGACTGTAATAGTTAGCCCTAAAGGGCTGTACTAATTAGTCCTGAAAGGATGTGATAGTTAGCCCTGAAGGGTTGTAATAGTTAGCCAAGGGCCACAGCAGAAAACTGAAAATCAACAACTATATAGCTGCTCGAGCTCGGGCAGGCCATTTAAAATCAGCCTGTGGGCAGCATGCGGCCCAAAGGGCCACAATTGGACAGCCCATTTCATGCTACATGCCAATTCTCTGTCAAACTCTGTTCAAAATGTACAAACAAAAGATGTTTAGTTTTTATATACTTATAACTTTAACACCAAAAAAACCTTTAAACTGTAGTGAACTCAGAGGATATATATAGCAACATTACCAAGGCCAAAGAAGGAATTGTTTAAAAGAAGTTTTCAATATACTGGTTCACTTGTACGGAAAAACATTCCCAGTGACTCCTACCATTTCTTCTTTTCATAACCAATGTCTCAAATGGATGAAATATTTAGACAACTGAACAGTTCCAGTAATACAAATATTGCCTGCTTTTCTGTACTTTTGCATTATTTTCAGAGTTGCATTTTTAAATGCAGGATGATGTTTTATATTTTATATATGTTGACAGATGCCATTTCAGGCTTAATGTTTTGATTTAGTGTCAAGCCTGAGTTTTCACATCATGTTGTATATGCTGTACATATTGTACATATCAGCTAGAATGGCTTCAAGGTCGATTAGTTTGACAATAAATGCCTTAAATGTCAATACAAAATTGCATAAATGTACTGCACGTGTTTCTGACCTTTGGTAGAGATCAATGTGTTTTGTAAAGTGCTGCTAGCGTATTAGTTTGATTGTACTAATCATGCAAAACAGTTTGCACCGGAAAGAAAGCCACAAGGAAAGATTTATTAGCACATTGCAGGGCACACCTTTTAATCCATAGACTGCTAATTGCATTTAGTGATTTATGCCTGTCACTTATATTCTGAGCCTACATGTCTTTTGTTTTTGTAAACAACATATTATACAGCTAAGTTTTGTCTCTAATTGTATATTATATTTAAAAATAGTTATTACTTTTAGGTAAACATGCATAGTTGGAATTGAGTTTTGAATATTGTATTTTTTTAGTAATAAACCTGATCGTGTTTTATAACTTAGAATGTACTGGAAATGAACCTTTGACCTTCATCCTGGTCTTCTTACTGTGTCTTAGGTTTTTATATTACAGGTGTTTACTTCAGAATTATTTATTCCTACTGTAATATCTGTCTAGTGGAATCAGTCTTTTAGTTGTGTTCAGTTTAAATTTTAGAAGTTTTTTAATTTATTTAAATTATTCAGTGGAACTGCAAAGTGTTCTCTGACTCTTCAGAATAAGTCACTAGTTTGCAATTATTGTGAATTCATTTAAAGACACTCTGAATTTTATCATTATGATATATAAGCACAGTAAGTGCATTGGCACATTACTTAATGCTGACACATCAGCACATTCAAAACTGGACTTCATTTGGAACACCACTGGAATTCATTTGGAATAATCTGTTCTTTTGGACTTGTGATAGAACTTTTAGGATTCTTACGTTTAATTCACAATAATATATGTTCTTTTAAAATTTTCACTTTGTATTCACAGGAAATAAATTATTTCTTCAATGTTACTCAGTGTGTTGGATTTTGCTCTTTTCTTTTACTTAATTTTACTTAGTTTTAAGACCATAAAGTCATAACAACATGTATTATTTCCATTTATGTTTCCTAACAGCTTGAGGATATGTGTGTGCATGTGTGTGTGTCTGTGTGTGTGTGTGTGTGTGTGTGTAACCAAGAAATGATAAAGTACTGGCAACTATTACAAGTTTAAATATTTTACTTTTGTTTTTCTTACATATACAATAGTCATAAGTCCACACAATGACCCTGACAACAGCCCTGCAAATGCTGTAAACATGCATCATCATTATTATTCTTGAGAAATTAAACAACTCATTTCCCTGTCAATTACATTTAGTCAAATTTAATCAGTAAATTACACAGACTGGGACCCAACATATTCTGGTTATTATATCAATGAAAATGATCCAACACTACTTTAAAATATGTCCACAGGTTGTAGTCATATCATATGGAAAATCAATAAACCATCTATTAAGAATAATTATGGCCAAACTCTTCAGACCATTCCTAATTATTTTCAGTATTTGTAAATCAATACAGCAGAGTTGTTAATTTTTTATTACTTTGTTCAATAATAAACACTGAAAGATCTCAAAATAAAAATTAGTCAAGAGCAAAATAATTTTTCAGTTCTTGGTTGTTTGTTTAAAACTGAAATTCTCTATCTTCATCTGCTAAAGAGAGATGTGGGCAGAAGTCCTGACACACAAATATATTGATTGTTTTGATGACACATACCATATGTACTTGCTTATAAGATGAATCTAACAGCAAGCTGTACAGACCCAGATCTGCCAGCACATAATGTACTGGCAAATCTTGTTCTATGCAGTTTGTAAGAAGTGATCAAAAGAACAAACAACATAGACCCGAATCTGCAGGCACATTATTTTACACCAGAGACCAGGATCTTTGTTGTTTACAGTTTGAGTTAACTAATAAGCAAGTATATACAGTATCTAAAGTCAATTGATTTATAATATACCATATAAACTCACATTTAAATCCTACCCAACTACAAACAATACTAAGGCAAAACCAGATCAGCTATTGCATCATCCAATATCAGATCAGGATCTATGTTGCCTGTTCCACTGATTAGTCAAAACAAACTGCATTAACCCTGATCTACCAGCAGCGCAAGCAACAGCTTATCTGGATCAATGCTATTTACAGTTGAATCTGACTAACATACACTAGCATATATGGCACATAATGCTGAAAACGAGAGAAAAACAAAAATCCCATTTTCTCCCACCCCAACCCCACAAAATCTGTATGCCACTATTGTCAATTTGGAACCTAAAATAAATATGGACAGAGCATATTTTGGAGATTACAGTGGACACTGTATAATGAGGACATAAACGACACTAGATAATAAGGACATAAATGACACTGGATAATGAGGACATAAATGACACTGGATAATGAAGACATAAATGACACATAATGAAGACATAAATGACACATAATGAAGACATAAACAACACTGTATAATGAGGACATAAACGACACTAGATAATAAGGACATAAATGACACTGGATAATAAGGACATAAATGACACTGGATAATGAGGACATAAATGACACTGGATAATGAGGACATAAACAACACTAGATAATAAGGACATAAATGACACTGGATAATGAGGACATAAATGACACTGGATAATAAGGACATAAATGACACTGGATAATGAGGACATAAATGACACTAGATAATAAGGACATAAATGACACTGGATAATGAGGACATAAATGACACTGGATAATGAAGACATAAATGACACTGGATAATGAAGACATAAATTCCTAAATGATTCACAGCTTTTATGATTTTCAAATAAAACAATTTAACTGCAAAGTGGTTATATGGCTTAAAAACAAGTCTGCAATGTTTATTTTGTTTTAAAAATTGCTACTTGTCCTGAATGAGAACAATGTCAATGCAATTTTTTTTATTTTTAAAATAAGTGCTTATCCTTACTATGCAAAATTCACCAGGATGAGTCAATGACTAGATTTTTTTTGTTTTAATAAACAAAAGTTGTTCTTACCCTCCCACATTCACACGGATAGTCGATGACTAGAGTGTTTTAGTCCTGTTAAACATGTGTTTCAATTTCTTTCACTTGCATTACCTTTCAGCATTTAATACCTATATGACATGACAAATGTTTAAATTGTGTAAACAATGGAAAAACAAGTGAACTCTTAGCTGGATTCAGAAGCCAACGCCTGAATTCTCATTTGGAATTTGAACATAGAAATCCTGGGCCATAATTCACAATGTATATAAAATGTACATACACTGTGCCACCAAGTATACCTACTAAGAGAGAGAGAGAGAGTGTGTGTGTGTGTGTGTGTGTGTGTGTGTGTGTGTGTGTGTGTGTGTGTGTTAACATAGCTTTAAAAAAAATTCAGTCAT
Organism: Sinohyriopsis cumingii; assembly: GCA_028554795.2. Classification (NCBI taxonomy): domain Eukaryota; kingdom Metazoa; phylum Mollusca; class Bivalvia; order Unionida; family Unionidae; genus Sinohyriopsis; species Sinohyriopsis cumingii. The sequence continues at coordinate 90,281,999 of CM068841.1, read as the reverse complement.
ATTGCTACAATGTCTGCAGTGTGGCAGTTTATAGTGATGTCTAGCACTGGGACATCATGCTGCAGACATGCAGCATGATGTCCCACCCTGTCACATTATCATGACATCTGAGGCCAACCAGTCCTAACACTAACCTCTTAATGCTGAGTGCCTAGCAAGGCAGCTGTTAGTACCATTTTTGTAAGTCTTTGGTTTGGGGTTCGAACCCATGACCTCCCACTTCCAAGGCAGATGCTCTAACCTACTAAGTGAAAGAAAGGAAGATGAAGTGGATAAAGAGTTTGGGTCCATAGACAACTTGGCTCTGAAGTTAGCAGTTAGCAGCCGACCTTTTTTTTTTCTCCAAGACCTTATCCACATGGCAAACAACAGTAATCCACTAGTCTGTAACTAATTGAAAAATTCAACAGTTAACAAAATGTCAACCAGCTATTTACCAATATATCAACTAGCTTATATAATTTAGCAAAATGTAAACTAGCTATTTACCAAAATGTTGAGTTAAACCTGTCAAGAATGTCAGGTTTGCTGGAAGTAGTAATTTATCTTATGTTCACAAATAACTGGTAACTCGAAGAGATACTACTTTACACAAAAAACTGCTAACTCACAGCACTGATTATACTTACAAATAACTGTTAAATCAAAGAGTTACTACTTCATACAAATAACTGCTAACTCACAGTGTTGATACTTCACAAAAATAACTGCTAACTCACAGCATTTTATTTTAATCAGTGTGCTTTTATTTGGATACAAAATAAATGACTATCTTTTTCATCTGTCCATGTAAAAATATATGCATGTGATTTAATTAGTCTCCATACAATGTGTCTGGACAATGGGTTACAATGTGGCTGGACAGTGAATTACATTGGCTGGATAGTGGATTACAATGTGGCTGGACAGTGGATTACAATGCAGCTGGACAGTGGATTACAAATGTAGCTGGACAGTGGATTATAATCTGGCTGGACACTGGTAAGCCCCATAAATCAGACCCACCAAATCTGTGTTGCTACTGATTGACCATTGGTTGGTTTGATAGTACCTATTCATAAAATCAAACGAACTGTTTGCAGACAAATCTGTCAGAAACATATTGGTGTAAATTCTAAACACTTAACGGTATTTCTTGTGTCTCCTGAGCTACCACTCGTTGAATGGTCCTTTTTTTTTTATATGTACGGAATATTTCCAATCAAATCCTATTCTGATTATTTATAAATCCACGTGGAATAACACAACCCTATGTCCTGTGGCCATTTTGAATTTCATACTACGTATGGCTGTTGCCAAATACCAGTAAGTATCTAACTCGAACAGGAAAGATCTGCCTATAGGAAAATTGCACATTTTATTGAAGTTCAGGTGACAGAGACCCACAATTTGTCAATCAGTATCAACACAGATTAAGGGAACTGATTAATCAGACTAGACAGTGGATTACAGTGTGGATATGCAGTGGATTATTATGTGACTGGACAGTAGTTTATAATGTGGATTACAATGTGGTTGTACAGTGGACTGCAATGTGAAAAACAATGTGGCTGTACAGTAGAGTACAATGAGCATAACAATGTGGCCAGACAGTAGATTACAATGTGCATAACAATGTGGCTACACAGTAGATTACTGTGTGGCTAGAGTGTAAATTACAATGTGCATAACAATATGGTTACACAGTAGATTACTATGTGGCTAGACAATAGATTACAATGTGCATAATAATGTGGCTACACAGTAGATTAATATGTGGCTAGACAGTAGATTACAATGCGCATAACAATGTGGCTACACAGTAGATTACTATGTGGCTAGAGTGTAGATTACAATGTGCATAACAATATGGCTACACAGTAGATTACTGTGTGGCTAGACAGTAAATTACAATGTACATAACAATGTGGTTGTACAGTAGATTACAAAGTGACTAGGCAGTAGATTACAATGTGGTTGTACAGTTGATTAGCTGTACAGTAGATTACAATGTGCCTGGACAGTGGATTACAATGTAGCCATACAGTAGATTACTATGTGGCTAGAGTGTAGATTACAATGTGCATAGCAATGTGGCTACACAGTAGATTACTATGTGGCTAGAGTGTAGATTACAATGTGCATAACAATGTGGCTACAGAGTAGATTACTATGTGGCTAGAGTGTAGATTACAATGTGCATAACAATGTGGCTACACAGTAGATTACTATGTGGCTAGAGTGTAGATTACAATGTGCATAACAATATGGCTACACAGTAATTACTATGTGGCTAGACAGTAAATTACAATGTGCATAGCAATGTGGCTACACAGTAGATTACTGTGTGGCTAGACAGTAAATTAAAATGTACATAACAATGTGTTTGTACAGTAGATTACAAAGTAACTAGACAGTAGATTACAATGTGGTTGTATAGTTGATTAGCTGCACAGTAGATTACAATGTGCCTGGACAGTGGATTACAATGTGGCTGTACAGTAGATTACAATTAACAAGACATTAAATTACAATGTACATAACAATGTGGTTGCACAGTAAATTAAAATATGGCTGTACAGTAGATTACTATCAGGCTGGACAGTGGATTATAATATTGGCTGGATAGTGGATTACAATTTGGCTGGACAGTGGATAACAATGTGGTTGGACAATGGATTATAATGTGGCTGGTACACCCTGGTACAACAACAAAAATTGCATCATAGCAGTATTAGTGAAAATACCACGATACATACCATGGCATAATACATTTTTACTAGGAACCAACAATTTAATGTTCTGGGGCAATGGACTGACTCATATTTAAAACTTTCCATGTGGAAAAAATATCTTGCTCTGATTTCTAGCAAAATAACATGGTATTATAGCCATATTAGTATCAGAAAAAAATTCATTATCTTGGAGATAAAAGAAGAAAAAAATACCAGCTCTAAAGGAAAATCACATTAAATTGTGAATTGAACTTTCCAGCTCATGAATTTGCTAAGTGTATGTTAACTTGTATTACAATGTAATGTAAAAACTATAACTACAGTGGGATGACTGACCTTACAAAAGAAACTGCTGATATCTGAGTGCTTGTTGATAAAAATAGGAAGTGTTGACACTGAAGTCTGCAATTTACCAGCTACATGCATCACTGATGTAATAGGCCCGGAAACTGAGTGTGATAGAAACACTGGGCAAGGTATTTATCAGAAGGGGCCAGTAAACACAAAGTACACTTACTCAACAAATCAGAACATAATTAATGGACTTGAGAAATTACATAAAATTCAAACGGAAAACAGCTGCTCTCCTGAAAATCTTCAGATGGTTCGCTGTCTTAGAAAGGAAAACATTAATTTCACACATTAACAATATATATGCTTGTTAATAACAAAACTATTACATTTTTTCTTATTCCAAAATATTTCCAAAAGTTGGATTTGATCAGAATATCGAAGCTGGTTAATAACAAAAATATAACATTTTTTCTTATTCCAAAATATTTCCAAAAGTTGGATTTGGTCAGAATATCGATGCTTGTTAATAACAAAAATATGACATTTTGTCTTATACCCAAATATTTCCAAAAATTGGATTTGGTCAGAATATTGGTCACACTATCCCATTTGGCCACCATGTTGTTGTAAGTGACACGGGTCAAACTTGTCACAAAAGGGTCATAAATTTAATTATATCTGTAATATTCACAATTAATCTGTGCTAAACAAAACTGTATTTTATAAAATATAATAATGATTTATATTGTGATGAAAATTGAAATCATGACGTTAATATCATTAAATTTGCTAAGAGAATGCTCAGAAATTTCTCTATATTCCTTGCTAATGGAAACTGCTAAAGACTACAGTGGGAAAGTGCTGCTGCTTATACCACTCTAAAAAGATACTTCTGTAGATCAGTATGCTGATAATACTGCACACCTCTAGTGGCAGGACAGTGGATTACACAATGTGACTGTACCATGGATTACAATGTAGCAGAAAAATGGATCATAATGTGGATTACAATGTGGCTGTACAGTGAAATATAATACATATATTACTGTGTTGCTATAGTGATTTGTTTTGTACTTAATCCTTCTTAGACAGCTAATATGTGACTTTTCTGTGGCAGAATAATAGAAACTAACCCCAGTTTCAATAAACTCATAATATACATTAATGTGACCTCCCAGTTTCACTGATCTCATAATCTACATTAATGTAACTTGGCCCCAGTTTCACTAAACTCATAATGTACATTAATGTGACCTGGCCCCAGATTCACTAAACTTATACTGTACATTAATGTGACCTGGCCCCAGTTTCACTAAACTCATAATCTACATTAATGTGACCTGGCCCCAGTTTCACTAAACTCATAATCTACATTAATGTGACATGGCCCCAGTTTCACTAAACTCATAATCTACATTAATGTGACCTGGCCCCAGTTTCACTAAACTCATACTGTACATTAATGTGACCTGGCCCCAGTTTCACTAAATTCATAATCTACATTAATGTGACCTGGCCCCAGTTTCACTAAACTCATAATCTACATTAATGTGACCTGGCCCCAGTTTCACTAAACTCATAATCTACATTAATGTGACATGGCCCCAGATTCACTAAACTCATAATCTACATCAATGTGACCTGGCCCCAGATTCGTTAAACTCATAAAGTACATTAATGTGACCTGGCCCCAGTTTCACTAAACTCATAATGTACATTAATGTGACATGGCCCCAGATTCACTAAACTCATAATGTACATTAATGTGACCTGGCCCCAGTTTCACTTAACTCATAATCTACATTAATGTGACATGGCCCCAGATTCGCTAAACTCATAATGTACATTAATGTGACCTGGCCCCAGATTCACTAAACTCATAATGTACATTAATGTGACATGGCCTCAGATTCACTAAACTCATAATCTACATTAATGTGACCTGGCCCCAGTTTCACTAAACTCATACTGTACATTAATGTGACCTGGTCCCAGTTTCACTAAACTCATAATCTACATTAATGTGACCTGACCCCAGATTCACTAAACTCATACTGTACATTAATGTGACCTGGCCCCAGTTTCACTAAACTCATAATCTACATTAATGTGACATGGTCCCAGATTCACTAAACTCACAATGTACATTAATGTGACCTGGCCCCAGTTTCACTAAATTCATAATCTACATTAATGTGACCTGGCCCCAGATTCACTAAACTCATACTGTACATTAAAGTGACCTGGTCCCAGTTTCACTAAACTCATAATCTACATTAATGTGACCTGGCCCCAGATTCACTAAACTCATACTGTACATTAATGTGACCTGGCCCTAGTTTCACTAAACTCATAATCTACATTAATGTGACATGGCCCCAGATTCACTAAACTCACAATGTACATTAATGTGACCTGGCCCCAGTTTCACTAAATTCATAATCTACATTAATGTGACCTGGCCCCAGATTCACTAAACTCATACTGTACATTAATGTGACCTGGTCCCAGTTTCACTAAACTCATAATCTACATTAATGTGACCTGGCCCCAGATTCACTAAACTCATACTGTACATTAATGTGACCTGGCCCCAGTTTCACTAAACTCATAATCTACACTAATGTGACATGGCCCCAGATTCACTAAACTCATAATGTACATTAATGTGACCTGGCCTCAGATTCACTAAACTCATAATCTACATTAATGTGACCAGGCCCCAGATTCACTAAACTCATAATGTACATTAATGTGACCTGGCCCCAGTTTCACTAAACTCATAATCTACATTAATGTGACATGGCCCCAGATTCACTAAACTCATAATGTACATTAATGTGACCTGGCCCCAGTTTCACTAAATTCATAATCTACATTAATGTGACCTGGCCCCAGATTCACTAAACTCATACTGTACATTAATGTGACCTGGCCCCAGTTTCACTAAACTCATAATGTACATTAATGTGACATGGCCCCAGATTCACTAAACTCAAATTGTACATTAGTGTGACCTGGCCTCAGATTCACTAAACTCATAATCTACATTAATGTGACCTGGCCCCAGATTCACTAAACTCATAATGTACATTAATGTGACCTGGCCCCAGTTTCACTAAACTCATAATCTACATTAATGTGACCTGGCCCCAGATTCACTAAACTCATAATGTACATTAATGTGATCTGGCCCCAGTTTCACTAAACTCATAATGTACATTAATGTGACATGGCCCCAGATTCACTAAACTCATAATGTACATTAATGTGACCTGGCCCCAGTTTCAGTAAACTCATAATCTACATTAATGTGACATGGCCCCAGTTTCACTAAACTCATAATCTACATTAATGTGACCTGGCCCCAGATTCACTAAACTCATACTGTACATTAATGTGACCTGGCCCCAGTTTCACTAAACTCATAATCTACATTAATGTGACCTGGCCCCAGATTCACTAAACTCATAATGTACATTAATGTGACCTGGCCTCAGATTCACTAAACTCATAATCTACATTAATGTGACCTGGCCCCAGATTCACTAAACTCATAATGTACATTAATGTGACCTGGCCTCAGATTCACTAAACTCATAATCTACATTAATGTGACCTGGCCCCAGATTCACTAAACTCATAATGTACATTAATGTGACCTGGCCCCAGATTCACTAAACTCATACTGTACATTAATGTGACCTGGCCCCAGCTTCACTAAACTCATAATCTACATTAATGTGACATGGCCCCAGATTCACTAAACTCATAATGTACATTAATGTGACCTGGCCTCAGATTCACTAAACTCATAATCTACATTAATGTGACCTGGCCCCAGATTCACTGAACTCATACTGTACATTAATATGACCTGGCCCAAATTTCACTAAACTCTTAAAAATAATGTCTTTGAATACATTCCCTTATCATATTGTTGTTGTTGTTGTAGGGTTTAACGCCATTTTTCAGCACACGATAGGCTATACATGGCGGCCAGTATTAATGGTGGAGGAAGAACCCGGGAAAACCCCGGAAAGAACCACCGACCCACGAGAAGCTACTGGCAAGCTTTCTCACATACCCACATTGGCTGAATCCGAGACTCGAACCTACGCAGACAGAGGTGAGATGGCAGTGATCCGTAACGGACAGCGCTTTAGACCACTCGGCCACTTGGGGCCCCCCCTTATCATATTAACATTAGGAATATAAGCCCTACTACCTTTCAAATCCAGCCCTCTCAAAGCCAAAAATTCATCTTTTCTGTCTATAATATATATATATATATATATATATATATATATATATATATATATATATATATATATATATATATATATATATATATATATATAGACAAAGGGCAATAACTCTTGCCCATTATCTCCTCCAGTATAAGCTTTTGCTGTGTGAACTAACATCATTCACTTTGCCTCTGAAAACCAAGTGGATATATGTGCTATTCTCATTCAATCCATTCAGGATTTTCAGATATATTAAGGATTATTCTACAGGTGATATACATTATCTTTTTAATTTTGACCATAATTATTTGAATTTTTTCACTTATGTGGACATAGTTTCTGTGTTCTCTGACCACATGGCTCTATATGGCTTCATTGTATTAGAATGTGTTGAAGTTCGTGTTCTCACACACTGTATTTATTTATTACTCCTGGTATAGTAGCATGTCTGAAATTTATAAGAAAGTTAACTATGCATTTCTTTTTTTCTCTTTCCTACTTTGGTGTTTCAGATGAACTGTTGTGACTAATTATGCTAATTATGCTAAATGCAAGAACACAATGACAAATCCCATGACTTATGTACATTAATGTGACAAGGCCCCAGTATACAAAGTGTACATCATCTGCAGTTACAATTGCAACATGTGCGCCAGTTGGTTAGAGAATACATGGTTGACAGTTCTAAGGAAACTGCAAGAAACAGGGAGTGACATCAGAAATCAAAGGACTTGTATTGATTATGAATTTTGAGCAACCCACTCTCTTGGACAGTACCGTGACAGTCTTCAAGAAAATGCCACAACTCATCTATGCCCTGGGAAATTTACTATCATGATATCAATCTTGATTACATCCAGGATGAACCACACACCAAGTGTGGGGATAAACCTGATGATCTAGTTCACGGTCAGATCCCACCATAGAGCAGATTTTTTTAAAAACAGCATTTGATTGGTCTCTTTTCAATAGGCAAGCAATCAATCCAATTGTTTCAGAGGGGCTATAGCTCTCACTTTGCCAACCCCTTGACCTTTCATCCTCTCCACTCCTGATAGACTTCCCATCAGACTCAGTAGGGGATATACTTTTTCAGCAATATACACTCTACAAGAAACGGGCAGTGGAGATTTTTCAGAAATCACATTCTCCTGATTTTTCCTGCAAGCCTTTTCTGCTTAGGAAGGCCAATGGCATTTAAGATGAAGATGGCAAGATTCGAGTCCACCTCTCCATCTGCCTGATTTAATTTGCCATCTGCCTCAGTTTGATACATATATACATGTTCCTATCCATCTGTCCTTACTGAAATTTCTGAAATTTAAATACAGAGAAAACTGATATCACTTTCACACTGTCTCACCATCTTGGAATATATGTCCTTGGGCCTTTATGATACTAATCCACTTTACCATATACCATGTTTCATACGACTTCATCAATGACTTTTCATAGCCGCATATTCTCCAAAAACTTATGATCAGTTCCATTCTAGTCAAAGGAAAGAATGATTTCATTTGCCTTCTAGGTTTTGTGATCAATTGAGAAATCCCATCATTGTCCATGCCTTCAGTTCATCATTCTGGATATGGATTTCTCACCCACCTCAACCTGGTATGTTTTTTCCCAACTTTGGTTGGCCTGAGTTGTCATTCTCACAGAATCCTTTCCCAACACAAAATGGATTGCAACCAGGGAGTTTCTGCAACTCTTCACATTGTTCTATGCACCAGGTCTTATCATGCTGGGTTGCCTCTAAATGCTCCCTTTGCATGAAAACCCTGTTATTTCAGTGGCATCCCTCTTCCATGCTGCTTGATTACAGAATCAGTGTAATGAGTGAGATAGTGTAATTCCTGGACCACTGACACATTCAAGGTTGGCTCATGACAGGAATACATCTATAACAGCTGCACATGGATTTGACCACGTACAATCACAAGTAACTGTGGTTGAGCAACCCATCCGTTACTAGATTTTGACATGTCAACTACCAGTGAGGTTTGGAGTACACAGGTCTCCACATAAATCTCTTGGAGATGAAAGCAGTAATCAGAGCATTTCATTTTGGAGTGACCAACTTCTGAACAAGATGGAGCAAATTATGTCAGACAACTCAATGGTGGTGATATACCTTCTCAAACAGGGCAGTACCAAATCACCCCAACTCTACATTCTGGTCCGGACATTCTGTTGTTGTTGCGCACAATAAGTCAGATTAGACATATTTCCAGTAAACTCAGAGTCTTGGCTAATTCTCAGTCTAGTGACAGATCTATCCAGGATGATCCTGGCCATGCCAAATCTTCTCAATCTAGTGACAGATCTATCCAGGATGATCCTGACCATGCCAAATTTTCTCAGTCTAGTGACAGATCTATCCAGGATGATCCTGGCCATGCCAAATCTTCTCAATCTAGTGACAGATCTATCCAGGATGATCCTGGCCATGCCAAATCTTCTCAAACAACCTCGAGCTTACATGTTCCATCCTAACCTGGACTGTCTTTTCCTTCATGGTTGGTTTGCTCATGTAAAGAGAGCTTTGGAGCAGAAACAATTGAACCCTTCAATCCTGGAAAGAAATGCACGAACTAGAAGGCCCTCCACTTTAAAGGTTTACAAAGGGAAGTGGTGCATTTTCAGGGACTGGTACAAACTCAAAACATCGTCCCTTTGAGTGCCTCTGTCCCCACAAGTATCTGACTTTTTTATTTGCCTGTTCAATGAGAAAAGGTTGGTTTCGATTAATAGTAAGAGCACATCCCGTAGGGACAATCTTGGTTATAAAGACGTATCTGACTTGTCCAACTTTGAATTCACGGGCCTCAATCTTTCACTTTGATTTTTCTAAGTGGAATCTTTCCTGAGTTCTGACTTGGCTGAATGCAAACAAATCCGAGCCTTTAGCCATGACCTTGCTGAAGTTCCTTTCATACAAAACCCGTTTCATGATAGCCCTTGCTTACCCTGAGCCAACCTTAAGTTTCAACCAGATGGCTTGGTAGTTCTTATTATGCAACATGGTTTCATCACCAGGAATTGGTTGCTCTCAGTCAGTATTCAGACAATCATCATATGACCTTTCTACTGTACTGACGCAACCCAAGAGGCTTTCAAACAGAACCTGGTGATTACTCTGAGTAAATGACTCAGAATTTATCTGAAGTGATTCGAGCTAGTTGGTGGAGTTCAGTCACCTCTTTCTCCCAGTTAAACCTGGGAAAGAGGACATAACCCTCAAGACATCTCATCATGCTTGAAGTGGGTAATATGCATGGCATACTCTGACATGTCACTGAAACAGAGTTGTCTCATGAAGATATCTGTTCATGGGATAGGAGTAATCTCTGTGAGTCTTGCCTTGACTGTCATATCTCTATTAAAGTTCTCATCAAGGACAGAGGTTGTGCATAGTCAACCTTCTAGATTTTTGTCCACAAGATTTGACTCCACAGCGACAGAGTCTGGTAGACTCAGTTGCACAAGCATCTGACATCAGCACAACCTCTGGATGAGGATTTGCCCAGAAATGTTGTGTCCTAAGGATCTCATTATTTCTTCCTTCCAGACGTAAACTATATCACCTCTGGTTGTGCTGCTCACAATCTGGAGGGTGGGTGTTAACCACTGTATGGGGAATTCAATATTCTTCCTTAGAGGTTATCTGGAGTATAGGTTGGATGCTTACATTCCCTTTGCCTATTACCTATTCTCACCTAATGTTAATGTGATCAGGTACACATTTGAAGGAGAAAGCAAATATTTTGAATAAATTATGTTTTTTCTAGAATACTTACAAGATCACATTAATCTAATACTCAGCCATCCTACCCAGAATGTGAGCATCCCAGTACATTATCATCCACTTGTATGTGGCACAGGGATGTAATGGGCAAGAGTTATTGCTCTCTGTCTTTATATCATACACAGAAGACACTTGTCATTTTTGGGAGGTCTGGATTTGGGTGGTAGTTTATATTCCTAACATTAATGCAATCAGGTAAGTATTCTAGTAGAAATATAACTTACTAAAAGATCTGCTTTCTCCTCAAAATGAGATTTTACATTATCATTTTTAGTATCAATATTTTTATTAGGGGTAGTGAAAGGATGCCAAATCACTTTTTATTTTCAAAATGTAACACATGACAAAATTTTAATTCTTCATAAACAGTTGGAGAATACCACCAATTTGAGGAAATCTTTAAAACTTCATGATAAGCCAAGACTCCGCAAAGAAAAATTCATGATTTTAAGACTTCATTTCAATTATTGATGCTGCTAATTGTTCTATGAAGAATATCATTGTTACCAGCCAAGCAAAATGAAAGATATTCAAAAGTCTCAATTTGAGGAAGCAATTTTGAGTTGTTGCATGATGCTGGAACCTGACATCATTGTTATAGACATACCAGTTTGTACAGTGATACTGGGACATGACATTATTGCTATAGGCACCCTAGTTTGTACAGTGACACTGGGACCTGACATCATTGCTACATGCACCCTAGTTTGTACAGTGACACTGGGACATGACATCATTGCTACATGCACCCTAGTTTGTACAGTGACACTGGGACATGACATCATTGCTATAGGCACCCTAGTTTGTACAGTGACACTGGGACATGACATCATTGCTACATGCACCCTAGTTTGTACAGTGACACTGGGACCTGACATCATTGCTACATGCACCCTAGTTTGTACAGTGACACTGGGACCTGACATCATTGCTACATGCACCCTAGTTTGTACAGTGACACTGGGACCTGACATCATTGCTACATGCACCCTAGTTTGTACAGTGACACTGGGACCTGACATCATTGCTACATGCACCCTAGTTTGTACAGTGACACTGGGACCTGACATCATTGCTACATGCACCCTAGTTTGTACAGTGACACTGGGACCTGACATCTATATTTTTAGGCACCCCAGTTTGCAGTTTGTAGCTTGTAAAATGAGTTCATTTTGTCTGAGGAAGAACACTGAATTAACCTCACATAATGACAAGTGGATTGTGGGCACTACCACAACTATGTTATTTCAATATAGGAACTTAGTAATATACACATATCCAATTTGTGATGAAACATTTTAGCTAGCAGATCTAGGCATGATATTTATTATTACATGCATCCATTTTTCTGGTACAAGTTATTCTAATACCATCATTGAGTTCAAAGATCCAAACATTAAAAAGAACAACAACTTTGATTGGCTGATCTAATTACATGATGCTTATTCTCAAAAACTTACATGGGTTCAACTCCATATGAACACAGCCTGAAACCCAAAGCTAAATAACTTGACCTTGGACTTTCTGGAGGTCATGACTCTCACTAAAGAGGGTATGGAATGGATAAAAGATACAAAAAATGGTGTCTAGATACATGTAACACGATACAACAAGCAAATTCATTTTATTTATACCTCTGGCCAAGTCCGTCTAGGAGTCATGATGTTCAATACATATAATACATAAGCCAAAATGTGTTACCTGGCACATCTTCAAGCAGAGACAGGTAATCATCCATCTACCTTAAATAGCTGCAGTGGTAAGTTGATTGTTTGATGAACTTCTCATTTATCACTAAATCTGGCTATATCATTCTATACAGTGCACAAAAAACCCAACTTAAAAAGCTGACCTTTAACCTTACTCTTTCAGACAGGACCAAAATATGTGGTATTCAAGTTACCTTTAGTGGCACTTAAGATGGCCATGTGGGATTAAATTATTTCAAATGATACAAAAGTTACAGTATGACACAGTGAAAAAGACAGAGAGACAAATGTACTGATGGATAGCCCCATGAAAAAAGATTGGGGACAGCTGAAAAAGACTACCGTAATGAGTCCTACCTGATATCTCCAATCCTGGGTGCCCTTTTCTTGCAAATAAAACATGGTCGCAAGGACCCTGTCTGGGCACACAAACCACTCACACCTGAAACAACAACATAAACCAGTTTACTAAAAGTTCTGCAGATTTTCACTCAGATAATTATGATGCTTACAGGTGGACAAAAATGTTTTAAATGGTTTTAGACATGCAGATTTCTAAACTTGTTTTGCAAATCAATATGTAATGTTACCTCAATCTGTTGCAAGACTGCTGTAATATACTGTAGATAAAATGTACATATATACTGTACTTATCAATACAGAAAAACATAATACAATTTCTTGATACTAATTGCCTCTGTAACCAATGACCTAGAATAATTTGTGTATGGTATTTCTTCCATGTAAGCTAGATCAATGTGTAACCTATAGAATAATTTGTGTATGGTATTTCTTCCATGTAAGCTAGATCAATGTGTAACCTATAGAATAATTTGTGTATGGTATTTCTTCCATGTAAGCTAGATCAATGTGCAACCTATAGAATAATTTGTGTATGGTATTTCTTCCATGTAAGCTAGATCAATGTGCAACCTATAGAATGATTTGTGTATGGTATTTCTTCCATGTAAGCTAGATCAATGTGCAACCTATAGAATGATTTGTGTATGGTATTTCTTCCATGTAAGCTAGATCAATGTGCAACCTATAGAATAATTTGTGTATGGTATTTCTTCCATGTAAGCTAGATCAATGTGTAACCAATAGAATGATTTGTGTATGGTATTTCTTCCATGTAAGCTAGATCAATGTGTAACCTATAGAATGATTTGTGTATGGTATTTCTTCCATGTAAGCTAGATCAATGTGTAACCTATAGAATAATTTGTGTATGGTATTTCTTCCATGTAAGCTAGATCAATGTGCAACCTATAGAATGATTTGTGTATGGTATTTCTTCCATGTAAGCTAGATCAATGTGTAACCTATAGAATGATTTGTGTATGGTATTTCTTCCATGTAAGCTAGATCAATGTGTAACCTATAGAATAATTTGTGTATGGTATTTCTTCCACGTAAGCTAGATCAATGTGTAACCTATAGAATAATTTGTGCATTTCTTCCATGTAAGCTAGATCAATGTGTAACCTATAGAATAATTTGTGTATGGTATTTCTTCCATGTAAGCTAGATCAATGTGTAACCTATAGAATAATTTGTGTATGGTATTTCTTCCATGTAAGCTAGATCAATGTGTAACCTATAGAATAATTTGTGTATGGTATTTCTTCCATGTAAGCTAGATCAATGTGTAACCTATAGAATAATTTGTGTATGGTATTTCTTCCATGTAAGCTAGATCAATGTGCAACCTATAGAATAATTTGTGTATGGTATTTCTTCCATGTAAGCTAGATCAATGTGCAACCTATAGAATGATTTGTGTATGGTATTTCTTCCATGTAAGCTAGATCAATGTGCAACCTATAGAATGATTTGTGTATGGTATTTCTTCCATGTAAGCTAGATCAATGTGTAACCTATAGAATAATTTGTGTATGGTATTTCTTCCATGTAAGCTAGATCAATGTGTAACCAATAGAATGATTTGTGTATGGTATTTCTTCCATGTAAGCTAGATCAATGTGTAACCTATAGAATGATTTGTGTATGGTATTTCTTCCATGTAAGCTAGATCAATGTGTAACCTATAGAATAATTTGTGTATGGTATTTCTTCCATGTAAGCTAGATCAATGTGCAACCTATAGAATGATTTGTGTATGGTATTTCTTCCATGTAAGCTAGATCAATGTGTAACCTATAGAATGATTTGTGTATGGTATTTCTTCCATGTAAGCTAGATCAATGTGTAACCTATAGAATAATTTGTGTATGGTATTTCTTCCACGTAAGCTAGATCAATGTGTAACCTATAGAATAATTTGTGCATTTCTTCCATGTAAGCTAGATCAATGTGTAACCTATAGAATAATTTGTGTATGGTATTTCTTCCATGTAAGCTAGATCAATGTGTAACCTATAGAATAATTTGTGTATGGTATTTCTTCCATGTAAGCTAGATCAATGTGTAACCTATAGAATAATTTGTGTATGGTATTTCTTCCATGTAAGCTAGATCAATGTGTAACCTATAGAATAATTTCTGTATGGTATTTCTTCCATGTAAGCTAGATCAATGTGCAACCTATAGAATAATTTGTGTATGGTATTTCTTCCATGTAAGCTAGATCAATGTGCAACCTATAGAATGATTTGTGTATGGTATTTCTTCCATGTAAGCTAGATCAATGTGCAACCTATAGAATAATTTGTGTATGGTATTTCTTCCATGTAAGCTAGATCAATGTGTAACCAATAGAATGATTTGTGTATGGTATTTCTTCCATGTAAGCTAGATCAATGTGTAACCTATAGAATGATTTGTGTATGGTATTTCTTCCATGTAAGCTAGATCAATGTGTAACCTATAGAATAATTTGTGTATGGTATTTCTTCCATGTAAGCTAGATCAATGTGCAACCTATAGAATGATTTGTGTATGGTATTTCTTCCATGTAAGCTAGATCAATGTGTAACCTATAGAATGATTTGTGTATGGTATTTCTTCCATGTAAGCTAGATCAATGTGTAACCTATAGAATAATTTGTGTATGGTATTTCTTCCACGTAAGCTAGATCAATGTGTAACCTATAGAATAATTTGTGCATTTCTTCCATGTAAGCTAGATCAATGTGTAACCTATAGAATAATTTGTGTATGGTATTTCTTCCATGTAAGCTAGATCAATGTGCAACCAATAGAATGATTTGTGTATGGTATTTCTACCATGTAATCTATATTAATCTGGTTCTAAGGACGATGCTGATAACTACCGACCAATCTCAATACTACCAAACTTGTCAAAATTGATTGAAAAACATGTCCATAACTCATTCATGTCATATTTAACCAAACACTTGCTGTAAAATACACCCTAATCAATCAGGCTTTAGACATGTGAGACTGCATTGATCTCCCTTAACTGATAAATGGTTTCAAGCACTTGACCAAGTTAGAATAATAGGATCTGTATTTGTAGATTTCAGGAAAGCTTCTGACATTTTAGATCATTAAATCCTTTTGAAGAAACTGAAAATCTACCAATGTGATGAAAGAACAATTAGATGGTTTACTTCTTACTTAAGTGAGAGAACACAACATGTTTACATAAATAATGTTCTGTCTGAACCTGGAACAATTAGATATGGAATACCACAAGGCTCAATTCTACGTCCATTACTATTTATTTTATTTATCAATGACTTACCACTTTTACTAAGAGACTCAACATCATCTACAGATCTCTATGCAGATTACAGAACAATGTCAGACATCCAAAACACAAAGCATTAACTTGAAATTTCTTTACAGAATGCCCTAAACAAACTGGAAAACTGTGCACTTGATCAAGGTAGAATAATAAGATCTGTATTTGTAGATTTCAGGAAAGTGTTTGGTTAAATATGAATGAGTCATGGACATGTTTTTCAATCAATTGTGACAAATTTTGTATTATTGGCTAGTAGTTGTCAGCATCATCCTTAAAACTAGATTTGTGAATAGGAGTTACTTTTGCAGATTCCCTTATTTTGGTAACAGATGAGGTTGCAATACTTAAACTGATTATGAATGTTATGCTATCTAAAATAGCAGAGGCAGAAGATTTAATGAGTTGTGAACCAATCTGATTCAGTTCTGTAGCTTTCTTGGTATCAAATTCATTGAGACATATTTTAACAAAGTTTTTTATACTGGTGGAATAGAGCAACATACTTCCTTAGAGATTTTGCTGCTGCAGAACTTTTTCAGTTCACTGAAGTTGTTTTCTATCACTGGTTCTTTTAATTTTGTGGTAACATTGGTGAAAAAATCATTGAAAACATTTGCAGTGTCAGTGTCATCAGTGACAATGATGTCATTTACCAGATTTGATTTTTGATATGATTTTGGGGACATCACAAAAGATATATATATATATATATATATATATACATGTATGTATGTATGTATGTATGTATGTATGTGTGTGTGTGTGTGTGTGTGTGTGTGTGTGTGTGTGTATATAGTTATATTGGAAACAACATTTCAGAGAACACCCAAATAAAGAATCATGTTTACTTTGTTCATCTGAGCCCTTAATAAAGCTTGCAATATAATAATAATAGTAATGACTTTGTTTAAAGAGGGTAACACAATTAGCAAAGAACTAATCTACCTTGAGGCCCTCATACAAAGGAATTTATTTATTTTAGTTGCATCTCTGAAGCCAGTACTACATGTAATCTAGATCAATGACCTAGTATAATTTGTGTATGGTATTTCTTCCATGTAATCTAGATCAATGACCAAGTATGATTTATGTATGGTATTTCTTCCCTGTAATCTAGATCAATGACCTAGTATGATTTGTGGATGGCAATGCTTCCATGTAATCTAGATCAATGACCAAGTATGATTTATGTATGGTATTTCTTCCCTGTAATCTAGATCAATAACCTAGTATGATTTGTGTATGGTATTTCTTCCATGTACTCTTGATCAATGACCAATAGTATGATTTGTGTATGGTATTTCTTCCCTGTAATCAAGATCAATGACCTAGTATGATCTGTGGATGGCAATGCTTCCATGTAATCTAGATCAATGACCAAGTATGATTTATGTATGGTATTTCTTCCCTGTAATCTAGATCAATGACCTAGTATGATTTGTGGATGGCAATGCTTCCATGTAATCTAGATCAATGACCAAGTATGATTTATGTATGGTATTTCTTCCCTGTAATCTAGATCAATAACCTAGTATAATTTGTGTATGGTATTTCTTCCCTGTAATCAAGATCAATGACCTAGTATGATTTGTGGATGGCAATGCTTCCATGTAATCTAGATCAATGACAAAGTATGATTTATGTATGGTATTTCTTCCCTGTAATCTAGATCAATGACCTAGTATGATTTGTGGATGGCAATGCTTCCATGTAATCTAGATCAATGACCAAGTATGATTTATGTATGGTATTTCTTCCCTGTAATCTAGATCAATAACCTAGTATGATTTGTGTATGGTATTTCTTCCACGTAATCTAGATCAATAACCTAGTATGATTTGTGTATAGTATTTCTTCCAAATAATCTAGATCACTGACCTAGTGAGATTTGTGTATGGTATTTCTTCCAAGTAATCTAGATCAATGACCCAGCATGTTTTTTTTTTTACAGTATTTCATCAATGTAATCTAGATCAATGACCTAGTATGACTTGTGCATGGTATTTCATCCATGTAATCTAAATGAATGACCCAGCATGTTTTTTTAAAAGTTATTTCATCAATGTAATCTAGATCAATGACCTAGTATGACTTGTGTAGGGTATTTCATCAATGTAATCTAAATCAATGACCTATAGCATGATTTGTGCATGGTATTTCTTCCATGTAATCTAGATAAATTACCCAGTATGATTATGGTATGGTATTACTTCTCTACAACCTAGATCAATAAACTAGCTATTGTATGATTTGTGTATGGTATTCCTTTCATGTAATCTAGATCAATTACCTAGTATGTTTTGGGTATGGTATTCCTTCCATGTAATCTAGATCAATGACCTAGTATGAATTGTGTATGGTATTTCTTCCATGTTATCTAGATCAATGACCCAGTATGAATTTTGTATGGTATTTCTTCCATGTAATACAGATCAATTACCTAGTATGATTTGGGTATGGTAGTTCTTCCATGTAATCTAGAACAATGACCTAGTATGAATTGAGTATAGTATTTCTTCCATGTTATCTAGATCAATGACCCAGTATGATATTTGTATGGTATTTCTTCCATGTAATCTAGATGAATGACCTAGAATGGTTTATGTCTGGTATTTCTTCCATGTAATCTAGATCAATGACCTAGAATAATTTGTGTCTGATTTTCTTCCATGTAATCTAGATCAATAACACTGGACAACAAATTTTTACAAAAGTCATGTTACTGAAATAAAATTAGTCAATTCTTATCAATTTTTATGTGCTGAACACGAATATGACAGTAAAATTGCAAAATTGGCTCTAGTTTTTTTGTAATCTGCAAGAAATTAATGTTTACATAACGAAATGCATTCCAATAGTAAAAGGTCAACTGTAATAGCCTACCTATAAAAAATCAAGTCATTGACTACATCTTGGATTTCTTCGCCTGTCTCTTGTACAGCTGTTCGGGAGCATCTCTGAGGAGTGTCCAGCAGTAGTCAGCCAGCATTGTAGTGGACCATTTTCCCTGGTATCTTTGTTCCATTGTTGCGATATCTTGATGAAAACGTTCGCCGTGTTCATCACTAACAATACCACAGTTGCTAGGAAAGAAATCCAAATGGGAATGAAGGAAGTGAATCTTTAGAGACATATTGCAGCCAAGTTTCTTATACTTCATCAACATGTCTTCTACTAGTTCCTTATAGTTTTCTGCCCTAACATTTCCGAGGAAGTTTGTAGAAACTAGGCGAAAAGCATTCCATGCTTGTTTCGCGTCACCTTCCAGCAAGTTGTTGAACCGGTCATCTTTGAAAAGCTCTCGAATCTGAGGACCCACAAAAACTCCCTCTTTAATCTTTGCTTCGCTGAGTCGAGGGAATTTTTCATGCAGGTATCAGAATGCTGGCAAAGTCCGGTCAATGGCTTTCACGAAGTTCTTCATCAAACCTAGTTTGATGTGAAGGGGTGGTAGCAAGATTTTCTGAGCCTCAACCAGAGCTGGGTGTTGGATATTCTTCTCTCCAATGGCTACATTCTGCCTGTGAGTCCATTCCTTCCTCATGTAGTGCATTTCCCTTGCTCGGCTATCCCACTCGCATAAGAAACACATGTATTTTGTATATCCTTGCTGCAGTCCCATTAAAAGGGCAACTACCTTCAAATCACCACAGAGGTGCCAGTTGTACTTGTTATACTCAATGGAATTCAGTAGCTGCCTTAAGTTATCGTATGTCTCTTTCATGTGGACAGCATACGCTACTGGAATAGATGGAAGAATGTTTCCATTGTGCAAAAGCACAGCCTTGAGACTCAGTTTCGAAGAGTCCACAAATAGTCTCCATTCCTGTGGGTCATGAGTGATTTTTAAAGCATTCATGAGGCCCTCAATATCGGAACAGAATATCAGATTACTTTCCTTTCTGAAGAAAGGCTCCAATTGCTGGTGGCGCTTTCGATATGCAGTAATTGTGACATCTTCTTCTAGAAGATTCCATTGTTGGAGTCTTGATCCTAGCAATTCTGCCTTGTTCTTTGATAAGTCCAAATCACGAATCAGGTCATTTAGTTCTTCCTGTGTTATTCTGTGTGGGGTTGATGATGCACCACAGTGAAAATCTGGATCACTGCATGCTGATGGACCAGGAGAAGAACAGGTCGACTCACCTTTGTCTTCGTCAGATGAATCAAGAGAATATTCTGCTGGAGGTTCTGGAATAGGAAGTCCCTCACCATGTGGAACTGGTCTCAATGCAGACGGAATGTTTGGGTAGACTATTCTCGACTTCTTTCGCTTCGTTATTCCGCCGGAAAGAGGAGGAACCAAGCAGAAGTAACAGTCATTTAGGTGGTTGCTTGGCTCTCTCCACACCATTGGGACTGCAAACGGCATTGATGACCTTTTGCAATTCAACCACTGTGAAAGCTGTGTTGTACATGTAGCACAGCATATATGCGGAGCCCAAGGCTTGTCTTGGTCACCAACCTTGCATCCGAAGTAAAGATGATATGCCTTCTTCACTTGAGAATTGATACTTTTCTTCTGGTTGGCAAATGTCACTTCCCCACAAATATAGCAAAAATTGTCCGCGGTATTAACACACTTTCGAGGCATTACTGTTCTTTATTGTACGTAAATGGATAAAATAATAAGTTTTATGTAACAGTAGCTTGAACTGTCTCGCACAACGTCTAAAATATTTTAAATGCTGAACCTATCTGATTGGGCTTTATATAGTACACTGCTTACGTCAGCTTCAGCAGCCGCCTGGCATTAGTATAATAGGCCTACACATGTATAGTACACTGCTGACGTCAACTTACTTCAGCAGCCGCATGGCATTAGTATTGCATTGCATCAGAAAATGATGCAATCAACTGTGGATGATGTGAGCATGATGGTATTATGCAATGTTACATCATTATTCTGGATGTTGCTGCAGTCCTACTGGAGAAATTTACACAGTGAAACATAGAAAATGAGGTATATGAATATCTTCAAAACGAGAGCCAATACAAATTTTTCACGGTTATATTCGTGTTCGGCACACCAAAATACTACAGATTAGGGCCTTTTCAAGTCAGTAATGATTTCACTGTTGACCAGTGTAACCTAGTATGAATTGTGTATGGTATTTCTTCCATGTAATCTAGATCAATGAGCTGGGTAACACATGATTTGTGTATGATATTTCTTCTATGTAATCTAGATCTATGATCTAGTATGATTTTGTTATGATAATTCTTAAATGTAATCTCGATAAATGACCAAGTATAGATTGTGCATGGTATTTCTTCCCTGAAATCTAGATAAATGCCTACAGTATGATTTGTGTATGGTATTTCTTCCATGTTATCTAGATCAATGACCTAGTATGATTTGTGTATGGCATTTCTTCCGTGTAATCTTGATCAATGGCCCATAGCATATGTGTATGGTATTTCTTCCATGTAATCTAGATAAATGACCTAGTATGATTTATAAATTGTAAATTGTATTAATTTTATATATGTATCCCATTTTTCCACATCATTAGTACCGTGTGTCCTATAGGATTGTTTCTTATAATCACAGCAACTAGTGCCATATTTGGATCATAAAGGGTACAAATTATTTTGTCCTACGTACTGGAAACTGAATCACACAGCAACAAGTGCCATATTTGGATCATAAAGGGTAAAAATTATTAAGGAAACAATGTTGTCCTACATACTGGAGACTGATTAATTATAGGTTACTGCATTTGTATGGGAAAATATGAATGAGTGTTTTGGATGGAAATACTGCATCACTTAATGGAGTGCAGTATATCCAGTCGACAAAAAGAGTTTATATTTTCCCATTCAAATGCAGTAACCTTTTTATTATATGCTCATTTTCTTATTCTACCTAAGGCTTAATTATGTAAACAAAAATACACTACACGAAACAAAGTAACTGAATATATGCCGTATTCAAAACTAAATACACAAACGCAGATTTTTCATTACACAACAACATTATTAATGGGCACTTAACTCTGCCCAGATAAACTTGAAATTAGTCGCATGCTAGACATAACTTCAAAAAAGAATGGCATTTTGGTCTAATTAAAATTAAAATTTGGAGTCATATTATGAATGAATGTGCATTGCAACAACTTTTCCATTTGATCTGATATGAATAGATTTTGGCATTTTTGGCATTTCTATGAAATTTCTTGATTATGGACTGGATTTCTGTGACAATTCTACATGATGTACATTGGATTTCAGTGGTGATGGAGCAGCATGTTGACATCTGCAAGTGTGTTTCTGTTCTGCCATTGAATATTTGAAATCATAATGTGGGGAAAAATATGAAGTTATTCAATTTCAATTATCAAAAAGACATGTACTATGGAATATAATGTTTATTTCATTTTGAGTGCAGTAAGGAGGATGTATATATAATTGCACTTGGAATATAGTCAAAATTACAGTACAATTTCGAAATGTGTAAGCAAGCTTAAGAATGCATGACGTGGCTCCTGTAACTCGGATTTGCAGAACTAAAAAAGTACATTTTGAGGAAATTCAGGATGTGAAGCTGTAAGTACATTTTTTGCCACTCTTATCATCAGCTAAAGGAGACAGTTTATGCCTTGTAACTTGCATGTTATTTGTAGGTACCCACCAATTTTATGAAATCTGGCATCTATCGCCAAAATCTGAAACACTGTATCAAAAAAGTTAACATGGAATGTAGCAAAGCAGCTGGTGTGTGACAGTCCATGAAACATCTGCTTTAGTTCATTCAGAAACAAATTTAATCAACCAAAACATAAAGCATCTGCTACATGAGTGTACACGATTTGTTTACAAAGTAGTTCCTAATATACTATTGGACACATGTGTCCTGCACATGAGTGCAATATGAAGGTGTGCAATATCGTAAAATACTGAATGATTCTGACAATGTAATTTAGTTAAAGGAGAAAAAAATGAGCATATAATAACACTTGTTGATTGAGTGGAGTAGATTTCATGTTCTATAAATAAAAGTCAAATCACATCTTGAAGATATACAGGAGCTAAGCCATGATAAAATGCAGATAACTGAATTAGTTTATCCTGGTCATGGTGAGAGTTTAGGCTTTTAAAATTAGTTTCATGGTACAGTTGTGTAGGGGATGCACTTTTGATTGTATCTTTCATTATTCACATGACCATGACCAGTATTTTTTCTAAACCACTTCTAATCATGAAATCCCTGATTTGATTACAAACATCAATAGGTTTGGATCGTGGCATGGATAAACCAACCAATGACTCTACATGGCACATTAACCATTGTAATGCCCAAAATCTTCAATTTGGTTAAAAACACCAACCAATGACTCTGCACAGCACATTAACCATTGTAATGCCCAAAATCTTCAATTTGGTTAAAAACACCAACCAATGACTCTACATGGCACATTAACCATTGAAATGCCCAAAATCTTCAATTTGGTTAAAAACACCAACCAATGACTCTACATGGCACATTAACCATTGTAATGCCCAAAATCTTCGATTTGGTTAAAAACACCAACCAATGACTCTATATGGCACATTAACCATTGTAATGCCCAAAATCTTCAGTTTGGTTAAAAACACCAACCAATGACTCTACATGGCACATTAACCATTGTAATGCCCAAAATCTTCAATTTGGTTAAAAGCATCAACCACTGACGATATATGGTCTTATGAGAAATTATTTCCAATTATTATTCCCCTTGATCAATGTATCAGTTAAACAGAACTTTGGGTAGATCTGTCAAATAATGAAACCTTGCAGTAAAGCAGCAAAACAAGATATTCTGGCAACATATTCTGACATGACAACTCCATCTCTAGTTCAAATTTAGGAACCTTTTGATAATGAAAACTTTTTCCATCTCTGTCTTATCCATTGCTCCCACTTTTTGATACTGTCATGTGAAGGGGATATATATAGATATACTGAGAGAGAGAGAGAGAGAGAGGGAGGAGAGAGAGAGAAAGTAATCACAGAAAAGCATGAACTGTATGGATGGATTTTGCATTATGATTCAGGGTCACCAATGGGTTGTGGGAGAGTACAGAAAAGATCTTTTTGAAGCAGAATATGCAATGAAAAACATGGGGATTTGAAATGGCAATTGCTCTAATATGTTGATTTTGTTAGGTATGACAAGTTTATTTTGGTTGAATTACATATGATGAGCTGCAAGTCTGTAAATCCAAACAAGAAAATCATGACTTTTGGAGCTTAAACTGCTTTCCCTCTCAAAACCAATTTAAAACCAGTGTGATGAGTGGTTTCTTCGTAGCTCATAATTGTGTTGCATGATTGTCTTAATTCCAATCCAAATTCACCCAGATCATCCAGTTCAGATTTTTAAGTTTGGGCAGAAAACATGCTATTGCAGACTAAACACAGAATTGCTTAGAATGACTTATTTAGAGGTTTTCAAATTGAGACTCATTTTCCCCCATGCATGGCTCAAATTTATCTTTTCTACCACTTGCATCTTTTGAAAGCAGAAAAAATATCAACTTGCAACTATTTCTTCTTCTTCTAATTCTTTTTTTACCTGTTACTTTAGAATATTTGTATCAGTTTCAACTGTACATTTTACTATCATGTTACATTTTTTAAACTGCAAGTGGGCCTCAAAATTTTAAATGTTTTCCTTGTTTATAATTGAAATATCATTCTGAATGGGCATGAAAATAAGGTTATGTCATTCCAACCACAAAAATGTAATACGATACAAATGACAGGAAGAACACCTCATAAAATCAACAGCATATTCCTTGGAAGGAACCTATTCCAAAACTCTAAAGCAATAATGTTTAGGCATAACATTTAGTAGAGATCTGAATTGCAACAATAGCATTCAAGAAATATGCAGCAAGGTAAATCAATCTGTTGGGCTATAAGACCTAACTTATCATGTTGCCCACAAGAATTATGTATCAAGGTAAATCAATCTGTTGAACTAAAAGACCTAACTTATCATGTTGCACTCAAGAATTATGCAGCAAGGTAAATCAATCTGTTGGGCTATAAGACATAACTTTTCATGTTGCCCACAAGAAATATGTATCAAGGCAAATCAATCTGTTAGGCTATAAGACCTAAGGCAAATAATACTGTAAGACTGTAAGACTACAAGACCTAACTTATCATGTTGCCCATAAGAAATATGCATCAAGGCAAATCATACTGTTGGGCTATAAGACCTAACTTATCATGTTGCCCACAAGAGTTATAAAGCAAGGCAAATCATACTGTAGGACTATAAGACCTAACTTATCATGTTGCCTTCAAGAATTATGAAGCAAGGCAAATCAATCCCAAGGACTATAAGACCTAACTTTTCATGATGCCTGCAAGAAATAAGCCGCAAGGCAAATCATACTGAAGGACTAAAAGACCTAACTTATCATGTTACCCTCAAGAAATATACACCAAGGCAAATCATACTGTTGGACTATAAGACCTAACTTTTCATGTTGCCATCACGAAATATGAATCAAGGCAAATAATACTGTAAGACTGAAAGACTACAAGACCTAACTTATCATGTTGCCCTCAAGAAATATGTATCATGGCAAATCATACTGTTGGACTATAAGACCTAACTTGCCGTGTTGCTCCCAAGAAATATGCACTGAGGCAAACCATACTGTTGGGCTATAAGACTTAATTTATCATGTTGCCCCCAAAATGTGAAAGAATTAGCTTTCCAAGGTTGAGTCAGACCTAATTTCAAACATGTTTGTACAGTTTGGGATCCCCACTCCCAATAGTACAGGATGAATGTGAAAATGCTAAAGTGTGAAGCCATATTTGTTTCATCCAATTATAATTATACATCAGGATGTAATACCTCAGTATTGAGTAAGTTATCATGAAGCCTTAAAACGAATGTTGATTGGAAAACAGATTTATAACTCGAAGTTGTTTAAAAAGTATTCAGAAAAAAAACATCCTCTGCTACAACCTGACAAAGTCTTAAATATTTAGTACAAAAAAGGAGGAATATAACTACAAGAAACCCATTTTTCAAGGAGTTGGAATTGCTTATCACAACAGTAGCTTATCATTTTTCTCTGAAACATAATTAAAATAACACATCAATGTTTGTATGATTTTACCATGGATTCATAACCAATCAGCCCCACCAGACTGAAAAGAACACATGTAAAGGTTTGTGTATTTTACGATGAGTACATAATCAATAAGCAGAACATATTTGGGATTTCAAACATTTTGATTTAAGGAGATAGTCAGGAAAATATGAACCACACAAATCTGGCCATCCTGTATAACACATCAGCCAGAGCCAGTAATCAGAGGTGATAAAAACTGATTTGTTGTTGGATTACAGTATGACAGATCAAAGTACCAAACAGATCCAAGTACCATACAGATCCAAGTACCAGACAGATCTGAGTACAAGACATATTTGAGTACCAGACAGATTAGAGTACCAAACAGATCCAAGCACCAGACAGATCCAAGTACCAGACAGATCCGAGTACAAGACAGATCCAAGTACCAGATAGATCTGAGTACCAGACAGATCTGAGTACCACACATATTCAAGTACCAGACACATCAGAGTATCAGACAGATCTGAGTACAAGACATATTTGAGTAACAGACAGACCAGAGTACCAGACAGACCTGAGTACAAGACAGATCTGAGTACATGACAGATCCAAGTACCAGACAGATCTGAGTACCAGACAGATCCAAGCACCAGACAGATCTGAGTACCAGATAGATCAGAATACCAGACAGATCCAAGCACCAGATAGATCTGAGTACCAGACATACTGTATAAAATCATAAGAGCTTACTAAAGTAGTGTATTATGCAAGAGTAGATCATCACCTGATCATCTAGTGTACTTTGCATGAAATTAACATCAAATAAGGATCAATTAGTGTAGTATGCAAGAATATATCATCACCTAATCATATCACATTGTATTATACAAAAGTATATGGTCATCTGTTATTTAGTAAAGTATTATACAAGAGTAGATGGTCACCTGATGATCTAGTAGAGTATTATGCAAGAGTTGATGTTCACTTCATCATCTAGTAGTGTATTACGCAAGAGCAGACCATAACCTGATATCTAGTAGTGTATTATACAAGATTTGATGGCTACCTGATATTTAGTAGTGTATTATACAAGAGTAGACCATCACCTGACATCTAGTAGTGTATTATACAAGAGTAGATGGTCATCTGATATCTAGTAGTGTATTATACAAGATTTGATGGTTACCTGATATTTAGTAGTGTATTATACAAGAGTAGACCATCACCTGACATTTAGTAGTGTATTATACAAGAGTAGATGGTCATCTGATATCTAGTAGTGTATTATGCAAGAATAGATGGTCACTTGATATCTAATAGTGTATTATACAAGAGTAGACCATTACCTGATATATAGTAGCGTATTATACAAGAGTAGATGGTCACCTGACATCTTGTAGTGTATTATACAAGATTAGACCATTACATGATATCTAGTAGTGTATTATACAAGATTTGATGGTCACATGATATCTAGTAGTGTATTATGCAAGAGTATATGTTCACCCAATGATCTAGTAGTGTATTATGCAAGAGTAGATGGTCACCTGATATCTAGTAGTGTATTATGCAAGAATATATGGTCACCTGATATCTAGTAGTGTAATATGCAAGAGTAGATGGTTATCTGATATCTAGTAGTGTATTATACAAGAGTAGACCATCACCTGACATCTAGTAGTAAATTATACAAGAGTAGATGGTCGTCTGATATCTAGTAGTGTATCATGCACTAGTAGATGGAAGCCTGATGATCTGGTAGTGTATTATGCAAGAATAGATCGTCACTTGATATCTAATAGTGTATTATACAAGAGTAGACCATGACCTGATATACAGTAGTGTATTATACAAGAGTAGATGGTCACCTGACATCTTGTAGTGTATTATACAAGATTAGACCATTACATGATATCTAGTAGTGTATTATACAAGATTTGATGGTCACATGATATCTAGTAGTGTATTATGCAAGAGTATATGTTCACCCAATGATCTAGTAGTGTATTATGCAAGAGTAGATGGTCACCCGATATCTAGTTGTGTAATATACAAAATTAGACCCTCACATGATATCTAGTAGTGTATTATGAAAGAGTAGATTGTCACCTGATCATCTAGTAGTGTATTATGTAACAGCAGATGTTCAGTTTATGATCTAAAAGTGTATTAAGCAAGAGTAGATCATCACTTGATATCTAGTAGTGTATTATACAAGAGTAGACCATCCCCTGATATCTAGTAGTATTATACAAGAGTAGACCCTCAACTGATGATCTAGTAGTGTATTATACAAGAGTAGATAGGAATCTTATATTGCTCTTAGAAACTATAAAGGCTCATTCATTAATTTATTCCTTATTTCCTTCATAAGAAGATTTTCACAAACAAGACAAAAAGAATAGAAAATTCACATGAAAATAATGTCAAAATGTGTATAGTTTAAGACGATTTTTTGTTGTTGTTGATGTTGTTGTTGTTATACGGTTTAATGCCATTTTTGACCACAAGATAGACTATACATGGCGGCAAATAAAAATGGTGGAGGAAGAACCCAGGAAAACCCCGGGATGAATCACCCACCCACAAGAAGCTACTGGCACTGAGCTTTCTTACATATAGACACTGGCAAAGCCTGAAACTCGAACCCATGCTGACAGAGGTGAGATGGCAGTGATCCATAATGGTGAGTGTTTTAGACCATTTGGCCACTTGGGGGCCACTTCAATCTTTGTACAAGATAAAACAATCTTAAAGGCAATAAACAACTGTATATATGCAACAGTTACAGTACACAATTATAAATATTAAGAAGATATCTGGAAATGTACAGATGAACCCAATACTTTAGGTTATCAACAAATTACTCCAGAAGGTAAACAATCAGCTGGAAGTTACAACAGAAAATGCTTTGATGCCCACAAAGGATACTGAGGGCAGTGATAAGAATATCACAGCCCTAATGAGCAAAAAATAAATTACTGCATCAGGAAATTGAAAAATTGAAGGCCCTACAAATTAATTTATCAAATGAACATGAATGTCTAAAAACAAAATACATCAACAAAAGACATACAACACAATAACAATGCAAATGACTGCAGACTTAGTGGACATGAGAGACAGGGCCTGCCAGCCTTAGACCAACTGGTCCAATTTGGCCCAATCAGGACTCATCAGCTCACAGGTGCCCTGTGCGTTAGTAATTTAAAAAATATATGTATAGAGAGAAAGTAATATTAAAGTGAAAATTTTAAGTTCAATATCATATAAAACTTGTTTAAAAATTTATTTCCAAATGCCATGCTCACAGGGGGTCCCATGCATAAATCCAGGAGGACCCACCAAAATGATCCAAATCAGGTCCCATGTTTGCTATGGCCATTCCTGGTGATAGAGGTTCAGGAGGTGGAGCTGTTCAGTGATTTAGAATCGAGTGAAACTGAAGAAATTTCAATCCAGGTAAATCAATTAAATACAAAGCAATTCCTAGTAGATTGTAATCTACAGGTCCACTTCAGCAAAGGTTTGATGGAATGAACATTAAATCAAATAGATAAAGTGACTGATGACCAACACAAAGGTATGCTTTAGGTGACTTCAACCAGGATCTTATGAGTGATCCAATCAACAGAGATTGCCTTATGAGTGATCCAATCAACAGAGATTACCTTATGAGTGATCCAATCAACAGAGATTGCCTTATGAGTGATCCAATCAACAAAGATTGTTGAATTTCAAAGAAACTTTTGGTGTAACCCAACGGGTTGACCAACCAACATGAGAAACTGACCCCTCAAACACTATGGTAGATCATATCAATATAAATATCGATGAAAATAAATGTCAAAAATACATATTCTGTGGATAGATCCTAATGATCATATCCCTATTTTCCTAAACAGTAAATCTGGCTTAAAAACAGCCAGTAGTTTCTCATGGGTCAGTGGTTCTTTCGAGGGTTTTCCCGGGTTCTTCCTCTACCATTAATACTGGCCGCCATGTATAGCCTATCATGTGCTAAAAATGGCATTGAACCCTACAACAACAACAGCCAAAACTTGTAAAACCATAACATTAGGTCATGTAAGCATTTATAATGATGAAGGTACATGTCTGGAAAATCTCAGTAATTTTCCTTGGAGTATAGTGTCTGGCATTTGATAATATGGATGATGCTCTTGATATATGGACCCAACATTTTATGCAAGTGATGGAGAAACAGGTATGTCTGAAAATACAAAGAGTGAAAAGGAACTTCTAACCTGCTTTGTTAACTCCTGACATTCTAGACATGAAAAACCAGTGATATTTCAAATCTGTTGATGAACAAGCCCACTGCAAATCATGGAGAAATAAAGTAATCAAACTTGGGGCAACTTGTCATTGGGGCAATTGGGGCAACTTGACACTGGGGCAAAGAAGAATTACAGTGTACTATCAGTCAGCTTTAGAAAAATAATTGCACTAAGAATTCTGTGTTGAATTTTTTTAACAAACCAATTGCAGGTAAATGTTCCATAAGGTCATCCCTAATCTAATAACTTAGCCAGGTAAATAATAAGGTCATCCCTAATCCAATAACTTAGCCAGGTAAATAATAAGGTCATCCCTAATCCAATAACTTAGCCAGGTAAATAATAAGGTCATCCCTAATCCAATAACTTAGCCAGGTAAATAATAAGGTCATCCCTAATCCAATAACTTAGCCAGGTAAATAACAAGGTCATCCCTAATCCAATAACTTAGCCAGGTAAATAATAAGGTCATCCCTAATCCAATAACTTAGCCAGGTAAATAATAAGGTCATCCCTAATCCAATAACTTAGCCAGGTAAATAATAAGGTCATCCCTAATCCAATAACTTAGCCAGGTAAATAATAAGGTCATCCCTAATCCAATAACTTAGCCAGGTAAATAATAAGGTCATCCCTAATCCAACAACTTAGCCAGGTAAATAATAAGGTCATCCCTAATCTAATAACTTAGCCAGGTAAATAATAAGGTCATCCCTAATCCAATAACTTAGCCAGGTAAATAATAAGGTCATCCCTAATCCAACAACTTTGCCAGGTATATAATAAGGTCATCCCTAATCCAATAACTTAGCCAGGTAAATAATAAGGTCATCCCTAATCTAATAACTTAGCCAGGTAAATAATAAGGTCATCCCTAATCCAACAACTTTGCCAGGTATATAATAAGGTCATCCCTAATCCAATAACTTAGCCAGGTAAATAATAAGGTCATCCCTAATCTAATAACTTAGTCAGGTAAATAATAAGGTCATCCCTAATCCAATAACTTAGCCAGGTAAATAATAAGGTCATCCCTAATCCAATAACTTAGCCAGGTAAATAATAAGGTCATCCCTAATCCAATAACTTAGCCAGGTAAATAATAAGGTCATCCCTAATCCAACAACTTTGCCAGCAAGACCTAATTATTAATGAGAATGTTGAAATAGCAAATACATCTATGAATTTTTTGTCAACATAACTTCCAGATTTAAGGAACCAATGGATACTCCAATCACAATGAACTACAAAATTTTTGTTCTTAAAAATTCCAGATAACACCAATGTTTGATCTCTACAAAACACAAAATGAAAAATGTTACATTTAAAAACAATATTGCAAGAACAACATGCCTTGACTGGACCATGTCTGCTGCAGATATAATATCTTACAGCATAGGTTATATATATGTAATCTAAGCATATCCATCTGTGTTTCCCCCGACATGGAAATTGGCAAAAGTTACCCCCATTTTACAAGACTGGCTGCAAAGATGTCAATAACTAAAGACCCATATTCATCTTACCAATTCTGTCCAAACTACTTGAAATACATGCTCATGGGAATATTTCTGATGTACCTATCAATCTTTAACTTAATTACCCAAAACTAATTAGAGTTCAGAGAACCCCACTCCTGTGAGACAGCCTTGGTATCCATGGCAGATAGATGTATTATTGCCACAGATAACTTATTTCATCTACTGATGTATATGAAGATGACATCACTCGCGTTCAAACAGATAAATTCAGACAAAGAGGTCTCCCTTCACACAGCCTTACTTAGAATGATGATGTTCGTCGATCGGTGTCAATGAGGACCATTCAATGTCATCGATTCATTGTGGGGGTCCAGAGATGGCTGATCAGTCCAATACAGGCCTGGAAGAGTCTGTGGCAGTGGGAAGATGGATGTACAGGTTGCTTATTGAGAGTTGTGGAACTGCTGTTCCTGGATTTGTGCAGATCATGTTTCTCAGCTGCATCCACCAGTCTTTTCTGCTCAAAGGCTGCTGCACCAGCATTAACATGACTGCACCAAGCAGATCAATCAGCAGCGACACTCTTCCAGCTGTCAGGGTCAATGCCTATGTTCTTCAGTGAGGCCTTGAGGGTGTCCTTGACCTCTTTTTTTGACCACCATGAGACCTCTTGCCTTTCTGTAGCTCTCCATAGAAGATTTTCTTAGGTAGGTGTTCTACCAGCATGCAGACAACATGGCCAGCCTATCGAAATTGTGCCTTGCACAGCATGATGTGGATGCTTGTCATGCCAGCCTTAATGAGCACCTCTGTGTTCGGTACCTTGTCCTGTCATCTGATTTTCAGTAGTTTCCTCAAGGAGCTCATATGGAAGTGGTTCAGTTTTTTAACATATCGGCTATACATAGTCCATGTCTCACAAGCATACAGGAGGGTTGGAGACCAACCACTGTGTTGACTTTGAGTTTGGTATCAAGCTTGATGCTTCTCCTATCCCAGACATTTGAGCAGAGTCTGCCAAATGCTACACTAGCTTGGCAATCCTGGTGTTGACCTCATCGTCTATGTGGACTGCTTGTGAGAGGGTACTGCCGAGGTATGTGAACCTGTCTACATTTTTGAGCTTTTGGCCATTGACAGTGATAGTAATCTTCTCCAGGAGCTGGCTGATGCAGAACCTCGGTCTTGCTGGTAGAGATAGTGAGTCCGAAGTTGGTGCACTTAGAATAGATTCAAGGTGTAAGGAAAATGGCATGAAAGTAAACACAGACAAGACTAATAAAGTATTAATGACTATTACCCCAAAAGTAAGCAAAATTGGAAAATAAAATTTTCAATCTTAATTTAATGAAATCTTTCTAAAAACAGTTATCCACGACAAAATCCTTGGAGTGGTGGTTAACAACAATTTGCAGTGGAATGAATGTATTCAAGTCATGTCACCAAGTCAATTCATGTCTGTAATTATTAAGCAAGATAAAGCCATATCTATCAACTAAACACAGGATAATATGTTACAAAATGCTATATACAACCCTACCTAGACTACTGTAATGTTATTTGGGGAATAATTCGGCTTGAAAAACAAAATACATGTAGCTTGAAGACTCATCCGAGATAATGCTGAAACATTCCAAATACAATAAATGGTATTAAAATGTTAACAGTAAGTGAATGAATATTTTTAAGCATGCCTAATCATGTGCACAAAGTTTCAAACAATATCGCAACACTATACAGTATGAAAAGAAATTATTTCATGCTAGAAAACAAGGCAACACTCCCAATTTGAGATCAATTTCTGCTAACCACCTTTTCAGTTCCAATACCAAATAAAGAACTCCTTAAGAAACGTTTTCAATATTTATGATCACTAATTTGGAACAGAATCCCAAAGGAAATCAGAGAAAGTACAAATATAAATGCATTTATTTATCTAATTCAATGGATGAAAAGTGGAACCTGTTTGATTTGACAAATACATTACAACTTAAAGTATAAATTTTCAAACTTTCCACTTTCAGGCCTTTTTCAACACGGCACCTGTTCAGATGAACATCACATGGAAACTTTCTAGCACCGAAACCAAGAACAGAGCAATTTAAAAAGGGCTGCCAATACTCTGGTACAGTTCTGTGGAACAAGCTTCCACTGCATGTAAAATCTGCTGAAAATATTAGAGTATTTAAGAAGAGATATTATGAGCATGTATGTATTTCTAATAGATAATGGAATTTAGTATTTTAATACTAAATATGTTAAAATAAACAGTAATTATTGATATCTTCATATATTGTGCATTGTTATACTCTCCTTAAGAGGGCCTCAAGGGAAAATAGTCCTTGACTAATGTGTCATTCTATATAAATAAAGCATTATTATTATTATTTCTAGTCTCACTATTTTTTTTAATGTATGTACACAAGGTACTGAGTTGAAGCATGTTCTTACACACAATTTTGCCCATATATACATGTAGCTTATTATCAATGATGTGTGTGTGTGTGTGTGTGTGTGTTAATATAATATGTATGTAAATATGCTTATAATACTGGGCCACACTTAGGATTAATTACATCCAACTAATTGTGTCACTCTCTTTAAATAAAGCTGTTATTATTATTATTACTATTAACACCTAATCTGCTATTTTTGTTACCAGAAGGGATGTAATGGCTACCTCCATTACTGGGTGCCACTCCTACCATTTTGCAAGGGACTTCCTTTACCTATAGGATGATTTTATTTTGTAACTGCAGATAAGTCAAGATATTTTGCCAAATCTGTATGGTGCATAATGGGTATTTAGCCAAATCTGTATGGTCACCTGATAATCTGGTAGTGCATTATGGGTATTTTGCCAAATCGGTATGATCACCTGATGATCTGGTAGTGTCCAATGGAATCAGGTCACAATTAATAGTTCCGGTTCAGTACCCACGAAAGTAGTTCTAGTCTATTTTTAGAGAAAAAAAATCCTCTCATTTTGATGGTGATAGAAGAGTTAGGTTTATGCAAGTTTGGCAGGGATTTAAAGGTAATTGTTTATTCTTGAGAATATGAGCTCAGGGTGTGGTTGTCCATGTGTATTTCAGTGAAAGTGTACAGTGAGTAATAAGGTGATGATCCAGAAGTGAAATCTGTGTTCTCTTTACATGCTGCTGTGTTTACAGTCCAGCCTCTCAAAAAATGCAGGTGAACCTTTGACAAGAACTTCACATTGAAGTCATCTTTGAAGGTATTTTAGATTAACATATGATCTGTATTGATTGTCACACAGTGGATTAAAGGTCAGTACTGAGAAAGAAATGTAGAGAATATATAGTAAAATTAATTGTGTTCTACGTCCTGTCAGAAAGAGTAGATCTGAGCCTTATACAGCTCTTGGTAATTATAGATACACACAATGTATATGAACAAACAGGGTCTAAATAGTAATGGGGCTTTAAATTGTTATAAAATAATAATAATAATAATAATAATAATAATAATAATAATGACCTTATTTAAAGAGGGTAACACAATTAGCTAAAAACTAATCTTCAATATTCAGGCTCAGTCCCTTCATCAGGATTGTTCCCTAGTTGGTCCACTGTAACTCAATTGGGTTTTGTGTCCAACATCAAGAAATCAGAATTTCTTCCATCTCAGGACTTTGTGTATGTGGGGATTAAATTTTCAATCAGCCAGAACATAGTCCATGTTCCATTGGAATGGATAGACTGAATTCTGGTACTCTTATAAGGACTATGAACAAAATTCATCCTTATCTGCTAGCCTTTCCTTATTCTTATTGGTAACCCTGAATGCTGCTGCCAAATTGGTCCCCATTGGATATCTACATATGCAACCTCAACAGTTCCTTTGTCTTGTAAGGTGGAAAGCACACAGAGATTCCCTATCAACCCCAATCACTCTAGAACCAATCTTTCATCACCATTTCCACTGACAGATGACTCATGCATGCACCCAAGCCCCACTCCTACCTGTTTGCTGATGCATCAGGTTCTGGTTGGGGCACTCATTTTAAGCCATATTGCATAATTCTCCAGGGCCTTTGGACTCCAGCCAAATTGTCCCTTCACATAAATACCTAGAAATGAAATCAGTCTCTATAGCATTGCAGCGCTGCACCAAAAGAGTAAGGGGTCAATGTGTATGGTCTCCTCAGACAACACACATCTGTCATAGTGTATATCCAACATCAGGGACACACACATGCCCCTTCTCTTTGTGTGGCGGTCTGGAATCTCTTCCACTGAGCCATCTTCTGGAACATTACCCTCCAAGTCTGCCACATCCTGGGAACAAAGAACAGGAGGGATCTTCTGTCACAACACCAGGAATCCCTCCTCCATAACAGCTCCAAGAATCTCCACCTTCACACTTAGCTCATCTCAAGTAATATCTCTGCCACAACAAGTTTTCAGGCTGGGCTGCCAGTTGCATCAATTCGAACGAGGCAAATTTCCACATCCAAGGTGTATGATGCCAGATGGAACATCTTCTGTACTTGGTGCAGTAGGAAAATGCTGGTCCTAGCTGTCCCTCTGTATTCTGCTGCTGATTTCCTTTTGTTCCTGTTTGAGAAGAAAAGGTGTTCAGGATCCACTATCAAGGGATATGGTGCTGCAATTTCCAACACACTTCAGTTCTCTCAGGACATGGCAATCGGTTCATATTTTAAACCTTGCCAAACTTATTAAGTAGTTTGAGCTGCAGAGATCTGTCTCATGATCTCTTACTATCAGATGGAATCTTTCTTGTGTTTTATGGTCTTTGACCAAACCCACAATGAGCATTTGAGTAGGGCCAACTTTCAGGACCTCATACTCAAAAAAGTGTTTTTACTTGCACTAGAATTTGCAAGAAGACATAGATTCATGCCTTGTCTATTGACACAGGCTGTCTCTGGTTTAAAGGAAATTATGATTCTTTTTCTCTCCTTTGTCAACCAGGATTGTAGTCTCACTAGAATACAAACTGAGAGCCCTTCATTTCTATCTTAAGGCATTTAAAGGAAAGAGGCAAGGATGAAAACACCTCATCCTTCCTCATAAGGGCTCCATAGGCATTTCTGTTACAATTATCTCACATGGATCGTCACCGCAATTAAAAGAGCTTATCAGTCCCTTACCAATCAAGACCGACTGATCCAGTGGCCTAGTCATTAGAGCGTCCACCTCAGATGCGGGAGGTCGTGGATTCAATCCCCAGCCGAGTCATACCAAAGACTTACAAAAATGGTACTAACAGCTGCCTCGCTTGGCGCTCAGCATTAAGAGGTTAGTGTTAGGTCTGATCGGCCTGGTGTCAGGATAATGTGACTGGGTGGGACATCATGCTACATGTCTGCGGCATGATGCCCCAGTGCTAGACATACTATAAGCTGCCACACTGCAGACATCATAGCAATATGACTGAAAAATTAAAGCTATGTTAAAAATCCAAATCACACACACACACACACACACACACATACCAATCTAACCAAGTCACACATATACATACGAATCTAAGAAAGTCACATATACATACCAATCTAAACAAGTCACACATATACATACAAATCTAACCAAGTCACACATATACATACCAATCTAACCAAGTCACACATATACATACCAATCTAAACAAGTCACATATATACATACAATATCTGTTGCTTACAAAATTCTTTTCTCTATGTTATTTTTTTTGTTCAAACTGTCAAGGTCCAAAATGTTCTGAGCTCTATGAATAATGGAAACCTTGCCTTGATGGGATTATAATATAAAACATAAGGTAATTCACACCCACCCACACACACACACATGTGCATGCAAACTCTCACACATACCTATGAAATTTAATTCATCTCTACGAGGTGGGACCTTATTGTGCAACTGTGCTAACAACATTTTTCCCAGAAAAATTATAAAATTGAAAAACTGCTGTAATTTTATGAAAATCCAATAAAATCCTTATAATAATAATAATACTTTATTTGTAGAAGGTTAACTCATTTAGTCAAGGACTATTCTCCCCTGAGGTCCTCTTAAAAAGAAAATAAACAACCTACATCATAAAGCTGGTGTATAGTTTTCAAATTTTGACCTCATTGAGTTTTTACATTTGCACCTTTTGGAGCATCTGAGTGCCTACTTTTCAAGCCCAATTCTGCCAAAGCTAACCTACATCTCACCCACCCCACCCCACCCACCCACATGCCAATGGGTTTCAGACCAATAATAAATTAAATAATTGCTGGTAAACATGTAGGCATTTGTCTGATACACACTAGTTGTGGAAAAAGACCCTGACATCTACAAATTCTTTCCAAAGATGACATCTACAAATTCTTTCCAAAGATGAAAATTATTTTGCAAGCTGATAGATGCTGTTTCTCTGAACCTATTGACTTTATGACAGGTTCCTTAGGTACATCTATAAACTTAAATTATAGTTAGAAATAGCTACAAAGCCATGTACCTCCACCATTACTTAGCATTTCCGGTAATGACTGTGCCTCAAAGCATGAAAATATAAGTGTCAAATCTAACTTTTTTTTTATTTGTCAGAATATCTTCAAGAAAGAAACTGAGTCATACATTTTATGACAGGGTGACCAGAAAGCATGAAACAGGATTATAATTCAAGATGGAGTAGCAAGTAATCTATTTTTGTAAACTACTTTTAATTCAATAATAAAGTGGCTTGCCAAGAGGAAAAATTGTCATTGAGAATTCTTTTCAAAATTCTTGGAGGCAAAACTTTTACCTGATCTTTTACCAATTAGTGGCAACACCATGAAACTAGTAGCAAATTAGCTGCTTGCAGACGTGCATTTCAAAACACGTACTTTGGTTGGCTCCATCAGACGTTCCTCGGGAAAGGCAATTAGCTCTTCTTTCTTCTGTTATGATCTAGTCGATAATGTGTTAGAAGTGCCACTGAATAGCAAGCAAGCAATCAACAGTGCGACTAAATCAAATTAAAAAAACTGAAGACAATAACCTATTGATTGTTAACATCATGACGGATGTCTTCTGAATACAGACATACATAAATGACTAATTTAGAGGTGAAAAAACAATAAGGACTAAAATATTTACCTGAACTTGAAAGTATCAATGCAGAACTGTTGCTCTTTAAAGCAAAAGGGGAAAAAAATTCCATTAAATTGCTCAAGGTTGCTTAAACTGAAGCAAATTCAACTACCTCACTTCAAGAAATGCAAGAATTCAAAGTAAACAAGAACTGCCTGTCAGCTTTGTTGTGAATAACCTTTTGCTTTCATGCAATAAGCAAACAATTACGAAAAGTGAGAAACTAAAGTCACTGCAATTTAAAACTTCTACCAATTATGAAAAAATATATATCAAAGTCACTGCTATGTCAAACTTCTACCAATTATGAAACAAGCAACACCAAAGTCACTGCCATGTCAAACCTCTATCAATTATGAAACAAGAGACACCAAAATAACTGCTATGTTAAATGCTATCTTGTGCTGAAAAATGGCATTAAACCCTACAAAAACAACTGCTATGTCAAACTTCTGCTAATTGTAAAACAAGAGACACCAAATAACTGCTATGTTAAACTTCTACCAATTATAAAACAAGAGACACCAAAATAACTGCTATGTCACAAGCTTCTACCAATAATAAAACAAGAGACACCAAAATAACTGCTATGTCAAACTTCTACCAATTAATAAACAAGAGACACCAATATAACTGCTTTTTAAAACTTCTACCAATTATAAAACAAGAGACGAAAATTACTGCTATGTCAAACTTCTACCAGTTATAAAACAAAAAGACACCAAAATAACTGCTATTTTAAACTTTTACGATACAGGCTCAACAAATATAATGCAAAATTTTAATATTGTATTTATTCTTATATATCATGCTTCCAACCCTGAATTTAAGAGACTACTAACCTTGATCTTTGGTTGATTGGTTGGTGTTTAATTAACAGCAGAGCAGCACATCAATTACTATGTAGAGCCAAAGAATGAGAATAGAGTATCTCACCCAGGGAGTAAGCATGGGAACAGAGTGTCTCACCCAGGGAGTGAGAATGGGAATAGAGTGTCTCACCCAGGGAGTAAGCATGGGAATAGAGTGTCTCACCCAGGGAGTGAGACTGGGAATAAAGTGTCTCACCCAGGGAGTGAGAATGGGAATAGAGTGTCTCACCCAGGGAGTAAGCATGGGAATAGAGTGTCTCACCCAGGGAGTGAGAATGGGTATAGAGTGTTTCCCCAGGGAGTGAGAATGGGAATAGAGTGTCTCACCCAGGGAAACACAATGAAAGCTGACTTTAATCAGGACAATCTTTAAACCTGTAATCTTTGGATTGTAAGCTCTGTGCTCTACCACTTAGCAAATTGTATTGACGTTTGGGGTCTTTGCTATTGCTTCTATTTATAATATCAAGAATGCACCCTGATCTGCCTGCACATTGTGTAATCTGTGCACCATTCAGTGTGCATTTTTATTCTAGTATTTCTTTTCTCAAGGAAACTATATTCAACACTGTTGTTTGATGGGTTATAGTGCCTGAGCCAAATACCAAACAACACTGTTGTTGTTTGATGGGTTATAGTGCCTCCAAATACCAAACAACATTGTTGTTTGATGGGTTATAGTGCCTGAGCCAAATACCAAACAACATTGTTGTTTGATGGGTTATAGTGCCTGAGCCAAATACCAAACAACATTGTTGTTTGATGGGTTATAGTGCCTGAGCCAAATACCAAACAACATTGTTGTTTGATGGGGTATAGTGCTATTAGCTGTATACCAAACAACACTCTTGTTTGATGGGATATCATGCCTCAGCCAAGTACCCAACAACACTGTTGTTTGATGGGGTATAGTACTGAGTTGAATACCAAACAATGCTGTTGCAGATGAGGTATAGTTCCTGAACCAAACAACACTGACAGTTTTCAGGGAGAAGTCAATGATAGATTTTGACAGTACATGAAATCAAGTGATGTCATACAATGTTGATGTAAGAAAATAGTGTCTGAAGGAACAGGTTTAATTCCTGTAATAAGACATAACCTCCAAGGTTACTTGAGAAAGAATTTTAAATGCAGATAAACCAGCAGAACTCCAAACATTTGATCAATGGCAGCCAAAAACCTCTTAATTCCAAAACCACCAAAGGTATTATTTATAGACAGCTTCAATACCCTGGGGCCATTATATGGAATAATACTCCAAAAAGAAATCAAAGAAACTTCTGGCATATCAGCTTTACACAATATGTATACTCAATGGGTGAAATCTAAATCTTAATTAATACTACAAGGCCTTTCCACCTCTGCCAGATACATTATGGTATGTAATTAATACTACAAGGCCTTTCCACCTCTGCCAGATACATTTTGGTATGTAATTAATACTACAAGGCCTTTCCACCTCTGCCAGATACATTTTGGTATGTAATTAATACTACAAGGCCTTTCCACCTCCACCAGATACATTTTGTATATGATTAATACTACAAGGCCTTTCCACCTCTGCCAGACACATTTTGTGTATGATTAATACTACAAGGCCTTTCCACCTCTGCCAGATACATTTTGGTATGTAATTAATACTACAAGGCCTTTCCACCTCCACCAGATACATTTTGTATATGATTAATACTACAAGGCCTTTCCACCTCTGCCAGACACATTTTTGTATGTAATTAATACTACAAGGCATTTCCACCTCCACCAGATACATTTTTGTATGTAATTAATACTACAAGGCCTTTCCACCTCCACCAGATACATTTTGTATATGATTAATACTACAAGGCCTTTCCACCTCCACCAGATACATTTTTGTATGTAATTATATGTCAGTATGTGTTAAGTAACTTCATCTGTTATTGTGTTTATAATTGACATGACTATGTACTGTAGTTAATTAGTCTGTTTTCTAATATATATGTACGTGAACTAATCTAAGTGAGCATGTATGTGTAAGTTGAACAATGTCTGATTGCACTCCTTATATATATCTGTACATATGTATTTAAGGACCTTATGGTAGATACATTGTTTTGTAACTGAGTTACCCTCATTAAAAATGTCTGTATTATTATTATTATTATTGCTATGATTATACTGAACTGCTCCGGGGCCTAGCGGTTATAACGTCCACCTGGGAAGCAGAAGGTTGTGGGTTCAATCCCCAGCTGAGCCATACCAAAGACTTACAAAAATTATACTAACAGCTGCCTTGCTTGGCGCTCAGCATTAAGAGGTTAGAGTTAGGACTGGTCGTCCTGGTGTCAGGATAATATGACTGGGTGGTACATCATGCTACCTGTCTGCGGCATGATGCCCGATTGCTATACATCACTATAAACTGCCACAATACAGACATCATAGCAATATGACTGAAAAATTGTTAAAGCTACATTAAGAATCCAAATCACACACACATATTATTATTATGTACTGTGGTAAATAACATACTTCAAGGGATGGAAATTCCTCATTTTCCAATAACAGTGCAAACCAATTGATTGCAACAATAAAATTAAAAACAAACAGTAATTCTTTGCTGAGACAACTTTACTGTGATAGCAGGAAGAGATCAATAAAAATTGGTTGCATCTGGGAAAGGTTTCACTAAATGACATAGCAAGTTAATTCAAATTCCAGAAACATACTAATGGCAACAGTTTCACTGTCTATACTGCTGTTTGATTGGGGATAGTGCTCATAGCTGAATACCAAACAATTTAATACTGTTGTTAGATGGGATATAGTGCCTGAAC
Organism: Sinohyriopsis cumingii; assembly: GCA_028554795.2. Taxonomy (NCBI): domain Eukaryota; kingdom Metazoa; phylum Mollusca; class Bivalvia; order Unionida; family Unionidae; genus Sinohyriopsis; species Sinohyriopsis cumingii. Next base: position 90,238,904 of record CM068841.1, on the reverse strand, counting down.
CAACTAGCCAACAACACTGTTGTTTGGTGGGGCCTTGTGTCTGAACTGAATGCCAAACAACACTCTTGTTTGATGGGGTATAGTGCTTTGAGCCAAGTACCAAACACCATTGTCTGATGGTGTACAGTTCCTGAGTTGTTTGATGGGGTATAGTGCAGTGCTTTCAGCCAAATAATAAACAATACCATTGTTTGATGGTGTACAGTACCTGAGTCAAATACCAAACAGCATTGTTGATTGATGGGGTATAGATCCCGAGTCAAATACCAAACAACATTGTTGATTGATGGGGTATAGTTCCTGAGTCAAATACCAAACAACATTGTTGTTTGATAGTGTACAGTACCTGAGTTAAATACCAAACAACACAATTGTTTGATGGGGTATAGTTCCTGAACCAAACACCAAACACCACTGTGACAGTTCACAGGGAGAAGGCAATAATAGATTTTGAAATTACATGAACTCAAGTGATGTCATATAATGTTGATGTATTGGGATAATGGTGTCTGCAGGAACAGGTTTAATTCCTGTAATAAGACATAACATCCTGCCATCAAGTGAAATGCATAGTGTAGTCAGCCAATCCAAACTTATGATCTAATCATATGAATATCATACCTCTTCAAGAATGACGTCACCTACAGAATGATGTATAAAGTTTCTGTCTAGTTTGCCCCAGGTTACTTGAGAAAGAATTTTAAATGCAGATAAACCAAAAGAACTACAAACTTTTGATCAATGACAGCCAAAACTTCCTAAATCCAAAACCCCAAAAATAAATATTTAAAAATAGCGCCCATTATATTATCTGGGATAATACTCCAAATGAAATCAAAGAATCTTCAGGCTTTACACCATGGATATACTGTATTAACTGGATGACATCAAAATCTTAATACTACAAGGCCTTTCCACCTCCATCACATATATTTTTGTATGTAATTAATACTACAAGGCCTAAATTCCACCTCTGCCACATATACTTTTGTATGTAATTAATACTACAAGGCCTTTCCACCTCCGCCACATATATTTTTGTATGTAATTAATACTACAAGGCCTTTCCACCTCCGCCAGATACATTTTGGTACGTAATTAATAGTACAAGGCCTTTCCACCTTCACCAGATACATTTTTGTATGTAATTAATACTACAAGGCCTTTCCACCTCCACCAGATACATTTTTGTATGTAATTAATACTACAAGGCCTTTCCACCTCTGCCAGATACATTTTTGTATGTAATTAATACTACAAGGCCTTTCCACCTCCACCAGATACATTTTTGTATGTAATTATTACTACAAGGCCTTTCCACCTCCACCAGATACATTTTTTGTATGTAATTAATACTACAAGGCCTTTCCACCTCCGCCAGATACATTTTGGTATGTAATTAATACTACAAGGCCTTTCCACCTCTGCCAGATACATTTTTGTATGTAATTAATACTACAAGGCCTTTCCACCTCCACCAGATACATTTTTATATGTAATTAATACTACAAGGCCTTTCCACTTTCACCAGATACATTTTTGTATGTAATTATATGTTAGTATATGCTATGCAAGAGTTTAACTTTGACTAGTGAACACTGATAGTAACTTCATCTTTTAGTGTGTTTATAATTTACATGACTGTGCACCATAGTTAATTAGTCTGTTTCCTAATTTCTACGTACAAGACTAATCTAAGTGAACATGTATATATAAGATGGGTAGTGACTGATTGCACTCCTTACATATCTTATTACATGTAGCATGCACCTTCATTTCAATAAAGTCTTTAGTAGAAGTAGCAGTATGTACTGAAAAGTGGTAATACACTACTTCAAAAGATGGAAATTCCTCATTTTCCAATAACAGCAGAAACCAACTGACTGCAACAATAAAATTAAAAACAAACAGTAATTCTTTGCTGAGACAACTTTTCCATGATAGCAGGAAGACATCAATAGAAATTGGTTGCATCTGGGAAAGGTTTCACTAAATGACAAAGCAAGTTAATTCAAATTCCAGTCACTGAGTATTAGCAACAATTTCACAGTCTACATTATTTTCTGCACCAGGAACCAGTCAAAGCATAATTGTTACTTATTACTGTTTAGTGAGTCTGAATCAGGTGCTACATGTGAAACCAGTTATCACACAACCAATATTTATTCTTCACTCTGTGCAGAATATGTTAAATAAGGGGATGAAAAACATTACATAATGCAACTGACAGTATGCATTGGCACCTAACAAAATTACTGCAGAGAAATCGGAGCAATTAACAAAAATAGGGTAACTGGTTCAATATGGCAAAAGCTGCACTCCATTTACAGGTACTTGCAACAAACTGGACAGTGCAGGGATGAAAATAAACCTGAATGTAATTTCATTTTTTACTTCAACTGTGCCTAATTACATTCAGTGTGAAGCATTCTAAGCAGTCAAAGAATAAGTAATAATCATGCAGTAACAAATTCTGTGAGCAATTGGTGCAGACCTTTCTTAAATTTGTAACCATTTAACTACCATAGATACTCGCTTACGAGTCCAACTGCAAACTACACAGACCCTGATCTGTTGTTGCACAATGTGCCAACAGATCTGGGTCTTCAAGGTCTGTTAGGAGTAATCAGTAGAACAAACAAATTAGACCATGATCATCAAGCACATAATGCTACAGCAGATCATGGTCTTTTGTTGTTTTTCAATTTGACTTTTCTTATAAGCAAGTATATACTTTATTCCAGGGGATAGAAATTTGCTCATAACTCAGGGGCTCGTATCGTTGCTTACAACTGACCTGTCATACATGTACTATATAATAACTACAAGGAAGGACACTTGTCTCCTCGCTTGCACTACCTATTTAAGAATAAATGCTGATATTTCAAGCTATGCTTTGTTTAGCTGAATAAATTCGGTACTGATATTTAGCTCAGACTTTTGAGTGTGTATCCCTATCAAAAGTTTGACTTACTATGATACCTTTAAGGAATGCCAAATCATTTTCCCACGCTACCACTCAACATGGCCCTGATAGTACCTGCTTAATACGCAAGAACAACATGCTGAATGGAATACTGTCCTCTCAATGGTTAAAAAAAAATGACATCCTGCATGCATTTATAACTTATTTTCAGTTGACCAATGAGAAGGTTAAGTATTCCATTCAGGGCATTATTTTTGCATATTAAGCGGGCACAATCAGGGCCATGTTGATTGGGAGCACGGAAAAATGATTTGGCATTCCTTAAAGGTATGATATTAAGTCAAACTTTTGATAGGGATACACAGTCGAATGCCTGAGCTAACTACCGGTACCAAATTTATTAAGCTACGCAATGTGTAGCTTGAAATCTCAGCATTTATTCTGAAATAGGTCGCACGAGCAAGGAGACAAGTATCCTTCCTGAATGTAGTTATATAGTACATGCAAGACAGGTCAATTGTAAGCAACGATACAAGCTCCTGTGGCTTATACTAGAAAGAAAGACAGAGATATGCAAAAACACTTGATAGCAGATTCACTTAACCAGGCTTTCAGGAGATGCTGCATATCTGACCATCAGTATAATCAAGACATGCCTTTGTATTTTATAAACACTTATCACCGATATAATCAAGATATGGGCCTTTGCATTTTTACAAACAGTAATCATCAGTGTAATCAAGACATGATTTTGTATTTTACAAATAGTTATCATCAGTATAATCAAGACATGGGCCTTTGTATTTTACAAACAGTAATCATCAGTATAATCAAAACAAGCCTTTGTATTTTATAAACAGTAATCATCAGTATAATCAAGACAATGGCCTTTGTATTTTATAAACAGTAATCATCAGTATAATCAAGACAATGGCCTTTGTATTTTACAAACAGTTATCCTCAGTATAATCAAGACACACCTTTGTATTTTACAAACAGTGATCATCAGTATAATCAAGACACACCTTTGTATTTTACAAATAGTTATCATCAGTATAATCAAGAAATGGGCCTTTGTGTCTTACAAACAGTTATCATCAGTATAATCAAGACACACTTTTGTATTTTACAAACAGTAATAATCAGTATAATCAAGACATGCCTTTGTATTTTACAAATAGTTATCATCAGTATAATCAAGATATGGGCCTTTGTATCTTACAAACAGTAATCATCAGTATAATCAAGACAATGATCTTTGTATTTTACAAACAGTAATTATCAGTATAATCAAGACATGCCTTTGTATTTTACAAACAGTAATCATCAGTATAATCAAGAAATGCCTTTGTGTCTTACAAACAGTTATCATCAGTATAATCAAGACATGCCTTTGTATTTTACAAACAGTAATCATCAGTATAATCAAGACAATGGCATTTGTATTTTACAAACAGTAATCATCAGTATAATCAAAACAAGCCTTTGTATTTTATAAACAGTAATCATCAGTATAATCAAGACAATGGCCTTTGTATTTTACAAACAGTAATTATCAGCATAATTAAGAAGTGGGCCTTTGTATTTTACAAACAGTTATCCTCAGTATAATCAAGACACACCTTTGTATTTTACAAACAGTGATCATCAGTATAATCAAGACACACCTTTGTATTTTACAAATAGTTATCATCAGTATAATCAAGAAATGGGCCTTTGTGTCTTACAAACAGTTATCATCAGTATAATCAAGACACACTTTTGTATTTTACAAACAGTAATAATCAGTATAATCAAGACATGCCTTTGTATTTTACAAATAGTTATCATCAGTATAATCAAGATATGGGCCTTTGTATCTTACAAACAGTAATCATCAGTATAATCAAGACAATGATCTTTGTATTTTACAAACAGTAATAATCAGTATAATCAAGACATGCCTTTGTATTTTACAAACAGTAATTATCAGTATAATCAAGAAATGCCTTTGTGTCTTACAAACAGTTATCATCAGTATAATCAAGACATGCCTTTGTATTTTACAAACAGTAATCATCAGTATAATCAAGACAATGGCATTTGTATTTTACAAACAGTAATTATCAGTATAATCAAGACACACCTTTGTATTTTACAAACAGTAATCATCAGTATAATCAAGACACACCTTTGTATTTTACAAACAGTTATCATCAGTATAATCAAAACATGCCTTTGTATTTTACAAACAGTAATCATCAGTATAATCAAGACAATGGCCTTTGTATTTTACAAACAGTAATTATCAGCATAATTAAGAAGTGGGCCTTTGTATTTTACAAACAGTTATCCTCAGTATAATCAAACTTGGGCCCTTGTATTTTACAAACAATTATCATCAGTATAATCAAGACACACCATTGTATTTTACAAATAGTTATCATCAGTATAATCAAGACAATGATCTTTGTATTTTACAAATAGTAATAATCAGTATAATCAAGACACACCTTTGTATTTTACAAACAGTAATCATCAGTATAATCAAGACACACCTTTGTATTTTACAAACAGTTATCATCAGTATAATCAAAACATGCCTTTGTATTTTACAAACAGTAAGCATCAGTGTAATCAAGACAATGATCTTTGTATTTTACAAACAGTAATTATCAGTATAATTAAGATGTGGACCTTTGTATTTTACAAACTGTAATCATCAGTATAATCAAGACACACTTTTGTATTTTACAAACAGTAATCATCAGTATAATCAAGACACACCTTTGTATTTTACAAACAGTAATCATCAGTATAATCAAGACAATGGCCTTTGTATTTTACAAACAGCAATTATCAGTATAATTAAGATGTGGACCTTTGTATTTTACAAACTGTAATCATCAGTATAATCAAGACACACTTTTGTATTTTACAAACAGTAATCATCAGTATAATCAAGACATGCCTTTGTATTTTACAAACAGTTATCATCAGTATAATCAAGACATGCCTTTGTATTTTACAAACAGTAATCATCAGTATAATCAAGACAATGATCTTTGTATTTTACAAACAGTTATCATCAGCATAATCAAGTAATTATAAGTATAATCAAAACTTGAAGCTTTGTATTTTATAAACAGTAATTATCATCATAATCAAAACTTGTGGCCATGTATTTTACAAACAGTAATTATCATCATAATCAAAACTTGTGGCCATGTATTTTACAAACAGTAATTATCATCATAATCAAAACTTGTGGCCATGTATTTTACAAACAGTAATTATCATCATAATCAAAACTTGGGGCCATGTATTTTACAAACAGTAATTATCAGTATAATCAAGACAATGGCCTTTGTATTTTACAAACAGTTATCAGTATAATCAAGATGTGATTTTGTATTTTACAAACAGTAATTATCAGCATAATCAAAACTTGGGGCCATGTATTTTACAAACAGTAATTATCAGTATAATCAAGACAAGGGCCTTTGTATTTTAAAAACAGTTATCAGTATAATCAAGATGTGATTTTGTATTTTACAAACAGTAATTATCAGCATAATCAAAACTTGGGGCTTTGTATTTTACAAATAGTAATTATCAGTATTTGTGCATAATTTTTAGAATTAATTTCATATCAATCCTTTTTTTTATCTGAGATGATCCAAATTTTATATAATAAAATATTTTGCCTTTTGATACCTGTTGTGTGATATCATACATAGATTTGGATATGTACTTTGTGTTCAAATTTTCTTTTAAATAATTAATTAATAATATTTAACTTAAAATACTTAAATTAAAAATGCTTGGATCTAAAATTTATTGCATTATACAGCATCATCCTGAAGGATTTCTTTTAAAAGTTTAATTTATTTATATATTCATTCATTTTAAATTGTAATAACAGTAATATAAGAAGTCAAAAATGAAAATAATGGTTGTACAAAGAGTCAGTCCATTTACACTGTGGCATAATGGACAAATGTACAGGAAAATACTTTCATATTAATCTGTAAACAAAAGATCTCCTAGTTTTAGCACACCCTTACATCTACAGGAAATGAAAAGCTTTAATATGAGTTTAATCTAATAAAATTCAATACTGAGTTTAATGAATAAACTTTCCGATTTAGGGAAAAGTTACTGACATGGATCCATTATTTAGGGAAAAGTCACTGACATGGATCCATTATTGAATGTTTGCTAAAAAGAACAACCATTCTGATAAAATAAGAAATCCACAAAGAAATTCTGCTAGAAGTCTCTCTCTCTCTCTGATATATATATATATATATATATATATATATATATATATATATATATATATATATATATAGGGAAAATAGTTTTGTACTAATAGTGTTACTCTACAAACATAGCAATGTTATTGTCATTTGTACAGTAGCAGGACCTCTAGGAATTGTAGGAAAAAACAGGAAGGCCAATATGACCTAGCAATGTTCTAGAAAAGCTTTAAACTTTGCTGCAAATCAAATAAACCTGACATTACTGCCAAGGAAACAAGTGTTTATCAAGCTGAATTAATACACTACTGTAAGGCAAGATAACATTACTGATACTTCACTGTGACAATAATTTGAGTCAATAAATCAGTCAAGTTTATACGTGCTCTGTAGTGTAAATCAGTAACTATTATAAAACCTATGAGATTCAGAGAGATATAATGCACATATTTACTGTATGAAACTCAGTATGACATACTACACACAGTTACTAGGTGAGAGGGAGTGGAATACTATATACATATTTACTAGATGAGAGGGAGTGAAATACTGTATGCATAGTCACTAGATGAGAGGGAGTGGAATACTATATGCATAGTTACTAGATGAGATGGAGTGGAATACTATATACATATTTACTAGATGAAAGGGAGTGGAATACTATATGCATAGTTACAACATGTGAGGGAGTGGAATACTGTATACATAGTTACTAGAGGAGAGGGAGTGGAATACTATATACATAGTTACTAGATGAGAGGGAGTGGAATACTATATACATAGTTACTGCATGTGAGGGAGTGGAATACTATATGCATAGTTACCACATGAGAGGGAGTGGAATAATATATGCACAGTTACTAGATGAGAGGGAGTGGAATACTATTACTATATGCATAGTTACTAGATGAGATGGAGGTTACAATATGAGATGGAGTGGAATACTATAGATATAGTTACTAGATGAGATGGATGTTACAACATGAGATGGAATGGAATACTATATATATAATTATTATATGAGATGGAGGTTACAACATGAGATGGAGTGGAATACTATATATATAGTTACTAGATGAGATGGAGGTTACAACATGAGATGGAATGGAATACTATATATATAATTATTATATGAGATGGAGGTTACAACATAAGATGGAGTGGAATACTATAAACATAGTTACTTCATGATATGGAGTGTAATACTATATACATAGTTACCACATGAGATGGAATGGAATACTATATACATAGTTACCACATGAGATGGAGTGGAATACTATATATATATAGTTACCATATGAGGTGGAGTGGAATACTATATACATAGTTACCACATGAGATGGAGTGGAATACTATATACATAGTTACCACATGAGATGGAGTGGAATACTATATATATATAGTTACCATATGAGGTGGAGTGGAATACTATATACATAGTTACCACATGAGATGGAGTGGAATACTATATACATAGTTACTATATGAGACTCAGAGTCATGTACTATATACATTGTTACTATATGAGACTCTGAATCATGTACTATATGCATTGTTACTATATGAGACTCGCAGTTATATAAGTCTGAGTGGCAAACTATACATCATTACCATATGAGTCTCAGAGCAGTGTACTGTGCATAGTTACGATATGTGATCTAGAGTAGCATATTATACATAGCTACTATATGAGACCTAGACTTGTATACTGTACTGTACATAGTTGATATATATGATTCAGAGTGGTTTACTGTACACTGTTACTATATGAGACCCAGACTTGTGTACTGTACTGTACATAGTTGATATATGAGATTCAGAGTGGTTTACTGTACACTGTTACTATATGAGACCTAGACTTGTGTACTGTACTGTACATAGTTGATATATATGATTCAGAGTGGTTTACTGTACACTGTTACTATATGAGACCCAGACTTGTGTACTGTACTGTACATAGTTGATATATGAGATTCTGAGTGGTTTACTGTACACTGTTACTATATGAGACTCAGAGTTGTGTACTCTGCATAGTTACTATATGAAACTGAGTGGAATACTATACATAGTTACTATATGAGACTCAGGGTCATGTACTATATGCATAGCTACTATATGAGACTCGGAGTCATGTATTACATACAATTAGTTACTATATGAGTCAGAGTGGCAAGCTATACATCATTACCATATGAGTCTCAGAGCAATGTACTGTGCATAGTTACAATATGTGATCCAGAGTAGCATATTATACATAGCTACTATATGAGACCCAGACTTGTGTACTGTACATAGTTACATGTAATATATGAGATTCAGAGTGGTTTACTGCACATTGTTACAATATGAAACTGAGTGGATTACTATATATAGTTACTATATGAGACTCAGACACATAATATTATATATATAAAGATTCTGGGGTTTGTCCATATTATGTCATCATGCACACTACACACACACACACACACACACACACACATATATATATATATACTCTAATTATACAAGATATATACATACTGATTCTGGGGTTAGTCTGTGCTATGTTGCCAAGCATACTCTGTATGTAGTCTATATATGCAGAAATTTCTAACAAAACATGTGGTCTTTAACTTGTATGGTAAAGTGAAAATTACATGTATGTAAGGCATGCTATGATTGGCTCAGTGGCCATCTTTAACACCTTGATATACATGACTGTTTAATACAGGTGACCTTTAAGGCAGAGTTTTTATTTTTATTGCTTTGCATGTAGTAAACATCTGTTCCAGTTCCTCTTTACATCAAACTTTAAATTGAGGCTGCAGGATTTTAAGTGCATATGCACATAAATCCAATTTATCAATGACTTTGTCAACAGTAATGTTAAATATAAATACCAGTAATGACTGGGTTTTTTATTATATTTACTGATTTACTCTACAGTGCACGTATTAACTTGACTGATTTATTGACTCAAATTATTGTCACAGTGAAGTATCAGTAATGTTATCTCGCCTTACAGTAGTGTAACCAGATTGATAAATACTTGTTTCAATGGTCCATGGCAGTAGTGTCAGGTTTTATTTGATTTGCAGCAAAGTTAAAAGCTTTTCTAGAACATTGCTAGGTCATATTGGCCTTCCTATTTTTTCCTACAATTCCTACAGGTCCTACTACTGTACAAATGATAATAATATTGTTATGTTTATAGAGAGTAACACTATTAGTACAAAACTATTCTCCCTTGAAGCCTTCTCTGTAGCTACATCTATATATATATATATATATATATATATATATATATATATATATATATATATATATATCTGAGAGAGAGAGAGAGAGACTTCTAGCAGAATTTCTCTGTGGGTTTCTTATTTTATCAAAATGGTTGTTCTTTTTAGCAAACATTCATTGTTGCCATCTTTGTAATGAACTAGGACATAAGTAAAGTTGTGCACATACCAATAGGTAGAAGGCAATGATGTGCAGGCCTATACAACACATATCCAGCAACCTGGAAAGAACCACTGACCCACGAGAAGCTACTGGCAAGCTTTTTACATACCCACATTGGCCTAATTCTAGACTCGAACCCATGCAGACAGAGGTGATATGGCAGTGATCCGTAATGGAGAGTGCTTTAGACCACTCTGCCACTTGGGGCCCCCTGGATTGAAGTAACAACTGCCCAATCAAATCCAATACTCTTATGTTCAGTTTAGATGCCACCTAGTTCCACAGCTTATTGGCTTGATAGATTTTAGGTGCAAATTCAAAGAGAATTACTAAAGGAAGATTTAGAAACTATCATATTAGGTGATTTTAACATTGACTACACAAAAACTCCACCACTAACATGGATAAGTAACTTTTAAACTTACAACTTTACTCAATTAACATGCCAACTAGAGTAACAGATAAAAGTGCTACTATCATTGATCATGTCTATACTAATAAACCTGAAAACATAAGTGAAATTAACGTGCCAGTGTATTCACTGAGTGACCACTACCCAGTCTGTATAACTAGACATGTTCTGAAATTACCTAAAAATGGTCAACACACTGAAATACAATACAGAGACTTTAAAAACAGTTTGATGAGGAAATGTTCCCAAATTATTTAGTTTGTGAAGCCTTTCAATCAGTCTGCAATATAGCTGATGACAACACTGCCTTAGACAAATGGTATCGGATGTTCAATGCAGCCTTAGACAAGCAATTGCCCCAATTAAAATAAAAAGGATTCAACACCAAATTACACCCAAGTGGATTACCCCTGAGATCAATGAGGCTAGGCACCTAAGAGATAATTTCCATAAGAAAAAAGACATGAAAAGCTATAGAAAGTGGAGGAATAAAACTAAGCACATGATAGATAAGGCAAAAGAGAACTACTATAAACAGGCTATTGATAAAAGTAAGAGTACCAAGACATTGTGGAAGCATTTAAAAGAGCTGAACCCACCCAAGAACAGTTGTCTTCTCCCTAAACTTAAGCAAAATGATGATATAGCAGCATCTGTACAAGACATTGTGGAAATGTTCAACAATTTCTTTTCATAAGCATCTCCAGTAATAGCATTCAGAACCAGACCAACATCCCAATTGAACTAGATGCTCTTCTACTATTTGTGAGAGCTAAAATTCCTGATGATAATTATTTTTCAATAGCTAATATTAGTAAAGCTGATATTTTTTACATGCTAATTAAGGTGAATATTAATAATCCTCTGGACTGGATGGTATTGGTCCATGAATTCTTAAAATTTCTGCACCAGAAATAACAAAGTCACTAACACATATCATAAACTAAAGTATAATAAGGGGTAATTTTCCAGAAACACTGAAATGTGCAAAGGTTACATCTATCCTTATGAAAGGAGAAAAGAAGGATCCAGGGAATTGCAGACCAATATCAATTCTACTTGTATTGTCAAAATTATTTAAAAAGCATTTAGTCATTCAGGTTTACAATTTTTTTTAAACATACTCTTTATTTCATAAAGCACAATCAGGATTTAGAAAGTACAACTCGTGCCAAACAGAACTTACCAGATTAATTGATCTTTGGCTAAAGGAAATGGATAATGGATATATGACTGGGATTGTTTTCCTTGACTTCAAGAAAGCCTTTGATCTTGTTGATCATGAAAATCTACTGCAAAAGTTGAACTGTTACAGGTTCGACAATCCTTCTTTAAACTGGTTTAGATCACACCTAAAGCAAAGGTCTCAGCAAGTAAGCAGTGGCAATATTTTAAGCTCTCAGACTCACACTATTCATTCAGGGGTCCCTCAAGGCTCAGTTTTAAGCCCTCTCCTCTTCCTTATCTATATCAATGATCTCTCATTAAATAATGAATCCACAAATATAAATTTGTTTGCAGATGATGCAACCTCGTATACATCTAGTTCTGATACTGAAGTTATCCAAACAAGATTAAACTCGGACCTTATTAGAGTCCAAAACTGGGCACAACAAAATAGGATGGTAATTAATGAAGGTGAAACAAAATGTATGATTTTGGGGACATCACAAAAGTTACACAAGTCAGGGAACCCAGAACTATCTCTTGCAATAAATAATCATCCATAAGAAAATGTCAAATGATGAAAGGCTTGTAGGTGTGACCATAGATAATATTTTATTACAGAATGACCATACTGATAAGCTTTGTAAAACACTGTCATCCAAAATTGCCCTACTCAGCAGAATCAAGAAATATTTACCTATGGAAACCGCAATCTATACTACAAGTCATATATTTTTCCAACAATGGATTGTTGTTCACATGTATGGGGAAACTGTGCTAAATCTGAGCTTGATAGGACTTATAAACTTCAGAAACTAGCAGCGCATGTAAGTTTAGATGCATCTATTAAACATCCCTCAAAAGCATTATTTACAGAACTCAAAGGGTTCACAATATATATAACAGGATAGATTTTAACAAGGCAGTTCTTTTTAACAAATGTCTTCATGGAACTGCACCAGAGTATCTTCAGGACTTATTCAGGCCCTTTTCAACACAATACCAGTTGAGATCAATATCACATGGAAACCTTCTAGCACCAAAACCAAGAACAGAGATTTAAAAAGAGCTTCCTGTACTCTGGTACAGTTCTGCAGAACAAGCTTCCACTACATGTAAAATCTGCTGAAAATATTACAGTATTTAAGAAGATATATCATTAGCATGTATGTGTTTCTAATAGATAATGGAATTTAGTATTTTAATACCAAACATGTTAAAATAAACAGTAATTATTGCTATCTTCATATAATATGCATTGTTATACTCTCCTTAAGAGGGCCTCAAGGGAGAATAGTCCTTGACTAATGAGTCACCCTCTATAAATAAAGCATTATTATTATTATTATTATTATCATAGCAAATATTTTTGTACACCCATCTGAGTCTCATATCGTAACTATGTATAGCACGGCACTTTGGGTCTCATACAGTAACTATGTATAGTATACCACTCTGTGTCTCATACAGTAACTATGTATAGTATACCACTCTGTGTCTCATACAGTAACTATGTATAGCATTACGATTGTGTCTCATACGGTAACTTTGTATAGCATACCACTCTGTGTCTCATACAGTAACCATGTATAGCATACCACTGTCTCATACAGTAACTATGTATAGTACACCACTCTGTGTCTCATACAGTAACTATGTATAGTATACCACTCAGTGTCTCATACAGAAACTATGTATAGTATACCACTCTGTGTCTCATGCAGTAACTATGTATAGTATATCATTCTGTGTCTCATACAGTAACTGTGTATAGCATACCACTCCAAGTCTCATATTGTAACTTTGTATACTATGCCACTGAGTCTCATACAGTAAATAGAGGATCTCAAATAGGTAATGATTTAATACTAAATTTATGAAATGAGTTGAATAATGTCCAGCTCTGGCAAGCAAACAGCTGGATATTATTCAATGAGTTTCATAAATTTTACATTAAATCATTACCCATTCTTTTTTAAGATGATTTTATTTCGGTCGAAATTATTAGAGAGAAAGAAGAATGAATAACTTCATTCTGACTGAGCTGCTGCACCTTTCATTTTTTATGAGTGGCCCTGAATGGCCGAGTGATCTAAAACACTCTCCGTTATGGATTACTGCCATCTCACCTCTGTCTGCATGGATTTGAGTCTCAGATTCAGCCAATGTGGGTATGTGAGAAAGCTTGCCAGTAGCTTCTCGTGGGTTGGTGGTTCTTTCCGGGGTTTTCCCAGGTTCTTCCTCCACCATTAATACTGGCTGCCATGTTTAGCCCATCATGTGCTGAAAAATGGCATCAAACCTTACAACAACAACAACATTTCTTGTGCATAAAAAACAGTCCCAAATGCAGTTGAAGAACTATATTAAGATTTAGAAGTTGATTTTCTTTTACAAATCAAGGAACAAATATCCTTTCGAATAAACAAAACATTTTACACAAACAAAATCATTTTTCAACAAAGTGTCCAATGCATGAGATGTCACATTGTTGGGCTCAGTACTAGTTAGGGTACAGTACACAATCCATCATTACAACTAATTTAGTGTCAGCTTCACTTCTAAACATTGCATTCTTGTGATATTCATGTGAAAGGATGAGTAATGGATGCCGAAAGTCCAATATTTACAGTTACGTATTTGTGACTGGATATTTGCATTAGCTGACTTGGAACAGTAGACTACAGAAGATATAAAGAAATTTTATAGGAGTCTGAACTGCATCACATACTACTGCTGTGGTTGGATAAAGTTCCACCAGGTCAGAAACTGGTTTATGTCTTCATTCTTCTTTGAACAGAGGTGAGATTGTTTACTTCTATAAGTTAAAATTTAAATAACACATATATAGGGTAGGTTCCATGTTACAGGAATACTGTCCCCACCCCCGCTATTAACTGAGCAATACCCTTAGTTTTACTTCTTATTGTGATATGTTATACATAATGTAACAAGCCCCTGTGGGGATACATTGGCCATATTCAGACAGGTGTGACCATTTTTTCCAATTCCCTTTTGTGACGCCAGTTGAAAAATGGTTCCCAAAATGTTCATAGTAACACTGAAAACAGAATATGCCAGAAGGTGAGGTTAAAAAGGTTTTCCCATGATTGCAGCCAATCAGTAAAGAGAATACTGCACAAGAATGTCATAAGCTTATCTGAACCATCTGAATCATATAAAGTGACATGTTAACGTGTTATCATATTAAATTTTAACTGTACATACTACAGGAAAAGTGTACCTACTATGTGATAACTAGGTATGGTACACCAGTCTGCATCTTTCATGGTAACTAGGTATACTATTTCAGTCTTAGTCTCACATGGTAACTACATATAGTACACCACTTTGGCTAAGTAGTGTTTGCTCTCTATCGTCCGTATCTATAAATTTGAAAGCATTCCTTAGGGCTCCTCTCTAGCCCTTAATAGTAGAAAGTGGGCAATGTTTCTCTTCGGAAAGGATGAGATGACATCAGCCACTGCCTTTGCATAGGGGCAGCTAATACTGACTCATTTTCTACTACAACAATTACAAACAATTCTTTATTTGGCATCATACACCTTAGACAATGATCAACTCCAGGACTGAATG
Organism: Sinohyriopsis cumingii; assembly: GCA_028554795.2. Classification (NCBI taxonomy): domain Eukaryota; kingdom Metazoa; phylum Mollusca; class Bivalvia; order Unionida; family Unionidae; genus Sinohyriopsis; species Sinohyriopsis cumingii. The sequence continues at coordinate 90,223,114 of CM068841.1, read as the reverse complement.
ATGGCATGAAAAACAGACAATCCCACTTTAAGCTAAAAACTTCCATTGCCCAGGCCTACTAGCTGTCGACTGGAAAAATATAAATGAGGAACTTCTCGCCATATAGGCAAATCCTAGTTCATCGTCATCGCTCATTAAGGTACAGTGCTGAGAGACATGCTTACCTGGAAATGTTGAGTGCAATGCAAATCCTTCCCCATGAAAGGGTGTGACACACTACCCATGGAATAAGAAGTAATGCACTTCCTTTTCATGTGGCAGGCCCTCATGAGAGGGTGAGACACACTACCCAGGGAATAAGAAGTAATGCACTTCCTTTTCATGTGGCAGGCCCTTATGAGAGAGTGTGACACACTACCCAGGGAACAAGAAGTAATGCACTTCCTTTTCATGTGGCAGGCCCTCATGAGAGAGTGTGACACACTACCCAGGGAACAAGAAGTAATGCACTTCCTTTTCATGTGGCAGGCCCTCATGAGAGGGTGTGACACACTACCCATGGAATAAGAAGTAATGCACTTCCTTTTCATGTGGCAGGCCCTCATGAGAGGGTGAGACACACTACCCATGGAATAAGAAGTAATGCACTTCCTTTTCATGTGGCAGGCCCTCATGAGAGAGTGTGACACACTACCCAGGGAACAAGAAGTAATGCACTTCCTTTTCATGTGGCAGGCCCTCATGAGAGGGTGTGACACACTACCCAGGGAATGAGAAGTAATGCACTTCCTTTTCATGTGGCAGACCCTCATGAGAGAGTGTGACACACTACCCAGGGAATGAGAAGTAATGCACTTCCTTTTCATGTGGCAGGCCCTCATGAGAGGGTGTGACACACTACCCAGGGAATGAGAAGTAATGCACTTCCTTTTCATGTGGCAGGCCCTCATGAGAGGGTGTGACACACTACCCAGGGAATGAGAAGTAATGCACTTCCTTTTCATGTGACAGGCCCTCATGAGAGAGTGTGACACACTACCCAGGGAACAAGAAGTAATGCACTTCCTTTTCATGTGGCAGGCCCCCATGAGTGTGACACACTACCCAGGGAACAAGAAGTAATGCACTTCCTTTTCATGTGGCAGGCCCTCATGAGAGAGTGTGACACACTACCCAGGGAATGAGAAGTAATGCACTTCCTTTTCATGTGGCAGGCCCTCATGAGAGAGTGTGACACACTACCCAGGGAACGAGAAGTAATGCACTTCCTTTTCATGTGGCAGGCCCTCATGAGAGGGTGTGACACACTACCCAGGGAATGAGAAGTACATGTAATGTACTTCTTTTCATGTGGCAGGCCCTCATGAGAGAGTGAGACACACTACCCAGGGAACAAGAAGTAATGCACTTCCTTTTCATGTGGCAGACCCTCGTGAGAGAGTGAGACACACTACCCAGGGAATGAGAAGTAATGCACTTCCTTTTCATGTGGCAGGCCCTCATTAGAGGGTGTGACACACTACCCAGGGAATGAGAAGTAATGCACTTCCTTTTCATGTGGCAGGCCCTCATGAGAGGGTGTGACACACTACCCAGGGAATGAGAAGTAATGCACTTCCTTTTCATGTGGCAGGCCCTCATGAGAGAGTGTGACACACTACCCAGGGAACAAGAAGTAATGCACTTCCTTTTCATGTGGCAGGCCCTCATGAGAGAGTGTGACACACTACCCAGGGAACGAGAAGTAATGCACTTCCTTTTCATGTGGCAGGCCCTCATGAGAGGGTGTGACACACTACCCAGGGAATGAGAAGTAATGCACTTCCTTTTCATGTGGCAGGCCCTCATGAGGGGGTGTGACACACTACCCAGGGAACGAGAAGTAATGCACTTCCTTTTCATGTGGCAGACCCTCATGAGAGAGTGAGACACACTACCCAGGGAACAAGAAGTAATGCACTTCCTTTTCATGTGACAGGCCCTCATGAGAGAGTGTGACACACTACCCAGGGAATGAGAAGTAATGCACTTCCTTTTCATGTGGCAGGCCCTCATGAGAGGGTGTGACCAGTGCCAGATTACCCATTAAGCACACTACGCACGTGCTTAGGGCACCAACCCAACAGGGGCACAAGAAAAAATTCGAATTAATTCTTGATGATAAAACTGAATGTATTACATATGACTATTTTGATCTGCATGTATATTTTGGAATGATGGCAACACTGGTATTTTCCCACCTTTTAATCTTTAAATATTTTTGGGAGTTTCACATTTTGTAGGAAGGGGGGGGGCACCATAATATTTTTGGTGCTTAGGGCCTTGGAAGGCCTTAATCTGGCACTGGGTGTGACACAGGAAATGAGACAAATGATACACTAATCCTTTTCATCTGGAATGCAGCAACACACTATTGTGAACCTAAGGAGTGTTCAACTTCCTGTCACTTTCAGGGGAAGTAATCTAATCCTTGAATGTTCATTCCCTCCTTACTGGAGGGGCCTTACCTATCTCTGAAGAGATGGGTCCCATAAGCTCCTGGGACCCAGGGAGGTTTTTCTGACCAAGTATCTTATATTCACAGTATAATAACTCTGTTTGTGGCAGAATTTAAGCTTCACAGGACATCATAACTAAGCATTACACAATCTTGATCAACCAAGATTGATTCAAAGGAACATAATCCTTTGTTTAGTTGTGATTGCTGATTTATACCACCAGCCTGACCCCACCCCTGTGTTAAAGCTACCATGTCTGAGAGGGAAAATACTGAGATACGCTCAAATGATGGGAGCAGACCAATCAAATATAGTCAAATAGAGAGCTAAAACTGAAGGGGACAGGGTCTAAATTTCAGGGCAAACATGCACCATTCATAAGGAAAAACTTCAATAAGATTTTCAGTGTGCTGAGAATTCTGGAGAAGTACAGACATGTGCATCTTGAGTTAAAATCAAGGTGTTCTAGAAAAGGAAAACTGTATGGTTAAACTGAATTCTAAGGGAAGGCCACTCTGAGTGACTTAACTTGTTGAAGACATTTCAATTTAGAATTTAAGAGCTTCAAAATTAGGCTTGCAGGGTGTGCACACAAGCTGGCACAAGAGTAGAACTAAGGAAGGAAAGGCTAGAGTAGCTAAGAAAGAGGAAGGAAAGGAGGAAGAGGTGGAAAGCAAGATGATGAAGGACGGATTAGGAAAAGTGTGTGTGTGTGTGTGTGTGATTTGGATTTTTAACATAGCTTTAACAATTTTTCAGTCATATTGCTATGATGTCTGCAGTGTGACAGGTTATAGTGATATCTAGTACTGGGGCATCATGCCGCAGACATGTAGCATGATGTCCCACCCAGTCACATTATCCTGACACCAGGCCGACCAGTCCTAACACTAATCTCTTAATGCTGAATGCCAAGCGAGGCAACTGTTAGTACCATTTTTGTAAGTCTTTGGTATGACTCGGCCGGGGATCGAAGATTAGGAGAAAGACTGCAGCAGATAAATAGAGGGACCAACATAGAAAACAGTGACTCTCTCACAAACAGATCATGAAATTTCGAATTATGAACTAACATGTTAAAGAGAAGTTCAATTAACCAGGTCAATTACTATATCAATTGTACTGAGCAGAGACTGAAGACTTCATGTTGAATATATTTATTAATTGGATTCTTTCCATTTTATAGAATTTGTATCTATTGAATCTTGAGTTCTTATATGTATTTAGGGTGTCAGCCTCACTGACTGGGGGCTTGAAATTGGTAAATGCACACCTTCTACAGTATTACTTATAATACCATGGCTAAATCATGACACACAGGATGCATACACATTATTTATAATACCATAGCTAAATCATGACACACAGGATGCATATACATTATTTATAGCACTGTAGCTAAATCATGACACACAGGATGCATATACATTATTTATAATACCATAGTTAAATCATGACACACAGGATGCATATACATTATTTATAATACCATAGCTAAATCATGACACACAGGATGCATATACATTATTTATAATACCATAGTTAAATCATGACACACAGGATGCATATACATTATTTATAATACCATAGCTAAATCATGACACACAGGATGCATATACATTATTTATAATACCATAGTTAAATCATGACACACAGGATGCATATACATTATTTATAATACCATAGTTAAATCATGACACACAGGATGCATATACATTATTTATAATACCATAGTTAAATCATGACACACAGGATGCATATACATTATTTATAATACCATAGTTAAATCATGACACACAGGATGCATATACATTATTTATAATACCATAGTTAAATCATGACACACAGGATGCATATACATTATTTATAATACCATGGCTAAATCATGACACACAGGATGCATATACATTATTTATAATACCATGGCTAAATCATGACACACAGGATGCATATACATTATTTATAATACCATAGTTAAATCATGACACACAGGATGCATATACATTATTTATAATACCATAGTTAAATCATGACACACAGGATGCATATACATTATTTATAATACCATAGTTAAATCATGACACACAGGATGCATATACATTATTTATAATACCATGGCTAAATCATGACACACAGGATGCATATACATTATTTATAATACCATAGTTAAATCATGACACACAGGATGCATATACATTATTTATAATACCATACCTAAATCATGACACACAGGATGCATATACATTATTTATAATACCATAGCTAAATCATGACACACAGGATGCATACACATTATTTATAATACCATAGCTAAATCATGACACACAGGATGCATACACATTATTGGTGTTAAATACATCTTCTCTAATTTGAAATAAATGTTCACTGGTGTTAAACATCTTCACTGGTGTAAGATATATAATCAATGGTGTCAAATGAGTCTTCACTGGTGTAAGAGATATACTCAGTGGTGTCAAATAAATGTTGACTAGTGTCAAATAAATCTTGACTAGTGTCAAATAAATCTTGACTAGTGTCAAATAAATGTTGACTAGTGTCAAATGAATGATGTGACCTTTATACTACAATGTCACTGTGATGAAGTCATGAGTAACTTCATTGGTTCTATACAGTACTCTTAACTCTGGAACTGAAAGAAAATAATGTGCCTTATGTCACTTATGAAATATTGGAAATTGACTTCTTCTAAACAGGCTTAAAGAGTTCTGTTCCTAATCCCAGTGGTAATAATTGATGTATATTCTTCATCTGAGACAAACTTTGGTATGTGTAGGATGGTCTTTACTAAAGATGTCTTCACATAATTTTATTTTTTGTGTTCAAAGTTGTAAGATTTTACACGAATGTAGCAAATTTTCAATGATTTGAATTGGTATTCGAAATAAAAATATCAACAGAAAAAAAGAAGGAAAACAATGGTCATCCTTGCTAAAAAGAAAGCCTACAGTATCCTTTGAAGGAACATGATGGCAAATTGGGTATCCGATGAATTGATCTCATACTTTCCATAACACAACTTATGTGTTCCAATGATGGCAAATTGTGTATACAATGTATTTATCTTTTGCCTGCTGAAACAAGACTTACCGTACCTATTTCTATGACTGATAAAAAATGTCTTTATCTTTTACCTGCCAAAAGATGACTTACCTGTGCCCATGAAGGAGAAAGGCCTGATAGTGCCAAATCATAGATATTCCACCAACCAGTTCTCAAATTATTCTCTACTAGTTCAAGTGCATGTACAAATGAATTCAATGAAGTTCTCAGATGTTGACCTCAGTCCAGTGTTGGTGAAATGATGTCCTTTTCATTATACATGTAGTCCACGTAAATAAATCCAGGTCCTTTAAATCTGAAAGAAAGAAAACTTCAGAATGCACAATTTATTTGTTGTAAAGTGTTTTTTCTAGAAGATAAAAAAATACCTTTAATATCAAATCAATCAACAAAGAACATAATCATGTTGCTTCATCTAAAAGTTTGCCAGCTCTAAGCTTATTAAGAAGTAGCGACTATACATCCACATGATAAAATGGCTACATCATAGGGCTAGTCAAAAGTATGGCTACATCATAGGGCCAATCAAAAGTATGGCTACATTATAGGGCCAATCAAAAGTATGGCTACATCATAGGGCCAATCAAAAGTAAAGTTCTAAACTGCAAATATAAACAGTTACAAAGAAAACTCAAGAAGGATTATAAAAGTATCTCAAAAAACACAAACATCAATTATTAAATGATACAAAAAAGGTAAAGATGTTAAACTTCCATAAAAGGTACATAAAGTAAGAGATAAAAGTCAAAATTTAACAAATCCTTAAATTATACAGTAAAAAGTTTTTATATACATGTCCCTCAAAAAATCTACTTTTCTTGTGTGGAACATCATCATAAAGTTTTGCAAATTAAAAACAAACTCTTTTGCTTATGACTTAAACAGGTTTATATAAATAAAAAAAAAATGGTGATATTCCTGATAATTACTGTATATAAAATCAGCAAGGACAAAATTCAGTCTCTAGTCACCAAAAAGGATAAAATGATTAAGGACATAATACAGTATCTTGTCACTGATAATGGTGAACTGTGTAACAATATAATTCAGTCTCTTGTCAACGATAATGGTAATTGTGTAACAACATAATTCAGTGTCTAGTCAGTAATCATGATAACTGTAACAATATAATTCAGTCTCTAGTCAGTGATTATGATAACTGTAACAATATAATTCAGTCTCTAGTCACTGATAATGGTAACTGTGTAACAATATAATTCAGTCTCTAGTCACTGATAATAATAACTGTAACAATATAATTCAGTCTCTAGTCACTGATAATGGTAACTGTGTAACAATATAATTCATTCTCTAGTCACTGATAATGATAACTGTAACAATATAATTCAGTCTCTAGTCAGTGATTATGATAACTGTAACAACATAATTCAGTCTCTTGTCGCTGATAATGGTAATTGTGTATCAACATAATTCAGTCTCTAGTCAGTGATAATGATAACTGTAACAATATAATTCAGTCTCTAGTCACTGATGATAACTGTAACAACATAATTCAGTCTCTAGTCAGTGATAATGATAACTGTAATAATATAATTCATTCTCTAGACACTAATAAAGATAACTGTGTAACAACATAATTCAGCCTCTAGTCACTGATAATGATAATTGTGTAACATCATTAGTCTCTTGTCACTGATAATGGTAAACTGTGGAACAATATAATTCAGTCTCTAGTCAGTGATAATGATAACTGTAACAACATAATTCAGTCTCTAGTCAGTGATAATGATAACTGTAACAATATAATTCTATCTCTAGTCACTGATAAGGATAAAATAATTAAGGACATAATACAGTCTCTTGTCACTGATAATGGTGAACTGTGGAACAATATAATTCATTCTCTTATCACTAATAAACATAACTGTGTAACAATATAATTCAGTCTCTAGTCAATGATAATGATAACTGTGTAACAACATAATTCAGCCTCTAGTCACTAATAATGATAACTGTGTAACAACATAATTCTGCCTCTAGTCACTAATAATGATAACTGTGTAACAACATAATTCAGCCTCTAGTCACTAATAATGATAACTGTGTAACAACATAATTCAGCCTCTAGTCACTAATAATGATAACTGTGTAACAACATAATTCAGCCTCTAGTCACTAATAATGATAACTGTGTAACAACATAATTCAGCCTCTAGTCACTAATAATGATAACTGTGTAACAACATAATTCAGCCTCTAGTCACTAATAATGATAACTGTGTAACAACATAATTCAGCCTCTAGTCACTAATAATGATAACTGTGTAACAACATAATTCAGCCTCTAGTCACTAATAATGATAACTGTGTAACAACATAATTCAGCCTCTAGTCACTAATAATGATAACTGTGTAACAACATAATTCAGCCTCTAGTCACTAATAATGATAACTGTGTAACAATATAATTCAGCCTCTAGTCACTAATAATGATAACTGTGTAACAACATAATTCAGCCTCTAGTCACTAATAATGATAACTGTGTAACAACATAATTCAGCCTCTAGTAATTTTATCTGATATGCCAGCTTTATAGTTAATATTGGATTATTACTAAGCCATGAAACCAGGCCTTTTCAAACCTGACTTTGAAGAAATTTGAAGTGAGAAGCCCAAACCTGCAACCATCCTGCAACTTAAATTGAAAGAAGCCAGTCATGTTATATATAGCTGTTTGAAGCTTATATTATTCAATTAATTATTCAAACTTGAAACACACAAGAATCACAATGAGTCGACCAGGTCCTATATCATCTTACATGTGTTTATTTAGATATCTGACATACATTTTGAATACCGCTCGGTGGCCGAGTGGTTAGAGCATCCACCTCAGATGCAGGAGGTCGCAGGTTCGAACCCCGGACGAGTCATACCAAAGACTTACAAAAATGGTACTAACAGCTGCCTCGCTTGGTGTTCAGCATTAAGAGGTTAGTGTTAGCATGATGCCCCAGTGCTAGGCATCACTATAAACTGTCACACTGCAGACATCATAGTGATATGACTGAAAAATTGTTAAAGCTATGTTAAAAATCTAAATCACACACACACACACACACATTTTGAATGTTTTGATAATTTAATGTCCAAACACACAATTAGAATTAGTTGACATCTAGTCAATGATAATGATGAACTGTGTAACAATATAATTCAGTCTCTAGTCACTGATAATGATGAACTGTGTAACTATGTAATTCAATCTCTAGTTACTGATAATGATGAACTGTGTAACAATATAATTTATTCTCTAGTCACTGATAATAATAACTGTGTAACTATGTAATTCAATCTCTAGTCACTGATAATAATTAACTGTGTAACAATATAATTCAGTCTCTAGTCACTGATAACAATTTACTGTGTAACAATATAATCCAGTCTCTAGTCACCAATAATGATGAACTGTGTAACAATCTAATTGAGTCTCTAGCCACTGATAACAATGAAATGAGTAATGACATAATTCTGTCTCTAGTCATTGATAATGAATAACTATGTAATAACATAATTCAACCTATAGTTACTGATAACAATTTGAAACAACAACCATAAGTAGAATATAATTCTGACCTGAACAGATTGCAAGATTTGAGCACACGTGATGTTGTATCTAAAACTGTATATAAGAAATGGGTTTCAAGGGTTGTCATCGCCGGGGACAGATGTGGGAGATAAGCACCCACTTCCCTTGGAAATCTCCCAATGGCTTGCATCTGATAGAGCCTCTGACAACCAAATCCAGCTCCAGGCCTTCACCAGTGGCGGAACCTGTTTAAACTGACTGGAGAAGGGATGACAGGCGAGCTTCTGGCGCCTCAAAACCAGATGCTTTGGGCAGATGGGGCTCGTTAACCTTGGGTGTTCGCCCATCTAGGAGAAGGTAAACTCCAATTTCAAACCTTTGCTGCCTTGTGACTATACCCTCTCATGGGAAAGGCTAAGGGAGTAAACCCCAACAGAAAATCCAGAGACGGAGTCCCTAAGGCGACTTGGCATTGATTTCAGTGTCATCTCGGCAACTCCTGCGACACAGCTGGTGCTATGACATATCGGCTTGTCCTTTCCCTTGGATCCATCAGCTGCATGGGCAACATTTGATTCTCCATATCACCCTGCCCAGGCTTGCCCCCTGGAGAGGACACTCCAGCTTTGCTCCACGGCATCGACACAACACGGGAAGCAGCAGTTTACCGGTTATAAGTCACCGCTCGATTGGCATAGGGCCAGACACTAGGGGTTGCTTCTGATGGTGGGAGAGACCAACATGTTTCACTGGACAGCTACTGCCCGCCTCAAACTGGGCAGCCCCCAGCCAATAAGGTGCCATCCTGACACAGTTCGCCTGCCTTGCTGGGTGCATAAGACTTAAGGTACGCGAGTACCTGACAAGCGGACTGCAACTACTGCACCAAGAAATAACAAAATAAAAATAAAAAAGAAGACTTCAATCCTCAAGCTAGGTACCTGGAATGTCCGGACCATGCTGACCGGGCTTTCAGATGATCTCCAGACAATCAGTGATGTTCGTAAGACTTCAGTCATCAACGACAAACTTGCAAGGCTCCAGGTCGACATCGCCTCACTACAGGAGACACAACTACCAGATTCTGGGTCCCTCAGAGAAAAGAACTACACATTCTTCTGGCAAGGAAAGAGCGCAGATGAAGCCAGAGAGTTTGGTGTTGGATTCGCTGTCAGGAACACTCTGCTGGGGATGATAGAACCCTGCCAACAAGGAAATGGAAGACTGCTATCCCTCCACCTCCACACCACAAACAAGCCTGTCAACCTGATCAGCATTTACGCTCCCACACTAAGATCCTCCACAGATACCAAGGATGAGTTTTATGATGAGTTAAACTCGCTCATCAACAAAATTCCCAAGGAAGAGAACTTGATTTTGCTGGGCAACTTCAATGCTAGGGTGGGTGCCGATCATGACTCTTGGCCCTCCTGTCTTGGCAAGTTTGGCGTTGGGAAGATGAATGAGAATGGGCAGCGCCTTCTAGAGATGTGTTCGTACCACGAACTCAGCATCACCAATTCATTCTTTCAGACAAAACCACAGCACAAAGTGTCTTGGAGGCATCCCCGGTCTAAACACTGGCACCAGCTGGACTTGATCATTACAAGACGGTCAGCCATGAAGGGTGTGCTTCTTACCTGTACCTTCCACAGTGCTGACTGCAACACCAACCACTCGCTGGTGTGCTGCAAAATGAAGCTTCAGCCAAAGAAGATCCACCGCCCTAGGCAAGAGGGTCAACCAAGCATTGATGTGAGCAAGACATCATATCTAGACAAGGCTGAGGAATTCACCTATGCTCTTTCCAAGACGTTTGACTCAGAACCCCCCAACGGCAGTGCCAAAGAAAGATGGGATCACATCAGAGAGACTGTATACAGCATAGCCACATGGATCTTTGGTAAGAAGCAATCAAAGAACAATGACTGGTTTGAGGCAAACTCTGCCACACTCATGCCAGCCACAGAAGAGTGTCGCAGTGCTCACCTGCAATACAAGAGATCCCCTTGCCAGAAGACACTACAGGCATACAGGTCTACCAGAAGCAAAGTGCAGAGATTAGCACGGCAGTGTGCCAATGAATACTGGCTTCAGCTCTGTCAGCAGCAGATACTGGAAACATCAGAGGCATGTACAATGGCATAAAGAAAGCAGTGGGTCCCATGAAGAAACTGACAGCACCCCTGAAGTCTGCCACAGGCAATACCATCCACAACAAGGGCAAGCAGATGGAGTGTTGGGTGGAATACTACTCCGAACTGTACTCCAAAGAGAAGCATGTGACCAATGATGCCCTTAACGCCATTGAAAACCTCCCTCTCATGGCCGAACTGGAGAAACCTACTGTAGACAAACTAAAGAAGGCCATAGAGAAACTGTCCCTAGGTAAAGCCCCAGGGAGGGATGGCATCACAGCAGAACTCATCAAGTGCAGATGTAGCGTGCTGCTCACACACCTGCACGACCTCCTCTGCCAGTGCTGGGATGAGGGTGCAGTGCCTCAGGACATGAGAGACGCTAACATCATAAACCTGTACAAGAACAAGGGCGACAGAAGCGACTGCAACAACTACAGGGGCATATCACTTCTCAGCATCGTGGGTAAAGTTTTCGCACGCGTCATCCTGAACAGACTGCAGATGCTTGCTGACAGAGCTTACCCAGAGTCGCAGTGCGGGTTCCGCGCAGAGAGGTCCACAATGGACATGATCTTCTCCGTCAGGCAACTGCAGGAAAAATGCAGAGAACAACACAGACCCCTCTTCCTGGCCTTTATAGACCTCACCAAGGCATTCGATCTGGTCAGCACAATCCAAACTCAGCCTTCACAATCCTGGCGAAAATTGGTTGCCCTCCAAAGCTGTTAAGCATGATCCAGTCCTTCCACGATGACATGAAAGGCACAGTGCAGTATGATGGCTCAACATCCGACCCCTTTGACATCTGCAGTGGAGTTAAATAGGGCTGTGTCCTTGCCCCCACGCTCTTTGGCATCTTCTTCGCAGTCCTGCTCAAGCACGCCTTTGGGATGTCCACAGAAGGGATTTACCTGCACACACGATCAGACAGCAGACTGTTCAACCTGGCATAACTGAAGGCAAAGAGCAAAGTGCGTGAAGTAACCATCAGGGACATGCTCTTCACAGACGATGCTGCTCTAGCCACCCACACAGAAGCTGAGCTTCAGCGCCTGATGGCCTGCTTTGCTAAAGCATGCGATGAGTTTGGGTTAACCAAAAGCCTAAAGAAAACAAACGTGATGGTTCAGGATGCGGACCCCCCCCCCCAAGCATCATCATCAACAACTACAAACTTGAGGTGGTGAGACAGTTCATGTACCTCAGCTATACCATCACCAACAATACTCGCTCGATGCTGAGCTCAACAAGCGGATCGGAAAGGCATCAACAACTCTCTCCAGGTTGTTGCAGAGAGTATGGAACAACAGCATGCTGACCATGAACACTAAGATCACCGTGTACCGTGCATGCGTGCTAAGCACTCTCATGTACGCCAGTGAAACCTGGACTCTGTACGCCTCAGAAGAGAAAAGACTTAGCGCCTTTCACATGCAATGCCTCCGACGCAAAGTTGGGATCACCTGGAGCGATCGAGTAACAAACAACGAGGTGCTCGAGCGTGCCAAGATTCCCAGCATGATCACACTCCTCTGCCAACACCACATCAGATGGCTGGGCCATGTACGTCGGATGGATGATGGACGGATCCCCAAAGACATTCTTTATTCGGAACTCGCCTCTGGCAAAAAGTCGATCGGATGGCCACATCTCCACTTCAAGGATGTCTGTAAGCACGACATGAAAGCCCTTGATATCGATGTCAACACCTGGGAAGAGCTCGCTCTAGACAGATCAAGCTGGCGACATGCTCTGATCACTGGTCTGAAAGCCGGAGAGGACAAGCAATGCTTGCTAGCTGATGAAAGACGATCACAGAGGAAGAAGAAGCAGCTCCAACCAACACCTGACACAACCTTCAAGTGCAGCAGGGACTGCCACTCCCGCATTGGACTACTTAGCCACAGCAGACGCTGCGCAACCACCAACCGGGACATCTCTCATGGGCGCAGTTCCATCGTCTCTCGAGACTAACGGATGCCAACAAACAATATATAAGAAATCTGCTTGACAAAATATATATGCTGATAGCATCTAACACAGTATAGAAATGATGCCAGTGTGACAAAATCTATAAGCTAATGGTATCTAACACATCACACAAAATATACCAGTGTCTGACAACGTCTATAAGCTGATGGCATCTAACACTGCACACAAAATATGCCAATGTCTGACAACATCTATAAGCTGATGGCATCTAACACTGCACACAAAATATGCCAATGTCTGACAACGTCTATAAGCTGATGGCATCTAACACTGCACACAAAATATGCCAGAGCCTTAACATTTATAAGCTGATGGCATCTAACACACAAATTATGCCAGTGTGACAAAATCTATAAGCTGAATGCACAGTACACAAATTATACAAAATACTATGTTTTGCATGCTCTGGATTTACATAATCCAAAAAACATGTAAAGTCACTTGAGCAAGAGAAATATGTAACTGTGACCTACTTTGCCTAAAACAGTACTCTCCAAAATGAACACATGAAATTTCATGACTGCAACACAGTGTTATTGCCTATACCACTAACAACAACACTGTAAAAAATTATCCCTTTGCTTCACCTATTCTTTGCATACAAGACAAAGAAATCAAACCTACTATCCCATATATATAATGTATTGCATTTAGTAACTGCAGCTGTTTAATGTGACAGAAGAATGTGCTATGTAAGCAAACTTCCATGCATCATGTACAGCAATATGTTGGGTCCTCACACTTCAATATTACTGTTAGCTGGGTCCTCACACTTCAATATTACTGTTAGCTGGGTCCTCACACTTCAATATTACTGTTAGCTGGGTCCTCACACTTCAATGTTATTATGTTACTTGGGTCCTCACACTTCAATATCACTGTTAGTTGGGTCCTCACACTTCAATGTTAGTATGTTAGTTGGGTCCTCACACTTCAATGTTGCTGCTATGTTAGTTGGTCCTCACACTTCAATGTTATTATGTTACTTGGGTCCTTACACTTCAATGTTACTATGTTAGTTGGGACCTCACACTTCAGTGTTACTATGTTAGTTGGGTCCCAACACTTCAATGTTATTATGTTTGATGGGTCCTTACACTTCAGTGTTATCAAGTTTGTTGGGACCTTACAAATGTTATTTTGTAAGTTGGGACCTAACACTTCAATGTTATTATGTTAGTTTAAGGTTCTCACACTTCAATGTTATTATGCAAGTTGGGTCCTCACACTTTGATGTTACTATGGTAGTTGGGTCCTCAAATTTCAATGTTATTATGTTAGTTGGGCCCTCACACTTCAATGTTACTATGTTAGGTACTCACACTTCAATGCTATTATGTTAGTTGGGTCCTCACACTTCAATGTTACTATGTTAGTTGGGTCCTAACACTTCAATGTTATTATGTTTGATGGGTCCTTACACTTCAGTGTTATTAAGTTTTTTGGGACCTTACAAATGTTAGTTTGTTAGTTGGGTCCTAACACTTCAATGTTATTATGTTAGTTAGGTTCTCACACTTCCATGTTATTAATTTAGTTGGGTCCTCACACTTCAATGCGTTATGTATATTTGATTTAATTATATCTGATTTAATATATATTTATTTCAATTTAATTGTTTGTTAGTTTTTTTTTAAAATTTTTTTTCATTACATGACATTGTAATGTAAATTTATTCACTAGAGATGATACCTTTTTAGAAAGTAGTTTGACCTTGACTGTTAGTTTATAAACACCAGGTGTTGATCTAAATCCTGACCTTGTTTCAGAATTTGTAGCAACCTTCGTAAACAAATTCTATTTTATTTTAAAATGATTGGTTTTTTCCAAGGTCATGAAGGGACTTTGTCTTTAAGATGTAAACAACTTTTATTTATTAAAAATGATTGGTTTTCGTCAGGGTCACACTGGTTAAACGTGATCTGTAACAAGTACTTGCTTCTATAACCTTCCAGAAGATGATCACGTAACCCCCTAGTTTATGTTTTAGAAAGACCATATAACCCATGTTTTGAAGAATTAATCTCAGTAGAAGCTGGGCTGTTAAACTGTTAGTTGTATGTTGTACTGTTTGGAGTTATTTCAAATTATTTGGTTTGGAGTTATTTCAAATTACTTGGATTCAAAAGGATTAATTCTGTTATATTTCTGGAAAATATGTGTGCTCATGTAATATTGTGGAACAAAAACAGTTTTTAAAAAAAATTATTCAGCTATCAGAAAACGGAGTGATAATTCTTGTTTCTACAAGGAACTGTAGACGTCAACACTACAGATTGCAGCATATGTCATCGTCTTCCATCTTGGATTCATCGTCGGGATTCGAATGTGAATTCAGTACAACATTTTGTTATTAGGACTACTAAAAGTTTATTCTTGAATTATTCATGGAATTTATTTTGGATTTGATTCTATAAAACCGTAAGTTCATATTTTTTCATTTTTACAGAATTTTTCCAGGGAAATAAATTGCTTTTTTTTTAAAGCTTGTTGTTTTCACTCTTTGTTGTGTTACTGTTTATTAGAGCCTAAACAAGTGACATAATAAATGTTATTATACTTCAATGTTATTAAGTTTGTTGGATCCTTACACTTCAGTGTTATTAAGTTTGTTGGGACCTTACACTTCAATGTTATTATGTTAGCTGGGTCCTCACATTTCAATCTTATGTCTTTGGGGTCCTTACACTTCAGTGTTATTAAGTTTGTTTGGGACCTTACACTTTAATGTTATTATGTTAGTAAGGTCCTTTCACTTCAATGTTATGATGTTAATTGGGTACTTACAATTCAATGTTATTAAGTTAGCTGGGTCCTTACAATTCAATGTTATGATGTTAGTTGGGTACTTACAATTCAATGTTATTAAGTTTGTTGGGTCCTTACACTTCAATATTATTAAGTTAGCTGGGTCCTTACACTTCAATGTTATTATGTCAAAAAGGTCCTTACACTTCAATGTTATGGTGTTATTTGGGTACTTACAATTCAATGTTATTAAGTTAGCTGGGTCCTTACACTTCAATGTTATGGTGTTAGTTAGGTACTTAAAATTCAATCTTATTAAGTTTGTTGGGTCCTTACATTTCAGTGTTATTAAGTTTGTTGGGTCCTTACAATTCAATGTTATTATGTTAGTAAGGTCCTTACACTGCAATGTTATGGTGTTAGTTAGGTACTTACAATTCAATGTTATTAAGTTTGTTGGGTACTTACAATTCAATGTTATTAAGTTAGCTGGGTCCTTACACTTCAATGTTATGGTGTTAGTTAGGTACTTAAAATTCAATCTTATTAGGTTTGTTGGGTCCTTACAATTCAATGTTATTATGTTAGTAAGGTCCTTACACTGCAATGTTATGGTGTTAGTTAGGTACTTACAATTCAATGTTATTAAGTTTGCTGGGTCCTTACAATTCAATGTTATTATGTTAGTAAGGTCCTTACACTTCAATGTAATGATGTTAGTTTGGTACTTACAATTCAATGTTATCGTGCTAGTTTCTTAAGATTTTTCCCAAAAGAGGATATAAACGCATTAACCAGTTATGTTTAAGCAGACACAATTTCCACAAGATGGAAAATTGTTCGAAATCATGCAAACTGTTGTGCAATTCTTAATGCAATACATGAAATAGATTCAGGCAATATCGTATCACATAATCTTGGCTCCGGGTCTTTTGTCTGTAACATGCTCTCAAGTTCAGTTTGATCCAGCGATTGTCTACTGTTATTAAGCTCACAGGTTAAATCAATAAGTTCCTTTCCCTGCCTAAATCCTTCTTAAGTTGTTCATGAGCAGTTGGAGTAATGAAAACAAGTCTTTTAAAAATATGTCAATTTTCACAATAAAAATATACATGATAATAAGTGAAAAGTATATCTGTGAAAACTGAGCTACTTGCAAACTGAACACAAAAATGGTCTTTAACAATATGTGTGATTTGTAAGTCACATGTAAGTTACTGCTACAAAGACTTGAATCCACTGCTGAATGCAGAAGCAGCTGTCATTATAGAAATAGATCTTACCAAACATATCAGTTCCAAAAATGCTTAGAAAATTATACTCGTGTCATAAACACACTAACCTTTCTTGCCCACACTTTATTAAGGAAATATCTAACTTTGGTGTTGAATGTAAATCTGTCCTGCTAATACAATAAGTCCAAGCCATCTCAGGAACATGAACCAGTGAAAGGATTCAGGTTCAAATCCTACCATCATACTAATCAATGGCCAATAAGCATGTTGCCAATTAATACCCACTAATGTTTCTGTGTTGCAAAACACCAAAATAAACCAAGCCATCTTATACACAATCTTGTAGAATATGGGAAAAGCTGTCTCCTATAACAGGTGATTACATTCCAGAGGTTCATATTTACAACAAATGCTTTACAGGTCCATCAGAAAGTGGTTTTCTAGGACTGGTAATAGTTTTGCTGAAATATACTTTTTAAGCATGTTTGACTAATATCTTCATAACATTGTTGTTGTTGTTGTTGTTGTAGGGTTTAACGCCATTTTTCAGCACAAGATAGGCTATACATGGCGGCCAGTATTAATGGTGGAGGAAGAACCCGGGAAAACCCCAGAAAGAACCACCGACCCATGAGAAGCTACCGGCAAGCTTTCTCACATATCACATTTGCCACATTGACCGAGCCTGAGACTCAAACCCACGCAGACAGAGGTGAGATGGCAGTGATCCATGACAGAAAGCACATTAGACCACTCGGCCACTGTGCGACTCAGTTAAAATTTATCAATTTAATAAAATGGACCCTTTATTTATCCATCCATAATGAGTTACCATCTAAGAAAATGAAAAATGTTTCCTCACTTTTGTCTGTGAAAAATGTCATCACACATGTCTGACTTTTGACTACAAGATTGTGACCATGATATTTAACCTCTGACCCCACATTATCAGCTCAGCATGATGCTACCTACTACAATAGTCTTTGACCTTTGACCCCACATTATCAGCTCAGCATGAGGCTACTTGCTACCATTATCTTGACCTTTCAGCCATGTTACAACAAATGATTGTGATTTTGGACTCTCAATGACCCATGGCACTACTTGTGACCATGACAAACAACCTTTAAACCAATAAATATGAGTAGATCTTGCATGTCACCTAGAGAAATTATTTGTTAGTTTTGTAATAAAACAGATCCACAGAAAGTAAATACCTTTATAATTACCTTGATCAAAAGGTGAGCTTGCAAAGACACTAAGATTGCTACCATAATCAACAGGAAGCTTGCAGATGCCTTAATCACGCCTTTCTTTCCGGTCAAAACTAACCAAACAATGAAGCTTACCGAGCATGTCTGGATCTCAACATGAATTGTAGAAGGAAAGGGACTGCTAAAATCTGCCAAGAACATCACTATTTTCATGGAATTTATCTGTCTCCATCACGACATAAACTGACTCCACTTCAATTTGCTAGTAACCTCAATGTGCTTTACACAGATTAACCATATTAGGAATTAACTTCCTCAGAGGAGAGCTTCCAACATACATTACAGAAACAAACTCTTCTAGCTTTTATGTACATGTGTGATAGAGACATTGTTTCTGACTGTTGGTGTGTTATTAACAATATGAGCTTTAACCGCATGCAATTTACCTAAATAATAATTTATTAAGTGGGCAGTGCAAATATTACAGCAAAAATGCTGTGTATCTCTCATGCAGCTGAGACAAAACGGATAAAGCAGGCAATAAAGATTCAGAACTCTTTGCTAGAGCAATGCACTAATCCATTAAATAGAATGCCAGACCTGACTAATTAGAAAAAAGTATCCAATTAGGATGGTGTCTTAAAACGTCATTTACCAAACCTGACATATGAAACATTAACTCCAAGTGACAGTAACCTTAAAGCTACCAAATGGTTGGCTAATCAGAGCAATTTTTACTTAATATTTTTTTTGGTGTGCACAAATTCATGACAGTTACCAACCCCATCTAACTTGTAAAACATTTGTTATTAGTAAATTCCGATACTAAGTTTTCGGACATTTTCAATCAATTAAATTTATTATTTCTATTATACTTTACATTATTTCTGTGTTTCTTTTAAAATCAGAATTATTACTGTACTTATATATATTCATTTCTTTTTTACATAAAACTTTTTACAGTATGATATTATTTATGCTTGAAAATCATGTGAAAGTAACATTTAAAAAATGTTCAACATGAAGAAGAATTACCAATGATATCAACTAGAACTGATAATTAACTTTTAATTGAAAAAAATCAGCCTCGTATAATGTCTGTTGCCTACTGTGCTGTATATAAAAATGTGTTTTCTTTGAATAATTAATAATGGAGTATACAAAAAGGACTCGGGTAGATATGTGTTTTCTCACAATAATTTCTAACAGAATGAAGAAAAAGGCCTCAAGAAGAAATCCAATCTGCATGTGATTGACAACAATTACTAGTTCATTACAGAGTGAAATGGAAAGGTAATATAAAACAACACATTACTTTAAGTTATTCATTCATAGTTAAAGTTATGTGTAATTAGTTAAAACAAGTAAATATTATTAATAAATATAATGAGTGGGAAATAAAGCTAATATGTAGTTTTTTGGGCACAGTCAAATTAATTTTAATCATGTAATACTCATCTGTTGCTATTGCATAGCTGATACTTTTATCGGTGGAAAATACCCCAACTTTAAGATTAAAATATGTCCTCCCCTTTGGGTGAAAAGGAAGGTTCTAAAACAACAGACTGACTCTAGGTGACCCCACAGAGACTTGTCCATGCATAGTGCCTCTTCGTTTAATTTCTTAGGGCACAGCTAAATTTAGTGGGACATCAGATTGCAGGGTGATAGTAGAGAATCTGACACTAGCAACAGGGAAGTATTACATCACTGAAATTAGTCTGACCCCCACCAAAAAGCTACTTTTTAACATTAGTCAATTAATATCTATTTCTAATGCAATGAAATTGTCAGTTTGGTTCGAGGTCTGATGTTCCCACAACTGGCAAATAAAAACACAGGGACTACTTGCTTTGAACATAGTGCAGGGGACAACTGCAGGGTGGAACCTACATGGGAAACTTTCTGAGCAACGACAATTGGACACAAAGAGAAAATTATTTCACTTTGGTGACCTAACAAGCAATGACAAATGGAGGAGAAAGTAGTGTAAGAGCACAAAAATTTAGCTTTCAACACATCCATCAAAGACAAATCAGTTATATAGGCCCAAAAGGCAGCAATAGTTATACAAAAACATGGGTTTTAATTTTCATGAGAGATCGAGACTATCATGAAGAAACTCATAAGCTCTCTTAATCATTCCACCTAGTAATGGTGGAAGCTGAAATATCAACTGAACTTTTAACGGCGAGGTAAAGACTCTTCCTACCATTCATTCTCGCTTTCGAGGCTGCCAAATAGAAATGCAGAGCTCTAACTGGACACAAAAGTCTATCTTCATTATCCCCAGCACAGATACACTGCGACTGGGGATTGCAAGTGGGAGTGGAGCAACCAGTGAAATGGGGGGGGGGGGGAAGGGACTAAACAAAATCCTGGTTGACAAAGGAAAGAAACCAGCTCATATGGACCAACTCTGTACAGCCATTGTGGATAAATCAATCATAAGAATAATGGAGGATTGGGATACCTTGTAAGCCTATATGGGATGCAACTACTCCCATAGCCCTGGTAAAAACTGTGAAGACTTCGCCAAAAAGCACAGCTCAAAACTGGGTGACCTCCCCACTGAAGCAAATCCAGAGATACTTCCTGTGTGGAGAGAAGATATGGATGTGATGATATGCATAATGAAGATTGGAATTCCTGACTGATGCTGTGGTCTTCATCATGAATGGTTACTCCAGCGGAAATCTGTTTAGGGAGAAAATGTCCAATGTAGACAGGACATGATTGTGTTTAACATCCTTTCTACAGCAGCCTTCAGAAGAAGGGAGTGAACCTTTCCTTGAAATGCACCCGAGTTAACTGGTGGAAGAAAATGGAAGACCATACTAGAGAAGGGAGATCTCTAAACTGAAGCCAGTAGCCATCTTTTATGATAGAAAGGACCCAGCCATTAACCATTATACCAGACCAAGCCTCTAAAAAGGGGCTTAGGCATCTACATACAGGAACCAATTGAAGTGAAACCCTTTACAGGAGAGGAAGTGAGTCCCTATGGTAGTCCACCCTTGTCCTCAGGAAAGGAGACAGGGCCTGCAAAGTTCCTTCCTGAAATATGATTAGTTGTGAAAGAATTTAGCTGATGGACCCAAAGAGGGAAGTAAGGATAGTTTTCGCTTCTTGGCCAATTTGGATGAACCATGAGCAGATGCAAACGACTGGTACTAATGGTCTCTCAAATCCTGAGTAGCCATGGTGTGGATGAGCCCTCTGAAGAGAGTCTCAGCCTCTAGGAATGCAGCCCTCAGAACATTCTTACTCTGCTAGAGTTAGACCTTTGAAGTGTCCAGAGGAACATCCATGATGAGGTGAAGAAGCTCTGATGACAATGCATTGGACAAGAACAATGCATGCTTAGAAGTTTTGGCCACTGTTTTCAACAAATGATGGACAGCCATTGGTGACTGATTCTTCATTCAACAGTCTGCTGAACAAAGGTCAACATGCAAGGCTGCAGTAATTAGTGATCTAGCCATCTGATGTAAGAATTCTCCCGCAAATACCCACATGAGCCACTTCAGTAACCAAAGTGAGCAGTTTAGTGGGTCAGGAGGGGTATGAAGCAATTACAAAGGGTCACAATGTAGAGGGGGCATATAACCCCACCTTTATTTTATCTAGCAATATACTGGCCCTTGCAAAACCTTTAAGACGGCTCCTTGAACATAACTGAGTGAGGTAGTTAACAAGAGATCTGGTCAAGAGTTTGCCACAGAAAGTTTCTCCAAACTGATTTTTCTTCTTCAAGTTACCAGAACCTGAAAGTTTTGGACATGTCACTGGGAAAGAGAAAGAACAGTTCTCCTTCTCTGCCTCCTTATTAATTGGTGAGAGGTGGCAGGGGACCTGAAGGGAAGCAGTACCACAATAACATGTCAAACTCACACACTTCAACAAGGACAGAAAGAATGTCTTTGTCCTGCTTTCTCCTGAAGGACACACAGTACTAATGGTATGGAAAAATGAGAACCAGCCTGGAAATGGGTGAACATAAAGTAGAGTATATATGGGTTTGGCTGACCAGGATTGGTTAATAATGTTATGTTGTATGAAAAAGAATCTTTTGAGAGCTTATCCTAGTTGTAAGTGAGAAAAAAAATAGAGACAGTGTTTTATTAATGGAATTTCAGTCCTTTAGCAGTCTTGAGTTTGGAACACTCATTACTAAAATTAGCACCCGACTCTTTGCTGCGGAATTGAAAACATGTTTCAAACACAGGCAGATCCAGAAAATGCCACGGCTCATATCCTTTCCTCAACACAAAAGCTGACATCCAGGTTTCATCTATACTGATAAATATAGGTTTGATCACGAGCACTCAAAATTTTTAAGTTATTGAATTTTTAATATCATGGTGTTTGCATAGGTTTGCCATGGGAACTGAATTAGTACCATGAGTCCTGAAGGCTGAACTATGTGACCCAATATCTCTCTGTTGCGGAAGAGATTGGGGAAAGGAGGAACTTGAACCAGTAACTCCCACAGATCTAATAGACTGTTCCTAGCAACAGACTCAGATGGTGGATTAGGGTGACTATCCACTTGCCTAGAGTATTTGGGCATGGAAGGTCTATCAACCTGACACTTTTTGAACCAGCCTCATAAGACAATGTAGGTCCATCACTACCATGACTGCATGTAGGGAAAAAGCCAACTGCTTCCCTGTCACAGAAGGCCCCATATCCCATAGGGACTTTGAGGAACAATAGGGAACGGGGGAATACTGATCCAATGCCCTTCATTAATATGGCATCAATAAGCAGATTCCAAGTCCAACACTAAATGAAACTATATGGACATTTTGAAGGGGGCGTTGCACCAATCCCTATCCCCATATTATAGGGGCTCCAAAAAATGGTGACTGGTGAAAAACCCATCAGGCAAATCAGATCTATAGGCTTGTATTCAAATAATTAGGGTACTGAATATTCCCGTCTTCATTTTCAAGGAATTTAAATTACATCCAACCCCATGAAACCATGTGCATTTTTATTTTATCCTGCCCTGAACACTAGCATGAGTGGCGCCAGTCTAGGTCATATTCTGCTACAACTATGCAATGTGAACACATTAGGATCAACAGATGAAAGAAATTGCAGGCAGGTAGGTAATTGAAGGATGTGGATCTTACAGATGTGAAATAAAGATGCAGATGAATGTACTGTGGTGAGACTGCAGAGTAAAAGAGGACCTCAAATGGGTAATGATTTAATATTGAATTTATGAATGAGCTGAATAATGTCCAGCTTTTGCAAGCTTTGGAGAGCAAAAGCTGAACGTTATTCAATGAGTTTCATAAATTTAATATTAAATCATTACCTATTTGAGATTCTTTTCACCACATAGTTTTTATTTCAGTGGAATTTATTTAGATAGAAAGAAGAATGAATAATTTTGTTCATCCTGACAGATGGTGCACCTATCATTTGTTGTGTATACAATACAGTCCCAAAGTTGAAATAGTAAAAGTAGGCTGAACTTTTTAAGAAACTATAACTCAAAGAACAAGCATCCATCTGAATAAACAGAACATTTTATAAAGACAAAATCATTTTTCAAAACAGAATGATTAATGCCTGTGATGTTACATTGTTTGATATGGTACACAGTAGGCCAAGAGTACATCTTTCCTACCCTAAAATGTCATTTTCACAACTCAACATTACATTGTTGTGATTTTCATGTGAGATAGGATTAATGGATTCAGAAATTCCAGTATTTACTGTAATGTATTTGTGACCAGATATTTACAGTATTTGATTTAGAAGTGTAGACTGTACAGAAGATGTAAACAAATTTCTTTTTGAGTCAGACTTGCATCACATATTTACTGTGTAAATATGATGTGATTTGATAAAGTTCTCTCAGCTGGAAGACCAGTTGAAGTCCACATTCTTTTGTGAACAGAGGTGAGTTTATTTACTTATGTGAGCAATACCCTTACTTTTACTTCTTCTAGCTTTTGTCTTGTAGTTTTATGAAATTTTTCTTTTGATGATATTGTTAACACATTACATAACAAAACACACATATCTTGTTAATAACATAGCTTGTTAAATTTCTTTGACAGGTGTGTTTGGTAATGAAAAACACTTGCTTCTAACAATTAACCAACTTGAAAATTTTTTTTAAAAGTGTGACCGATATACTGAAAATGTAGCAACCACAAGCTATTTTTATCAAGTTGTTTAGGTCATAATTAGAGGTGAGTGATACATACTTACTGCTTGGCAAACAATTAAATTGATAAAAATATTAGTGCTCAATCTCAAGCCAGCTTGTCAACATTTCTGATGTAACTAGATGAAAATTATTAAGTAAATTGATAAAATTAGTGTTTTGAATTCTTCACTTATGAGTACAACAAAACAAATTTGTTACAGTCTAAGCTTTCATTATTGATGATTGTTACAAATATACAAACTATGTAACAAATTGAAGCTAAACCAACAAGCTGAAAATTTAATGGACACTTTAATATTGTGAATTAAATACCAAATAATTCTAAATGTCCAATAACAAATTCAAAAGCATAAAATGTTCTGAATAAATTCCAAGCCTTGAATGTCCTGATGTACCACCATGATATGAGGAATGAGTTCATAAATCCCAAAGTGGTGTTTTAGTCCAAAAAGTCAGTGTGTAGTTTGTAATTCCAAAGACTATTTCAAATAAATAGTTCCACTCAAACTATATCTGAACACAACTGCAAATTGATGATAGATTCCCAAAGGCTGATAGGAAATGGGAATGAATAATTGTTTACCAAACCTCTATATTGACCTATGAAGCAATAGATTGTACTGGAAAACCAACATTGTGATGGAAAATTCCACCAACTCTTCAACTAAAATTCTAGCAAATATCTTGTTAACTTAAAACCCAGGTAGGCAAAAATACCATTCACAACCATCAATTACAATGACAAAAGTCAGGTATGCAAACACTCAATCCTGTATCACAAGCAAAAGTAAAGCATATAAATTAAATATGCATGACATTGAACATGTTGCTGATGAAATTAGTATTTAATCTAGGTATAAAAAGAATCTTGATGAAGCTTCTATATCTAATAAACCTGTTTTAAAGACAAAGAAACAGAATGATGCTACAAATGGTGGAAAAAGGAATCCAATCATCATGGGTAAATGAGCATCCTTGGTTAAAAAATAGTTATTGGTTTCATTTTTCAGCTCAAGGTCTTTTAACCTAAAAATCTCTCTTGCCCTGTACCTATCTTACTTGGAAATTTAGCAGTTCCAAACCATTTTCTACATATTCATTTATTTGCCTCTAAGATGTACCTGTCTGTTTTTGATCTTCTAACTTTATCTGCACTGTAACGTCCACATATCAGTCTACATGTATTATTTACATACATAGTTTTAATAACTTTAATACGTATAGTGTTAAAGTGCCAACAAAGATAAAAAGAAAACAATTAAAATAAATAGAACACATTTCCTTAAAATATCCCATATTTTATTTTATTCTTTTTTACTTGTGTTAGGATATTATGTTTAAGGCAACCTCAAACTTCCCAAGGGCAAGTTCAAATTTCTAGTCAGCTTGCCTTGACTTTTATAACATTTTATACCCCTGCATTTTCGATTTGGATTCTTAAAGCAAGGTAGCCAAATGTTCTCCATACAGTTTCATAGCATTGGGTGATTGATATTGCTAAGAAGTGACACAAATCTACATGTCAGTTAAATATTATTCAAGGTAAGCACAGTCCATACTTCAAGCTCCTCACAACAAACCATTAAAAAAACTCTTAAAAGTTGGTCTTTTATCAATACACCAACTTGTTTATTTCATCCTGAATGGATACAATCTAGTATTTGTTTTCTCATTGGTCTGTTGAAGAAATGTGCACTCATGTAAGCATGTGACAGCTGGCTCCTGTTGGCTGACATTAGGTAATGGAATTCAGCAAGTTTAAATAACGAAACTAATGACAACTGTTACTGCATGCAATACTGGCTTGTGGGGTAATGGCTAAACATAACTCCTGTATAGAAAGTGTATAATTCCTGACAGTTTAGACACAAAATTAATAGTATCCAATTAATTATAACACAAAGTCTAATGATGTGAACTCAGATAAATATCAAAAACAGACAATTTCCTGGTTTGGGGTGGCCAGCTAGTAGAAAGCTGACCCACAAAAATGTTATAAATGGGAACTGTGCTTAATTTTTAGTTACTGATATTGACTAGACTAAGATGAGTGGAAAACATGACAAAGGTTGTTCAATAATACTGATTACACAAGACTCTGAGAAAACCAGAAAATAAGCTGAAAGATTTTCAAAACTGGCTGCCCAGGAACAAGCACGAATTTTAAAAATTACTATACCCCTGATGCATAAATACATTATGCATAAAATATAAATTATACACTTCTAATTAAATATAAACTACATTTTTCATCACAAATATATCCCCAGGCCAACCACTGCAGCAAAACAAAACCCCATGAACCACTAAAACGAGGGACATATAAATTCCTAATAAAATTTTCAACAGTTCTCAGGCCAGGTCTCACTCAGTAGCAAAACCCTGGGGAATGAATAAAATGACATCAATCACATAACCTGGCATTCGTATTCTAATAAACATTCATCTAGTCAATCAGGCAATTTGATGTTCGATGTACCTGTACTTTCACTCTGCTGATTACTCAGTGAGTAACTCATCTCAAATACACACACAAGACACCCACAATTTATAACAAACTGAATATGTCAGTATTAAATAAACCTAAATACATCGACTATGCACGCACACAGCACCCCACCCCTTCGATTGGTTGATACATAAAGATATATTGTCCGTCTATTAAGTACTGTACAAAAAAAAAAGAATGGTTCTAATTGTAATATCATTCTTGGGGTTTAAAAATAAAGCTGTAAAATGCCTCTCAGTCAGGCTGACACAATATTATCGTAATGTTTATAACATAAAGCATTACCTGTTTAACCTTTTATATTATCCGATTCATAACATCACCTGTATGTTTACATCACTACCATGATTGCTTAAGGTCAGGTGCGAAGTAATCCAAACAATTTAATCTCATCTATATTCTCGACACGAGTCGAGAAAATGCGGGATTTTCAAAACATCGATCGATTTGAATTAGAAATGCAACCCGATGTTGACAGGCATAGTGCTGTGGTTGCGTTTCTACGGGCTGAAATGCTTAAAATAAAATAACGCAGATCAAAGACACACACACACACTATATATATATATATATATATATATATATATATATATATATATATATATATATATATATATATATATATATGTACAACCTAACCAAAGCACAATTTGCTATTTGTTAAAATTCTTGATTTTGTGGGGTTTTTTTGTGATATCTTAGATGTTATCAAAATCGTAAAATGAATCCGCAAGAGTGTGGGTGTGATTAAGATTTTTAACGTAACTTTAACAATTTTCCATTCTTATTGCTACGATGTCTGCAGTGTGGCAGTTTTAAGTGATGTCTAGCACTGGGGCATCATGCCGCAGACATACAGCATGATGTCCCACCCAGTCACATTATCCTCACACCAGGCCGACCTGTGCTAAAACTAACCTCTTAAAGCTGAGCGCCTAGCGAGGCAGCTGTTATTACCATTTTTATGTCTTTGGTATGACTCGGCCGGGGTTCGAATTCGCGACCACCCGTATCCGAGGCGGATGCTCTAACCACTAGGCTATCTGAGCAGTTATCTTGGCGATGTATTCCTGCATAAACACGTTTTCCAAGTAACCTGTAAGGGATGAAAACCTCTATTATCATACCACTCAGTACACATCTCTGAGATTGCCAGTCGATGTGGCAACTATATATACGATCACTGTCCACGATCCACTGTCCACGCCCACAATTTTTTGCACACATTTATCAAAATAACAAGATTTGCATCAATGCTCTTGTGGCAACAATCTTTGAACATGAGTGTAGCAACAAATATTGTAAATGAATTACAGACACAATTTTGATCATGGGTGTAGTTATCATTGCGGTAGGGTTTTCTTTTATGTAAAACAATTAATATGGCAAATAATGGCGAAAAGCTCACAGATTGGTTTGCATAGTATTTGTGAGCGTATCTAATGCTGGCATCACGTGACCAAACGAATGGAGTGTTTCCAATGTTACCGAAAATATTAAATCACTATTTCGCTTAATGCTCATACACATTAGTCGGAGATGATGAAAAAATGTATGATTTTTCAAATACAAATCAAGAGATCCTTTATAAATTACTTGTCTTAAGAACTGCCTTTAAACAGCAACGATTTAAACTTGACGCGGAATACAACAAAAACACGAAAATTTTAATTTGATATTGGGCAAGAAAACTATAAGCGTTGACATTAAGCGAGACGTCAGTGAGCAAACTTCGTGACGAAGACATTTATATCATAAGTGATGACAGTGAAGAACATAAATAGAAAGAAACTTTCAGTATTAATATATTGGCATTCCAATGAACGTAATTTCATTAAACCTGTCCAAAGACTAGGGAAGCAAAAACAGCTGAGATATACAAACAATCAAAAACATTTAGAGTTATTGGATTTCACACTATAAACGGCAGTACAAGGATTGGAACAGTGCTTAGTCATGAAATATATGAACTCATCAAGACCAAGTTCTAATTGTGACACATTTTACGAGACTTTATTTGTTTATTTGTTACTGATTATTCAGAGGACGCGATCATTGCAAAGGTGTGTGCATTGGACAATGTGAACTCTGCGTCTCAACATGCCACTATGAATACTGTAAATAACAATTCCTTGCGCTACATATTGGATAGGTGCTCGACCATATCTTTAATGAAGTATCGGAGTAAAGTCGCGTAATCAGTTTTGCAGGTCATGAGGATAAGTTCCCGAGCATTATCACTGGAGAAAGTTCGCCGAACCTATGATTGTAGAAAAACTGACTCCTTGAGGAAACAGATTCAGTGATCGCAAATATGGTATTGGGAAGTGAATTACGATTGTCTCGCAAAATGTTTTAGCAAAACCAATAATGTATAATGGAAAAATTTCAAGATACACCCGATCCCACGTTTGACATGTTTGTGCCAGTCACGCTAGATCGAAGCACCAAAGGTTGTCAGTAATATTCATATCCGGCTAGGGATCTCATGTCATTCAAAACAGAATTTTAAGTGTAGGGCATGCCTCGGTATTTTCTCCCGTGTGTGGCCTTCCTGGAAATTCAGGGAAACTGACCATTGGTAGATACGGTGACCTCAAAATAAAGCAGGCAGCGCTGCCGTAGATGTAGATGACATGACCATTAACACGAACTCGAATTTTAACCATGGATTTGCACAGCGCTGACTACAACTTGAGGAAGGTTCGTAGCTGTTTTCGTTTGTGATTCCCCTAGGTCGCATAATTTAGCTTTGGAGAGATATTCCCACGGTTATGTTCGGAGCCAAACATACGATCATGTAATCTCTTAAGGGCAGCACAACTGATGCAACTGACGACCAACCACGTAGTGCGATGACATTTAACAATCTAGAAATATATGAAATTTATCTGAGGTTAAACGGTCATCAGGAACCTTCTGAAGAAATTTAGCTGAACTTAGAAGATAATCAAGATGCACCGGCATATCACAAGCTGTGGTCGTACATTGACCGGCATCAAAACGTTGACACCGGTATGCAGATTTCATAACACGACTTTCATGTGTTGGACTCATTTGATTACTTTTAGTCAGTCAGTGCTAGACGAGTAGTTTCATGCAACTATTACTAATCTCTCCGGTATCATCAATTACAGATGCATTGCCTTGATCCTGTATGGCAAGATGTCTTGGAGGGTGCGGGTGGTTGAATGAGTAATTGACGCGTCTGTAGAAAATTCGTAACAGTAGTTAAACCTATTGCTTTTTCAGATAACAATGTCCTATCACGGAGTTAAGAATGGCTTTAGCTCAAAGCAACTTGAGAAAATAAAGAGCTCAATACGAAACGATTGCGTGGTCACTGAAAAGCCTCCGCCAACGTTAACTGGAATTATTCCCATGTGGTTGACTCAAACACAATTTGGTTACCGTAATGCGTTGGTGACATTAAAGCTGTCATAGCCAGAACTTGCAAAAATGCAAAAGACTGGTTGAATATTTCTGTTCCTCGCAGGAATGCCAACGTTGTTCGTTCCTGCTGCTATCGCAGCTGCAAGAGAGGCTGCGGATCTCAGCGAGCCATTCAATTTTGAAGATCAAACTGGAAAACTGCAAACATCCTTTCTAGATATTCAAGATGTTATTTCGAAGCAGCAAGAAGCCGTCGCAATAAACCTTGCAGAATCACAGAGAATCGGGGAATTGGCGACTCGTGTGTGTCGGTTGCATTTATCAAAGACTACGTCGACAGCAATACAGTTTCAGCAGTATTAAAGATTGACGATAAAATGACTAGAGACCTAATTATGAACGGAAACTGAATGCAGCTGAATCAAGAACCTGTCGATGATAATGATGCTGCAACAAAGCACTATGTAGATATACAAATGAGTGATATCAGGGTCATAACTGGTTGAGTCAAATTGCCAGCATCCAAAATGACAGTTAGTGAGCCACGAGTTACCATGTTTCGAGTAACAAATGTAAATATTACTGGGTTTTATACCGCTGACTTATTTACACTTGCAGTTGATATATCCTGGTATTATTTCTTTATAACATACACCACAGCTATCATATGGGAGTATTCGCTTTGTAATACAATTTCGACCAGCAGGAAAAGATGCTATGCTATTGAAATTTAAAGATTCAGGTCAAATCCTAATTACCCGTCATAAGCAACCTTTTCGGTTGCAGACTCCTTTTAAAGTCAATTAGAGCGACGTAATAGAGGTACTTGGGTTACGAATGCCGCGGTATTATCCGCCTTTGGCTTTTGTGTTTAAGATTTATTACATATATATGCTGGGTTCTGAACATGGTGATGAGGTAAGTGTAGGAATTTAACTACAGGGTGCTGAATTAGCTGACGAATATTTGCTGCATAGTGGTGTAAAGAAACCCTCGTATACGCTTATATTTAATCTTGTTAAAGACTGAATATAAATCAACAGCTGGGACCACCCTGCTGTACCAATATCAACTGGGGACCCGAGTGGCCGAGTGTTCTAAAGTGCTCACCGTCACGGATCACAGCCATCTCACCTCTTTCTGCGTGGGTTCGAGTCTCGGATTCGGCCAATGTTGGTATGTGGGATAGTTTGTCATTAGCTTTTCGTGGGTCAGTGGTTCTTTCCGAGGTTTTCATGGGTTCTTCCTCCACCATCTATACTGGTCACCATGTATAGCCTATCTTGTGCTGAAAATGGCGTTAAACCCTACAGCAACAACAGTCAATACCAACTCTAGGTCAGCTTGGTGTTATCGCATTAGCACCTGAAAACACCAGACAAAAAGAGACTTCACAGTTATGCGTCAAATCAGCCAAAGACTGTTTCTACAACGGTGAAGTGAGGATTCCCATAATATGTTTTGAGCATTGAAATTCCCAAATGGGGCAGGTGGCTGTTGAACGAGGTAGTCTAATTCTTTGGTTGTCCTTTGGTGCTTAGTGGTATATACATGGATCTTTATAGAATCACTCGGTGAGGAGTGAAGCTTACAGAAATGGCTTGTAAGTTGGTGTTTAGTGGCATATACATATAATTTTAAGGAATCACTCAATGAGGAGTGAAGCTTACAGAAATGGCTTGTAAGCTGGTGTTTAGTGGTGATCCAACCTGGTCCCATTTTCCAGAAAATATGTAAAACTAACATTGACTCAGCTAAGATGAGAAAGATCTTATTTAATAATGCCACATTCGTTAGATGTTAAAAAGCACCTGAGTAATCGGCGTGTTTCTAAATGAACGTGGTGCCAAAGCCAAGGAACGCAAAATCGCCGAAGACTTAAAAATTCGATCGGAAGATGTTTTCTATGATTGTATGAATCAAGGTGTCACTGCCATGCGTCGAATTCGTGTCAAACATGGCGGAAATTTGCAGGAGACAACTGTCATCATACTTGCCTTCAATACACTAACACTACACAAGGTACTAAAAGTTTGATTTCAGCGGGTCAAGGTTAAGGTACAGAATACCAAATCCACTTCGATGTTACAAGTATCTGAAGTACGGTCACCATGAAGACAGATGCTCCCAGACTCCTGTGTGTGCAGTGCAGTGACTCTTCCCATCGGGAACCCGAGTGTAAATTCACCCCACATTGTACAAGCCATGGAAAGGTGCATTGTTCCAACTCGAAGAAATAAGAAACCTGGAAAGAAGTAGACTCATGGCGTGAAATAGATGTAAAATGTATAACCTCTCTTCACGGCCCAACCTTCTCAACTGTAATAAAGACCAGTCCGAAGATAGCAATGGATGCTTAGACCCAAACATGTCTAACTGATGCAATAACACCTTCAAGTGTTCCTCATTATAAACCTAAAGAAAAATACAATCTCCACATAGACAACATTCATTAATTCCCCAACATCAAAATCGCCAAACTACATAAAGAAACAGAACCATAACATGCAGCACAAGGGATCTGATGACCATATAATGCTGAATATTAGGTTGGCGACTTAGAGGACATGGATGCAAAAGAAACTGAACATGATCCTGCAGTGTTTTGTCTACAGGAAACACTTTTAAAAAATTGGACAACATCACACTTAAAAGTTATTTCAGTTGTAACATCCAATTTCAAAAGTTTGATTGACCCTTAGGAGGAGCTCCGGTTGTTGCGTACAATAGGGCTTTTCATCATGTCATTCTATTAAACACCAGCTTACAAGCCATTTATGTAAGCTTCACTCTTCATCGAGTGATTCTATAAGGTTCTATGTATATACCACTAAACACGAACGCAGAACCAAAGAATTATACAACCTCTTTCAACAGCCACCATTCGGGAATTTCAATGCTCATAACATATTATGAGGATCAAAGTACATATAGGACATAGGCAAAAAGATAAAAGATTTCATTTCCAGACACAATTATTGTCTATATAACACCAAATCGCCGACATATTTATATCCCGGAACCGTTACACACCTGTGCATTGATCGGACACTTTGTTCTCCTTCTCCGCGTATGGATTTTGATTGGAAGGTTGCTGGTAACCTTTACAGCAATGATCACTTCCCAACCCTTCTAAAGACCACAAATTCTACGATGGATGGGCCAGTTAGACGCTGAAGTTTAAAGAAGATCTACTGGACCAGGTTAAAAACACTTTGCAAAATTCACTTACACGAGATATCTATACAAAAACGTCATTGATCCGGTTCAATATTTCACATCTATTTTACTCTAGATCCAATACCAACTATTCTAACTTTAAAAGAACCAATTCACCATGTAGAGATTTAAAGAAGCCATTAGACTACGCAGAGAAGCATAGATAAAATTTAACAATCGTCCGACGCCCGAAGAATTCAGTAGGTACTGTATATTTCGGGCTAAAGCTCGCCTCATAATTAAATAACGTAAGAGAGCATTATGGAGAAAACATGGTTCTACTTTTAAACTCTGGTTAATCTATACAGAAAGTTTGTGACACGATCTTCAAAATAAATGGACAGGGAAAGAACAACTCTTTCCGATATCTAAGATTAAACAATAGCAACTTCAACTACAAAAAATGACATGGCAAATATAGTTGTTGATAGTTTTTTCTAAACATTCATCATCTAATTATACAGCAGATTTTCGAAGGCTGAGAAGTCAAAACGATAAGATACATTTAAAATTTACATCAATTAAGTAAGAAAGTTATAATCAACCGTTTTCACTTTTTCGAACTTATGGGTGCTTTAAAAAAAAGACCACAATGCATCTACCTGGAGTGATTCAATATATTACTAGATTTTGAAACACTACCGGAACCCTCATTAATAGGCTTTTGGAAGTTTTAAATTATTAATGGACGCCTGGCAATATACCCAAAACTTGGAAAGAGGCGACAGCAATATCTGTTCCCAAATAGTCCTAAAAGTTTTATCAGAAGTCCAAATGTATAATGTTCCAATTTAATTCAAGTTGTATCCCAAAATAAGTTCCAGTTTTAAATGTGATGATATGCATGTAGTCTGGAACGTGCTAATGTACCAGTGGCCTGGATTGTAGCGATGTACTTTTAATGTATCACAATAACATAATCCAAAATGTTCTTGTCTGAATTCACTATAATTTCCAAATTAATGTTCCAGTCCAATAATATTAATGATAAGCACTTTGTATTTCCAGTGAATAATAATGTGAATTAAAAAAATCCATCCAAATCTAAAAGTGAACATAATAAGAGTAATTCTGCTTTAAAATTTAAGGCAAGAATAAGTAATTTACAAATATACTAGATTGTATGGCCCTCTACTTGACCTAGGTCGCAATTTACATTTTCTGAAAATACTCTATCACTTAATGGAATTTTCCATTCTAGAAAATTATGGGGTCAGACTCAATACTGTATCTTTTAACTCAAATTCAGGTAAACATGTTTACATTATTATTGATCTGAATATTGAATCCACACTCAGCGAGAAAAGTTTAGCTGTGTATTCTGTTTTTTACAAAATAAATGTCTCTGATCAGGTACACGGCAACGTGATTTTGGACAAGGCCAACTACTACATACAAACGTATATAACATATAATTATTAGGAAAAACCAACACATTATACAAATTAAATATACATAACAGTGTACTCTGCCCTCTGATATGTACGAGCAAGAGATATGTGTGCCCCAAGTCAGTATTTTATATGTTACGCTTTTAACATCAAAATTAATAATATTACTAAGTGTGTGACTCCTAATGTGGATTACACTGTACATGTCGATGATTTCTTAATACGTTATCGATGCATACAGTTGAAGGACAAATACAACAAAATGTCAACAAGATAAAAAAAAAATTGAGCCACGGTCAATAGTTTCAAATTCTCAAGGTCAAACAAATTGTGCATGCATTTCTGTCAGCTACAAAGAAAACATGATGATCCTAAACTCGCACTGGACGGACCACTTATACCGGTTGTTGAGAAAACAGCATAGTCTTCAGCAGAAAACTCGCCTTCATTCCACACATTAAGAAAATTGAATGCAAACTGCTTAAAAGCCTTTCATTTACTCAAAGTAGTAGCGCACTTAACCTATATGTAACCTATATTAGATCCAAACTGGACAATGATTGTGTTGTTTATGGTTCAACCAGAAAGTCGTATTTAAAGATGCTTGACGAAATTCACCATCAACCAATGCAACTGGGAGCGTGTAGGACATTCCAGTGTGAAAGCCTTTTGGCTGAAGCTAATTAGCCACCTCTAAAACATCACAGAGAAACATTATCTATACAAAATGCCATAAAGTTAAGATCCAACAATTTAATCCCTGCTTTTTCTACTGTCTTCCAACTCAAATACAAAACATACCTAAATAAATTGAAATCCACTCCTACCTCTCACATTAAAATACCTTCTAACCTTGACATAACTAAAATTGACCCTTAAAAAATCCTAAAGTCGTTTGTGTCTGTATCTTCATTCTAGTTTCAAAAACAGCCTAGAGTACTTTTTACGCTGCATGAAGGAAATAAAATCCGGGACAAATCCTTCCATTTTAGGAACTTATCTACAAATGCAGGAACTACACAATAATTTACTTTGACGGCTCAAAGCATGGTGAAAAGGCTGCTGCAGCTTTTATTAATGGAAATCACGCTTCAAATGTTCGCTTGTCAGATGGTGCTTCCATATTTTCAGCAGCAATCAGAGCAATAGACCTAGCCCTGAAATATATCGAGACCAAACATATTTTAAACTCTATAATCTTCTCTGATTCACTATCAATACTTCAGTCACTACACAATATAAAGTTAGTTAACTCACCATTGACGAATATTCCCATCAGGTTTACCGAGCTGTGTGCCTCTCAAAACATTGTATACTGTTGGTTACCGAGCCATGACCGCATTAAAGAAGGATAGAGCAGACCGCGTGGCAACAACAAAAAAATGACTATCCCTACAACCATCTGAATTTAAAATACCATACACCGATATTAAACCTGGTAGGAAAATCTTTATTTAGTAAGTGGAAGGCATCTTGGAATGATGCAGTCAACAGTAATCTCCTTAGGCGAATCTCCTCCTTCCTACGGAACAATCTGCAGGGACGAGGTAGTCATTGCAAGAATTATAATTGGTCATACTTATGTAACCCACTCGTACATATTAAAGGACGAAGACACGCCTGAGTACGTTTCTTCTAATGAACCCTTCACCGTGAAGTACTTTACGATAGATTGGTTAAATCTCAACCTACACGCGATCATCAATCTCCAACTTACACGCGATCGCTACTACAATGTTCAGCGCATGAAGGAACTTTTTCATATTTTTTATACGTAAATGTGACATGTATGCTAAATTTATTGAAGGGATTTACTAAAATATACCCTGTGTGCAACCCGATTTCCTTTGAGTATTTTTAACCGACATGCTATCTGTTAATCACCTTAAGTAATATGTTATTAATGAATTAACTTTTATACGCAGAGTTTACATCCTCCGTTGATTGGAAACTTTCATATATCTTGACCATCTCAGAGTTATATTTTTATTTTATTTTATCGCTACTTGGTAATAAATATTTGTGTTGCATACATTTTTAGCATATAGCCTTTTTGGTGCCGCTATATTAGCCTTACAGTGCTGATGCAGAATCATTCAACCAACGAACCTAGTTCAGTATGGCAGTCGGCAAAAATAAAACAGTAAGGGGTTTAATTATTTAGCTAGAATTTGTGATGATGTTCTTCAAACACTGCTCGATAAGTGTGTTCAATGCAGGAATATTTATACAGACTTAATACGTCAAAATTATGTTGCATGTCCGCATACGCCTACTATCAGGACCTCTTTCGAGCATGTCCTGACTGATAACTTTCCTGTGAGTCTACATGTTAGGCTATTTAAAGCAGAATATGAGTTGCAACTACAGTATCTTATAGGTCAAAAGTTTCCATGCAAATGCAATATCTTCTAGGTCAATGGTTACCATGCCACTGCAATATCTTCAGGGTAAAAGGTTACCATGCAACTGTAATATCTTCTAGGTCAGTGGATACCATGCAACTGCAATATCTTCTGGGTAAAAGGTTACCATGCAATAGTAATATATTCTAGGTCAAAGTTCACCATGCAACTGCAATATTTTCTAGGCTAAAATTAATCATGCAGCTACAATACCTTCTAGGTCAAAGATTACCATGCAACAGCAATATCTTCTAGGTCAAAGGTTACCAGCGGCTGTAACTGACAAAATAAGTTATTCGTCCGGTATGCAGCATACTTTGTGTCGCATTATACAGTTATGTTTTATAAATAGAGTTGTTGTTTTTTAACTTGCAACTTCCGCCAGTTACGCAAAATTGATGGATATAATGCATTTTGAGTCTATTATTCTATTTTATGGCATATATGAACTATGCTACGAGAGTCATGCTCCATGCCCCTTTATATTTTTGTATGCACGAAATTATGTATGTCGCTTCTGCAGCCTATTATTTATCTTCTCTGAACACGAGGTCAGGCTGTATTATTAATTTATTTTCTTAAATATTTTTATACACAACTGTGTTTGTATCTCTTTCTTTTATTAAATTTATTTTTCAATCTTTTCTGATTGTAGTCAAATGTTCTATTCGACCTTAAGTTTTATATCGTGTAATCTTCTACGAAACAAAACAAAGATGACAGTGAAGATTAAACAAACAACAACAACAAAAATAATAACAAAAAAAAAAAAAAAAACAATTTTATGTGACTGTTCAGAAGTAATAGGGTAAGAATATTCACCAGAGCAATTCAGCGAAGATTTTGTACAAAATATCTTATACAATACGCTCTGAATAAGATGTAAGTCTCATCGGATATTCCTTGAGTACAATGTAATGGTATAAAAATCTTCATATGTCGACAATTAGGTATCCTATCCTATGTTATATTAAAGAAACTGGATGATGCTGGAAAAACACTTAGGCCATGATCGTAAAAAAAACCCGTTCGTTATTCTCTTGTGGTTTTGTCCACGTATTGATAGGGCTTGTTATTCTCTCGTGGTTATGTATAGCTAGCATTTGTTTTTCTCCCATAGGTTTGACAATGTATTGAAAGCTCTTGTTATTCTTCCATGGATTTAGCCATTTTGGATAGCGTTTGTTGTTCTCCATTGGTTTTGGCCATGTATGAATAGTGTTTGTTGTTCTCGTTGGTTTTGGCTATGTATAGATAGTGTTTGTTATTTTTACATGGTTTTACTTATGGATAGCTTTTGCTATTCCCCCATGGTTTTACTTATGCATGGATAGCGTTTGTTATTCTCTCGTGGCTATGTATGGCTAGCATTAGTTATTTTCTTATGCTATATTTCGATATCTTTTGTTATTCCCCCATGGTTTGGACCATGTATGGAAAGCGTTTGTTGTTCTCACATGGTTAAGTATGGATAGCGTTTGTTTTTCTCTTGTTGGTATATATGGACAGCGTTTGTTGTTCTCTTATGGCTATGTATGGATAGCGTTTGTTGATCTCTCATGCATATGTATGGATAACGTTTGTTGATCTCACATTGCTATGCATGGATAACGCTAGTTATTCTCTCATGGCTATACTGGATATCATTTGTTTATCATTCGTGGTTTTGGCCATGTATGGATAGCGATTGTTGATCTCTTATGGCTATGTATGGATCGCGTTTGTTGATCTCGCATGGCAATATATGGATATCACAAGAAATCGGTGACATGAACACTCTTCTAGCTGTTTTTTTTATATCCCTCATTTAAGGACTTGTCAAGTATGATGGATGAGTCCATACAAATGTTTATTATAGTCAGGACAAATCGTTAGAGGAAATTGAAAACTGTTTAATATTTGAACCACCTTCCATTATCAGAATACTTAGACAATAGCACAAAAATCACTTGTATATCTTGGGTGTTCTAAACATGATTTAATGATTGAAAGAGGAAGTCATACTAAAATTGGAAAAGATCGAAACGTTTGCAAACTTTGTAGCAAAGAAAATATCAAGTGTTTATGAGTACCATTTTATATGTGCATGTACCTCTTGTACGAATTCAAGACGGACTTGATGAGATGTATCATATTAACCGTAAGAAAAAAGGTCTAATTACAAGTGTTTCAAAGTTTTGTATTTTGCATTTAAATTTAAAGATCAAGCGTTTAGAGGTTTTAATATTAACACATGCACTTATTATAACCGAGCATATTTTAAAATACTATTTATGCCACACTGCATATTAAATTTATTGTTAAGGACCGGATTTTTAAAGTACTGAATGAACTTTCTTTTCTTTTGTATTCTCATCCTACTAACCTAACAACTTTGTCTACTTTATCAGTTAATTTCTTGTCAACAGCAAATATAATGTTAATGTTACATTTTTGAAATCCCAGAATAGTTTCCGTAAACCATGTTTCATAGAGTTCTTTTCCATTTTAATACCGTCCGTTACAAAATTAGCTAATATTTACTTACTTGGAACGGGACAGTTAATTTTGTCATCAGTGGATTAAATCAACTTATCCTCTTTCCTCGTTGATTTTCCTGCATGAACTCTGTGATATAATTTGTATCCTGTTTATCAAAGTCTTTATGTTTCATAGCTGTATGATAAACTGCTGTGTTTGTTTTGCTGTGATATAATTTGTATCCTGTTTGTCAAAGTCTTTCTGTTTCATAGCTGTATGATAAACTGATGTGTTTATTTTGCTGTGATACAATATGTATCCGGTTTATCAAAGTCTTTCTGTTTCATAGCTGTATGATAAACTGATGTGTTTATTTTGCTGGAAAAACCAATGAGTACTAAAATAAACAAGAAGGAAATGTTAGCCAGGAAAAGAATTATCTTAACCAAACGCTCCCAGCTCCGATGACAATTCCAACCAGTGAATTCCCAAAACAGATTAATGTAATTCGTTCTCGTTTAATAATTGAAGCTAACGTTGCCACCTTTTCTCTCTTAGCTGATTAGGTTTTGTTGGATCGTCAATTATTTAATGCACTTGGTGTTTTCGTTAACACAATATACTTCCACCGTTTGTTTGTTTATTTTTTTAAAAATATTTTTTTTTTGTGCTCAGTTATTATTCCATTTCTGAGCGTTTATGAAGAACCCAAGTTTTTTTTTGTCTTTCGATGCACGCAGCATTAACAAAAGTTTATTTGACAATGAATATTCATCAGTATTTAAGGATGATTACCATCCTGACCGGCTACGAGTATTTAAGGATGATTACCATCCTGACCGGCTACGAGTATTTAAGGATGATTACCATCCTGACCGGCTACCAGTATTTAAGGATGATTACCATCTTGAGCGGCTTCAATTGCAGGGTTGACTTTTATTGTTTCCAGGAATTAACACATGGAAGAAATTAACTAGAAAAGCAATTTGTTTGCTTTTAACCAGTTTGATTTTTCGTACTTAGTCATTACACATATTATTACGTTATAAGATTCACTGCATACTTAGTCATTACACATAGTATTACGTTATGAGGTTTATTTCGTACTTAGTCATTACACATATTACGTTATGAGATTCATTTCGTACTTAGTCATTACGCATAGTATTACGTTATGAGATTCACTGCGTACTTAGTCATTACACATATTATTACGTTATGAGATTCACTGCATACTTAGTCATTACACATATTATTACGTTATGAGGTTTATTTCATAGTTAGTTACTCCATATATTATTGTATTGTG
The DNA here is from genome assembly GCA_028554795.2 of Sinohyriopsis cumingii. Taxonomy (NCBI): domain Eukaryota; kingdom Metazoa; phylum Mollusca; class Bivalvia; order Unionida; family Unionidae; genus Sinohyriopsis; species Sinohyriopsis cumingii. The sequence goes on along the minus strand of CM068841.1, from coordinate 90,181,838 downwards.
AGGCTCGATTCAAACTTATGCACTCCATAGATTATGGTATGAGGCTCATTTTATATGTAGTCACTACACAGATTATTATATTATGAGGCTTTTTACATACTTACTTCCTACATAGATTATTATAATTTGAGGTTTGTTGCACACGAAGTCATTGTACCAATTATGTTACAAGGCTCGATTCATACTTAGTTACCCCATAGACAATGGTATGAGGCTTATTACATACTTACTAGCAGCAGGAAGTGGGGTTGTACCGACCCCCAAAAATGGCGGACGACACATTTTCGTTACCCATTCAATGAACCCTCCATGGTAGAATCAGTCGCTTCTTTGAACAAGAAACCAAAAACAATTTCTCGCGAATGACCTGAATTTATACGAAACTCACAGAGCCACAAATACGGTAATCTAACACAAAAATAGCAAAAGGAAGTGCCCTTGACTATGCTGATTGACGTTGGATATCTCTTAAATATTGGGTAATTATTATATTTTCTTTTTCCATTGCAATATTTGATTATTTCAGAGTATTTTCCTTTCTCCTTTTTTCTTTTCCCATTGTGCGTGAACACATCCAGAGGGTTGTCCAGGCTGAGTTTTAATTTCGTAAATTTATAGTCAGGTACGCCCTTCGCTCCAAGTTAATCCCGGGCACTTTCAAATAAACGCCATTTGGGGATTAGGGAAAGGCAAGGTAAGTTACACCTGGTTAGATTCTTTTAAATAAAATTACTCATTTAAGAATATCTCGTCTTTTTCTATGCATTGCGCCCTCCCCCCAATTAGTTTAAAAAAATAGAATTACATTTAAATGTATCTTGTCTTTTTCATAGCATTGCGGTCCCCCGACTTAGTTTTTAAAAAAATAGAAATACTGATTAAAGTATAGCTCGTCTTTTTCGATGCATTGCGCCCCCCCCCCCACTTCGTTCTTTTAATAGAATTACACATTTTTAAATATATCTCGTCTTTTTCGATGCATTGTTGTCACCCCCACGTAATTTTTTAAATAGAATTACTCATTTAAGTTTAGCTCGTCTTTTTCGATGCACTAGCGATCTGTAATTAAATCGTTGTTGTAATAATCATACTGAGTGATTCTGCGCTTACTATGGAATCTCCTACGGCAAATTAGATCGCCAGCGACTGGATACAATTAATAAGTATCTTACAGTCCGTGATTCTATCAAGCAGCAGCTGCAACAATGCCAGGATGCTCACGTGGATTTTACAGAGAGTACATCACAATTATGTAAACCAGTTAAAAAAGCCACTAAAGATTTTCTTCTGTCGTTGTACCAAACAGTTAAATCAAGCAAAAATTAGCACACAAAAAAATAAATAAATAAACCAAAACCATTCACCGAGAACTTCCAGCTGAAATAGTGCTGCTCAACCACAATTACGGGAAGAAATACAGCAAGCAATAGAAGGAATAGAACAAGCCCGTGCTGAGATCGGTGATATAAGGGATCTTGCTGAACCAAAACCAGAATCTGTTTAAAAAAAACCACATCCCAAATGTACCGAAGAAGGTTTTATGATACTTCAAAAAAGCCCTGTAGCTATTGCTGCAGAAGGATATCAAATTCGTTGTGAACTATTAGATCCATGTACCTCTGATGTTCCAGAATCAAAGTGGGTTTCTTTTCTGTTTCGAAAATACTATGGTACAAATCGAATCACAGGGAAATATAAGCCTTTATTTAAAGAATTTCAGAAACGAATGAAGGAAGCTACTAAAAATTCATTACTTGTAGAAATATTATGACTCAAAAGATCACACTTTGGACCGCCTCGTGTAGAGGAAGATGAACCATCTGAAGGAGCAACCGGAAGTGGCCTTGCCACTCGAAATCGACGTCGTAGGAAACTAAGTGATAATGTGATCACTGAATCGCGGGTGATTCAGGATAAACTTTGTCTCAATAACATCTTCGCTAATTTTGATCGACTAGAAATTATGATTGGTGGAAGACGTGCCAGCTACAATTCCCACGAAATTAACAAAGAGGCAGCTGCTATTCGTCAGCATTTATTTACGGGTGGCGTCATGGACAGTGGAGTCTATCGGGCGCTGGTCTATGAAATCACCGACGATTTGAGTGATCAATTAGATCGTCGATAACAAAATAACATGATTATACACAATACCCAACGCAGACCTAGGAGTGTCAGGGTAATAAATTCACGTTTACCGGTTTATAAAATGAACTACGGAGATGGACTCGGCGATATTGTTCAAGGTTTATTCAGAACAATGGCCCCAAAAGCTATTCCAGTTGTAAAACAATTAGGTATGAAAGCCATCGAAGTTGTTCGTGATAAGGCTATTGACACTGTTGGTAATCTTGCTGGTAAAGCATTTTCTGCGGTCAAAGACAGACTCGCACGATTAGTACGACGAAAACCACAGCCAGTAAAACTGCCTTTTGCCGAAGAGATGCCACCAAATATCAGCAAAATAATAAATCAAGCTGCAAATGAGCGGTTGAAAGAATTAGCTCTAGTGCCATCTATGACAAAACAAGCCGCGGCTGAGATAGAAAAAAACATGACCGCAAGCCTAATCGTGGGTAGTGGAGATATTGATCGTGTTAGAACATCGATTTAGCAGCGAATATAATAAAAATGTTCAAACGTGTATCTGATCCGGCATTTGACATGGACGCACCAATACTCAAGGATGAGTCTGTGCGTGATTTTCAATATTATTTTTTATGAAGCACGAGAACCAGACCAACGTGGACGAATCGAATTAGAAGTTCAAGATGCATCCAGGTGTTTCATGCCCGCCGAGGCATTTATTGAAGTACGTGGTAAACTTGTGAAAAAGGATGATACCGCATATGCAGCAAATGAGCGATGTGGATTCGTTAACAATTGTATGATTGCGATTGTATGATTGCGCTCTTTAACAATGAAAGATATATAATTGACGGTAGAGAAATCGAAACATGCCTCGATAACGATGATGTTGCTACGACGCTTATCGGTCTTGCAAGATACAGCGATTACTATTCACGGTCCGCAGTTCCATCCATGATGTTCGCGAAGGACACTACTGACCACCCCGACGATAGACATCATCTCATGGTACAAATGGAGCTGGTCAGCGCCGTTAATCAACAACCAGCTGAAATGATGGCTCAGCCACCCGCTGATTTTGCGATAGTTAATCCAGAATTCAACCTGAGATTTGCAGCACGGCTATCCCAGGTTAACACCGATGGTGGATTTTCATGTGTGATACCACTATCACATATCTTCTAATATTTTAGACATGTTAAAAAATAAATTTGTCTTTGGAGCAAAACATACAGCTGCACTGGTTTGAAGAGACACATACAACGATGCTATTTGGCGTGCTGAGATTGGTGGGGCTAGTGTTGGTAAAATAACACTTACAAAACTAGCAATATGGATGTTAACGATGACTCCTTCGTTGACTGAATAACAACGATTATTGTCGTTCATGAATGACGAAGGCAAGTAAACACTGTCATGGATGACAATGACCACATACACAGCTCCAGGCAGAGCAGGAACATTTTCATGGCAGATCGCATTACAGCAGGGAATTTCAGCACCACGACACATATTTGTGGCATTTCATCGTGCCACCAGGTATAACGATAAAACAGCGAACCCAATGGTATTTGACAGATTTGCGGTGTCTACGATTTCGCTGAGGATAAATGGACACCAAAAACCATCCGAAGACATAATACTGAATTTTGACCAAAACAATATTGCACGGGGGTATCATAGTTTCATGAGATTTATGGGGCGTGATCTGAATGTCGACTCCGGCCTGCAGATATCTCAACAGGATTTCTCGACGTTGTGTCCGATTTATTATTTCTTCTTGGAACATCTGGATTTATTCAGACAGTCAGTCGTTGACGTACACTCGCGAGCTACTGTTGGTCATTCTCCAGCTGGTGATTACAGAGCAATTGCTGTTATGTTGTCAGATAAAACAATGTTGCTTGAAGGCGTTGTTGGATGAATGAGAGTCATTGATGCGCCGTTAGAAAACATTTGAATGTTTTCCAAACATGTAAGTGGTTGCCGAACATATAATTAGATAATTCATAATGTCGTTATGTCATATCATCACGCCAGTGTTGCTTTGACACCTGATCAGATTAATAACCTTCAATTCTCATCGAATAACAATTATGGGGCAAATATAGCTCTAAAGTCAGCGGTGTTGCAAGGCCCAAATCAATTATTATTGGCTGAACATTAACTCAAACACTACAAGGACGCCAATAAATCAAAAACTGGTGTGAGACTTGATTTCTCTGCGAATGCTATCAGCGACACAACAAAAACCGGCGGGATATTTCCGTTTCTAGCGGTGTTACCAGCGCTAATTGCAGCAGCAGCTTTGGCTCTTGCAAAAGCAGCTGCATTTGGTGCTGTTTGATCAGCTGCCGGTATGGCACTGAAAAAAATCAACAGGACACGGCATAAACACCTCAAAAAGGCCGCGGTCTAAGATTACCAGAAACGTGGTATGGTCAAGGTCTAAGGCTGCCGGGGATGTTTCACCAAAACTACCCATGTCCACTTTTGTTTTAATTGATGCTGCTCAAAGATTAAACATAAAAACATTCAAAGGTTTTTTCATGCGTGATCAATTAAAGGGTAAAACCAAATCGTGTTGCATCGAAAAAAGACGAGACGTAATTGACTATAAATTTACGAAACTAAAGTCCTGTCTGGACAGCCCTCTGTATCTCTAAAATTTTGTTTCGTACTTAGCAATTCACCAGGGGATGTGTTTACGCACAATGGACAAAGAAAAGTGGAAAAAGAAAAATACTCTAAAATAACCCAATTGCAGTGGAAAAAGACAAATATAACAATTACCCAATATTTAAGAGATATCCAACGTCAATCATCCTGGTCGCGGCTACTTCTTATTGCTATTTTGTTTATTTTAGTGCAACATTACAGTACTGGTGGCTCTTTGAGTTTCGTATAAATTCAGGTCATTCGTTAAAATGTTTTTGTTTCTTGTTCATAGAGCGTCTGATTCTACAATGGAGGGTTTTTTGAATGGGTAATACACATTTGTCGTACTCCATTTTTAGGTCCCCCCCCACGCTGCTTTACTGGCTACATATATTGTTATTGTATCTGGCTTATTTGACGTTCAGTCACTATACCAATTATATTTTGAATCTCGTTTTACATTTAGTCACTGTACAGATTATGTTATGAGGTTCATTTCATACTAACTAACTGCACAGACTTATTTTTGGCTCACTTCGCACATTTTAGTATGTTATGAGGCTCTTGTTATAAGCAGTCACCACACAGAGTTTTTGTTATTAGGTTCTTTTTATAAAGTCACCACACATATTTTCCTGTTATGAGGTTCTTTTCTACTTAGTCACTACACATTATTATGCTATGAGGCTCATTTCATACTTACTCACTCCACAGATTATTACATTATCATGCTCACTTCACACTTAGTGACTACACAGATTATTGCATTATCATGCTCACTTCACACTTAGTCACTACACATACTATTACATTATCATGCTCGCTTCACACTAGGTCACTTCACAGATTATTACATTATTATGCTCGTTTCACACTATGTCACTCCACAGACTATTACATTATAATTCTAGCTTCGCACTTAGTCACCACAAATATTATTACATTATCATGCTCGCTTTACACTTAGTCACTCCACATATTATTACATTATCATGCTCGCTTCACACTTAGTCGCTACAGCATTGTCCTTTTCTGTAATATTACTCGTTTTGGTGTATCATGAATGATGTTGACAGTAAAGAACTTGGATCTAAGATATTACCTCTTGACGTGTAAGAGTGGCACGCGGGGATAATGAATTATGCAGGTTTGACGATTTTATCATTTCCATTTATTTCAGTAAGATGAAAAATATAGTTGCGCTAAAATATCGAATACAATAACGGAAATGTAATTATTTCTCAAAATATTGTAATGTATTTATTTATTTACACTTGGTGAGAGCCCACGAGAAGAAAGCTCTTACTATTGTAAAGTTAACTATAGTCCAGGTCTATTAGTATTTCTTTTAAACTATTATTTAAAAGAGTATCTTAAACTTAAATAATCTATTATTGATATTTTAATTGATTATTTAGCTACTGAAAGGATGTTCTTTGATTGTATAAAATGCATGAGATATATAAAATAACATCACATCCTTTCCATCATTTGTGTTTCATAGGTCAAAGTACATGTATTTATAGATCAAACTACGTGTATAAATAGATCAAAGCAGGGCCAGTAAGAAGGGGGGAACTGGAATATATCCCCGGATCTTGGGTCCGTTAGGGGTCCGGGCCGAAGAACACTTTTTAAGTTTATAAAAAAAAAATATGTTTGAACAAAAACTAGTAGAGGCCAGGGTGTTTCTTACCCCAGGGCCCGTGATCGCTCTCTATGGCCCTGGATTAAAGTACATGTATAAATAGATCAAAGTATATGTATAAATAGATCAAAATAAATGTATAAATAGATCAACTTACATGTATAAATAGATACTTGTATAAATAGATCAAACTATATGTATAAATAGATTAGAGTAAATGTATAAATAGATCAACGTACATGCATAGATACATGTATGAATACATCAAAGTACATGTATTTATAAATCAAAGAACATGTATAAATAAATCAAAGTACATGTATAAACAAACTTCAATACTGCTCACGTACATAAATATAAACATTGCTGATTGCAAAATGTGTAGGAAAATTTATATCTGTTGAGATAGTACATGTTGTTCTAAGAAAGGACGAAGATGATAGTGAATTGAAGGAAATGCTGAAGGTGTTGATACCTAATTGCAATATTTAAATTGAGTATTCTTTTTTATGTGGTTATATTTCATGTAGGAGTCTTGAGAACATGAGATGTTGGCAATTTTTGTTTTGAAAATCCACACGTGTCACAGATATCGTTGTTATTTGACTTCATGTTTGGTACAGATTTGTTTGGGGTTTTTTTTCGGAAACGGAAGGAGAAGGTGAAGTGTGAAGTATCAGTGTCCCAGAAATCAAATGTGATTATATCGGTGATAACACGACATATAAAATATAGGAATGAGCTTCCCATTTCCCTATGGATGCTTTTAGTCTAAAGGTATGAGCTTCCTATTTCCCTATGGATGCTTTCAGTCTGAAGGTATGAGCTTCCCATTTCCCTAATGATGCTTTCAGTCTAAAGGTATGAGTAGTAAATGGAACTATAGTGTGGGTCTGTCTAGCGACAAGGGGAAATTAACATGGGAATAGAGTTTGGGCTTTTGGGATTTTTTTTTTTTATTTAAATTTTCTTAAATTTAAATTTAAATTTAAAAAAAGGGGTAGGCAATTGAAAGGCTATCTCTTTTCGAGAAATATGGCTGGCCCTGAAAAGGGCCTTTGGGTTTATGTTAATATTAATATTAACATAGATGGCATCTGTCACATCTTCTTCTTCTTCTTCTTAAACTCCTTCTAACTGCCGGTCCATACACAAGTACCCTCTTGAGACATCCTTGTCTTTTTATGTAAACTCTCCTCATCCATTGACTAGTATCTGTCCTATCAACAACAGTCCACTTGGACCTGACATACATGAGCATGTCCGTCCTAAACATCATGGAAGACACAAGGGTGGATGACTCAACTGTGGTCCACATCTTGAAGCGACGAGAATAGGTGAATCAATGCAGTGAACTGCGCTTATTTATAGGTACAGGAAGGATTGAAACGGATTGAATTCATTCACCAATCCGAACACGCGTTACAAAATTCAGTCAGCTCGCATCCAATCCGAAGAGAGCAGTCTGCGACGTCACGTGGTCTATATAGATTCGTTAGCGCTTGTGTGCAGTCAATCTATGCGACAGTGATTCAACATGACGGAAACTCAGAAAACGATCCATTGGGGTGCACCAGCAGGGGAGACTGCCCAAGGGAACCCGGACTTACTTTCAGAAGAGGTACATTGGGATTTTGTGGATTTTCTTACCTCGCAAGAATTTGTTCCGGAACCTTCGTTACCTTCTTCATTACCGCAAGTGGAGAATTTTAGACAGAGACAGAAAGAAGAATTGGAGAAATTTATACAACGACAAAAGGAAGCGGAACAAGCTTTTCTCCTACAGCAGCAGCAGCAGCAGCAGCAGCAGCAGCAAGAAGAAGAGGTAAGAAAAAAGCAACAGCAACAACAGCAAGAAGAAGTAGCAGCAAAGAAACAAGAGGGTGAAAATCAAACGGTCACGGTACTGTTGGACATTTTAGCGGAGTTAAGAAGTCTGAAACAAATGTATCAGACTTCTTTATCACGACCGAAGAGAATACGACCTTCCCGAGCTAAACACGTCAACCCTGTGACTAAGCCTGCCGTACCACCCTTAGTGATTTCAACTCAATCATCATCATCAACGTTACGCAGTTCAGAAGTAGGCCTTGGCCGTGGCAAAAAGCTTAAGGCAGTTAAAGTTGATTGGTTAAACTCACCCCTACACCAAAATAGAAAGGCCCTTTTCAGGGCCACCCACATTTCTCGAAAAGAAATACAATTTCAATTGCCAATAACTCAAAAAAACCCCAAATAAACAACCCATTTTTACCCTTATAGTACGTGTCTGTGTATGAGTGCGTGAGTGTAGCTTCTTATTTTAAAATCAAAACTCAAAGACACTTACCTTATATCATTCATGTATTCTTTTCTCCATTTTTTACAATCCAATTCACAATTCACCACAGAACACTTTAATTAAAAGTTCATTGACTTCTTCTTTCTCCTTGTTTAGTCTCTCTGTTTTTTGAATTTCTTCACCGTTTTTTCCTCATTTTCTTCCCTTCTTCTTTTCTTCTCCTGTTTCTTTGCTTCTTTTAAATAGAATTGTCTTCTTTCTTCCTCTGAAGAATCCCTCTCTTCTTTCGAAGAATCCCTCTCTTCTTCCGAAGAATCCCTCTCTTCTTCTGAAGAATCCTTCTTTTCTTCTGACTCCTCTTGTTTCTTTTTTGGGCAATCTGGAGACCAATGTCCTTTTTCTTTACAATAATAACAGGTATCTTGACTTTTGTCTTTTTTAGCCCCTGTTTTTTTTTCTTTTTTGACGGTCTGGACACTCTGAAGACCAATGCCCTTTCTTCTTACAGATATAGCAAGTATCTTGACTTTTATCTCGAAAGGAAGGAGAGTAGTCCGTCGGCTGGTCTGAAGAGAATTTTCTAATGACCCCTCGCAAAGCTCTGACGAAACGTTCGATTTGGTTAGTCTCTTCCATCGTTGTGCTCGGCTTGAGAGTGAAATGAATAGTGAAAGGACAAGACACACACCCTTTTTATATACGCTGGTTTGCCATGACTATAAATTAGTCTATGGTGTTTGAACTTGAGTCATTTGACGTTTTTCACTCAAGATGAAACGATCCTATTCATTTGAGAAAAAAGAAGAAGAAGAAAGTAAGAGGCAGAAACGTGATCTATCGCCTCGTACCAGGGCTGAAATCTTGGCACAAATTCATGCCAGTGATTTTGAAGAGGACATGAGTGAACCAGAATTTGAAACCTCTAAACCAAGTTCACCACCCTTAGTCAATCCTGAAAAATACTATTCCATTCGAGAGACGGAAAAGCGCTCCTCTAGAAAATTTAGAACCACGGCTTACACCTACACGGTGAAGTTTAAAGATTTCAAGTCCGACGTACCCTTAGAGAAAGCAGAAGGGTTTATCACCGAGATGTGGGATTCTTTGCTCACCGCACTCAAGCGACAATGTCAAGCCAAAGAAGACGATCGCTTGACACTATCCATAGATCACGACGGTTTGAAATCCCCTGTTTGGATCGAGTTTAGCAGACCCGCAGAACTAACCCCTTCCAAAGTCATGGACAAGATTCAACACGTACAACAATCTAATGACCAGTTTGACATCACCGATGGTAAAGCCACACTGAAAATGGCCCACGTCTCTCCTCCTCAAGGGACTGGACGCAAAAAGATGTTATTGGTGGACGACCTTCGCAACACCAAAACAAGTCTCGTCCGAATTAACAACCCTCAAGACCAGATGTGTTTAGCTCGAGCCATCGTGGTGGGACGAACCTATGCCAACAAGAACGACACGGTAGAATGGAAAAGAGCCTGGAAAACTATTCGACAATCGGACCGAGCCAAACAACGAAACGAAGCAGAACTCCTGTTGCAACAAGCTGGCCTGTCCAAAGACACACCCTGTGGCATTCCTGAGATGCAAAAATTGCAAGATGCCCTAGCTCCACGCTACACCTTGAAAGTGCACCCTCAAGAAATGCGTGGGTCTCTGTTGTTTCGAGGCCAAGATTTTAAGGACGGAAAATACATTCATGTCTATTATCACGATGAACATTTCGATACCATTACCAGTATCACTGGATTCCTGGGATACGGTTATTATTGTGAGAAATGTGATTATGGTTATAACAATCGAGAGCAACACAAGTCTTGTGGATGGAAATGCCCAGGATGTTTGGCCTCTCCACCCTGTCTGAGCGAAGAACCAGTGCCTTGTTCAACTTGTCTGCGCACGTTTGTCAGCCCTACCTGTTACCAGCAACATTTGAAAACACAAGGTTCACAGAAGAAATGTGCTTGTCAGCTCCTGAGATTGTGCCCTACGTGTGGACAAGGCATACGTACCAATAGTACCAAGGCACACGTATGTCGAGGAAAGAAAAATGTCACATTTGTCACCACATCGTGGACTTGGAACACGAATGTTACGTGCAAAAATACCAACCCCCACCAGAGGAAGAGGACGGTCACAAGAAGAAAGGCAATTTCATCTTTTTCGATTTCGAATGCATGCAAGAGACCGGCATTCACATTCCTAATTTCTGCGTGGCTCATCGAGCGTGCGAGAAGTGCATTCAAGAACCTATCTTCAGTCATTGCCCTCACTGCAGCAAGATTCCTGGAGGGCGTGAAGAAATCTTTCGGGGACCGAACACGTTAGCCGATTTTGCCCGATGGGTCTTAGACCCCATCGACAAGACGTGGAGCCAAGAGGACATCGAACGTTACGGAGATTGTCATCGTCATGCCACGGTGATGGCTCACAATTTCTCCGGATACGATGGACAGTTTCTTTTGAGGTACTATACGGAACAAGGCACCGAGCGTCCTAAAGTCACTTTGAACGGAGCTAAAATCATTTTCATGCAAGTGGGACAAGTACAGTTAAAGATTCGATGAGCTATTTGGCCATGCCTTTGAGTCGAATGCCTAAAACGTTTGGAATGACAGAAATGGCTAAAGGGTACTTTCCACACTTTTTCAATACGGAAGCCAATCAACATGCCGTTCTACCCCATTTGCCTGAGGCTCACTATTACGACCCCGACAACATGCGTACCGAACAACGAGAAGCTTTCTACGCTTGGTACCAGGCTCACGCCTCTGACCCTTTCGACTTTCAGGAAGAAATGCTAAAGTATTGTCGTTCCGACGTGGACATTTTACGGCGTTGCTGTGGAAAATTTCGAGAACTGTTCATGGAACACGGAGGGGTCGATCCTTTGAAAGAAGCTTGCACCATTGCCAAAGCGTGTTCCTTAGTGTACCGACAACGATTCATGCCTGAAAACACCGTGGCTGTCATCAGCCCTCAAACGACCCACTATGTCAAGCGTCAATACTCGGTCAAAGCCCTACGCTGGTTACATTACTTGTGCGACAAGGAAGACAAATGGATTCAGCATGCCCGCAACGGAGGGGGCGAAAAGACCATCGGAACGTATTCGGTCGATGGCTGGGACTTAGAAAACCCCAAGATCGTGTACGAGTTTAACGGTTGCTTATTTCATGGATGTCCCGTCTGTTACCCTGACCGTGACACGAAAAATCAGTTTTTGCAACGAACCATGGAAGACTTGTACCAGGCCACTTGTCAGCGACGCCTAAAGTTAGAACAGGAAGGATACCAAGTGGTGGAAATGTGGGAACACGAGTACGATCACCGTTTGAAAACCGATCCCGAGTTTAAACGCCTCGTGGAAAGTTACCAGTTCATGGACCCGTTGAACCCGAGGGATAGTTTGTACGGAGGAAGGACCAATGCCACCTGTTTGCTGTACCAAGCCGACGAAGAGAAAGGAGAAGAAATCAAATACTTGGACGTGTGTTCGCTGTATCCCTACGTGTGCAAATATTGTCGCTTTCCCGTAGGGCACCCACAATTGTTCACCGAACACAACGACCTGAAAAACATTCGACAATACGAAGGCTTGATCAAGTGTAAAGTTTTGCCTCCCACGAACCTATACCATCCCGTCTTACCTCACCATTGTCAAGGCAAACTGATGTTTCCCTTGTGCCGTACTTGTGCCGAAACGTGCAACCAGGACCAACCTTGCCATCATAGCCAGGAAGAACGGGCCTTGACGGGAACCGGGGTCAGCGTAGAATTGTTCAAAGCTCTGGACATGGGATACCAACTGTTAGAAGTGTACGAAATTTGCCACTTTCCCAAGACACAACAGTACCACAAGGGTGACCCTACTCAGAAAGGCATTTTCGCCGACTACGTGGATGCCTTTTTGAAACTGAAACAAGAAGCCAGCGGCTATCCTTCCTGGTGTCACACTCCCGAAGACCAAATACAATTCAAAGAGAAATACTACGAACAAGAAGGCATCTCTTTAGACCATATCGAAAAAAACGAAGGCAGGCGATCGTTTGCCAAAGTGATGTTAAATTGCTTGTGGGGTAAAATGGCACAACGACCGTGTTTACCCAAGACGGAATATTTGACAGAACCTTCCCGCTACTTCCAGATGATTCACGACAAAACCAAATACATGAAACACGTGGACGTCGTTCGAGAGGATTTGATCTTGGTGAATTACGAAGAAGATCTGGACTTTGTACAAGACGACCCTTTTGGAAATGTCATCATTGCGGCTTACGTTACAGCTCATGCTCGCTTAAAATTGTACGAAGCTTTAGAACTGTTAGAAGAACGCGTCCTGTACGGACAGTTGCATTTACATCCATCACCCGATTCAACATCACCCTGACATCGAAGGAGACCGTTTAGGAGCCTGGACAGACGAGCATCCCGACGACAAGATTCTAAGTTTCGTCAGTGGCGGCCCCAAAAATTACGGCTACGAATACCGGGACGAACAAGGAGAAGTGCACACGACGTGCAAAGTGAAAGGACTGACTCTGAATCATCGTACCAGTCGAGTGGTCAACTTTGGGGTATTGAAAGAAGCCTTGCAATCGGGAGAGGATGGAAACTTTAAAGTGACCACCTATCAACCGAACAAGATTGTACGTTTACCCACTCACCACATCGTCAGTCGACCCTTGGAAAAAGTCTATCAAATTGTATACCAGAAGCGAGTGCGACTTCCCAATCACTTTACGTTGCCGTACGGTCACGTCGGTATTGGTCTGTATATAAAAAGGAACCCTAGGCAAGATCGATAGTTCATTGTTCATTCAAGTAACTTACCATGTCGTTGACGAAGAAGAAACCAGATTGGTTTGGCTTGGACCCAAGAGGTGGCCCAGTATGCACGAGAGTTATTCAAGGAAAAAAGTTACTTTTCAACCCGTGTTAGTGACGGTGCCAGAAGAATCCGTCACCCAGGACGGGACTGTCGTGGACAGGCCTGAAAGACCCTTTCGGGAGGACACTTGTGTGACCTTACCCCCTACTATAGAACTGGTTAAAACATTACCCAAAACATGTTGTACAGACACTTGTTTTTATTCCACGTTCATGGTTATCATGTGCCTTTTATCCTTGTACTTAAGCCTTTGGCTTTTATGTATTTTTGTCTTTCGTATTCATGTTTGAAAAAAAACATTCAATAAACGTGTTCTGAAAAAGTATATAAACTCTTGTCTTGTTTGTTTTTCGTGTCACAAGTGACATTTCTCACACAATGGCTACCTCTGCTGTCTCTGCTCCCTCTTCCTCTACTGTCAAAGTCATCGACGAACACTTAGATCGTGGCAGTTGGGAGGCTTTGTATCTTCGCCATCCCTTTAACATGCTCATTGCTGGACCTAGCGGTTCAGGCAAAACCGAATTCGTCAAACGTTTGATCGAACATAAACATCATTTGATCGATCGGCCACCTCAACGGATCGTGTGGTGTTACAAAGAGTGGCAATCGGCGTACAACCTCTTGCGAGAAAGTCAAGGCGATTCCATCGTGTTTGTGGAAGGCATTCCTAAAGAAGACGACGGCATCGTCTCTGACTCCCGTCAAACCCATTTGGTCATTTTCGACGACATGTTAAGAGAAGACGAAGAAGAAATTAAACTGTGGTTCACGCGCAAAGGGCATCACCGTAATGCCAGTGTCGTTTACATCACCCAAAATTTGTTTCAACAAAGTAAAGCCCATCGTACCATCAGTCTCAATGCGCATTACGTGGTCTTGTTTAAAAGCCCTCGAGATAAATCGCAAGTGCAAGTCTTAGCCAAACAGTTAGGAACGCCTTGGCTGACTCAGGCGTACGACGATGCCACTCAAACGCCACACGCCTATTTACTCGTCGATTTGAAACCTACGACCCCCGAGGATTTGCGATTTCGTACCCACTTGTTTCACCACTGGTGCCAAGACGGAGGGCCTGTCCTGTACACGTCTCCGTCCTCGACTTCATTTCACTCCCCATCAAAAAATCTATAAAAACCTCAAACCCTTTTTCGTCTGTCTCACACAGTGTGAACATGACGTCCCTTCAGTCGCATCTTCCCGTCAAATTGATTCGTGCCTTGTATGGCATCAGTCGAGAAAAAAATCCACAAACACGAGCTCGTGTCTTAGAAGCTAGTCTCAAAGAAGTCTTACGATGGTTCACGGTGACGGCACGTCAATTACTCCAAGGAATCATTCAGATTCCTCATCAAACCAAACGCTTTTTCGATCGAAACAAACTCGCTTTGGTCCAACTGGCCGATCCCCGCATCGACACTCAAACCAAAAAACAAATCATTTTGAAACCTGGAGGGAGCGGTACTCTAGGAGGGGTCATCATTCGCTCACTCTTAAGATGGGATCCTAATGCCCCCAAAATTATACCGAAGACAAAAGTCCAACGAAGCCCCAAGAAGAAAAAGACCAGGTCCCCAAGGAGAACTTCTCCAGTGGCAGGACCCTCCTCTTACCAGACACCACCACCACCCTGGAAAAAGAAAAGAAGCCCCCAGAAAAAGAAACAGAAAAAAGTCCCCAGAAAAAGAAAAGTCCACAGAAGAAAACTAGTCGCAAGAGAGGCACTTCGGCCAGGACTCAACCTTACACTCGCAAACCACGATCTGCCACGGCAGTGACTGCGTCTCCGGCATCCTCACGTTTGTCCACTTCTCCGTTATTGACACCAGGAACTGAAGAGTACTTGGAGACGTTGATCACACCAAGAACTTCTCCGTTGATGACCCCCAAAAGAACTTCCCCAGTGGCAGGACCCTCCAATTTAGTGGCAGTGGCTGCTGCTCACAAAGTACCTTCTCCCAAAATCAAAGTCCATGAAAGATCGGGCATGTTACAAAGTTTACTGGATTTGTCCAAGCAAGAACTGGCTCGATTTAGTCCGTTACGTACCCCTGCACGACGTGTCATGCCTGTCCTCAAACTGGTACGACGTCAAGACAATCAGTGGCGACGCGTTCCAGTATAAAAAAGGCCTATGACCGAGTAGGGTATCAGTGCTTTTTTGGTGCTCCTGAAGATTCAAAGATGTCACCCTCCAGAAAACCCCAAGGAAAGAAAAGGAAAGGACTGCCACCACGTTTAGCCAAACATGGGGACCTGTTATCTGTCCTGTCCAAAGCTTCTCCACCCCTACGAAAAAAACTCATTCAAACAGCCTCCAAAGAGGTCATCGATACCGTGTGCGAATGTTGTTTGAACGTTTTGAAAGGCACGATCCCTGTGTCCAAACACCAGAAACAATGCTTAGGCAAACATCGTCACGTTCTTCGCCAAATGGTTCAAAAGAAAATTCCCATTCGTCAAAAAAAGAAGATGTTGGTCCAACGTGGAGGCATCTTGCCTCTCTTGTTAGGCCCCATACTGAAAGGAGTCTTGGGAACCATGTTGGGAGGACTAGTGGGAGCAAGATAAAAAGGCCTTCGGAAGTCCCAAGATCTCAGAATCGACCCCTGACAACCCCATGGAAGGACGAAAACTAGCTTTAGTGCCTTACAAACGATGGATGGAATACCATCGGTGGCAAGAACAACGCACCCCGCATTTACCTCCCAATCCCAATTTGAGCGAAATGTCCCAGTTACAACACGAATTGCAGTCCTTGATGGATCGCCAAGATTTGTCCGAAACAGAAAAATCGCAAAAGTACGGTCAACTCTTGCAACGACTGCAACTCTTTCACCAGAAAGCTTTAGACGAAACAGCTCTACCCACTCTAAAAGATTTTAAGACCTTGATGAAAAGTCCAGCACCATCACCAGTACCAGTACCACCAGTACCAGTGACGAAGACAGAAAAAGGAGAAGAAGAAGAAGGGTTTCAAACTCCACCAGAAAAAGTACGCAAGTTAACAACACCACCTACCTCCAGAATTGGATGGATTAAAAAGATGATGGCCACCCCTTCTTCATCACAAGAGAAAAAGAAAGTGAAGACAGAAGTGAAGACAGAAGTGAAACAAGAACCGATATCCCCCGCTCAGACATCCTCCTCTTCAACACCTATTGCCGGCCGCACACGCAAAGCATTGCAATCCAAGAAAGTACCCCAAGAGAAAAAGAGTAGCATCCTCCAAGAGTGGGTGTCTTATTAACACACCAACTAACACAAAAAAAATGGAAAAAGTCTTAGCCAGCATTTACTACGATCCCTCCCATCCTGCAGGTTACGCAGGAGTTAAAAAATTGTATCGTGTTGCCAAAACTCGACTGAAAAGTCTCCGTTTACCTCAAGTGCAACGATGGTTACAAGAACAAGCTACCTACACTTTACACAAACCCATTCGACGCAAGTTTGCCAGAAGTCGCACCCGAGTGGAAGGCATCGATTATCAATGGCAAGCCGATTTAGCCGATGTCTCTCATTTGGCCAGCTACAATCGTGGCTACAAATATTTGTTTTGTGTCATCGACGTCTTTTCCAAATTTGCCTGGGTCGTGCCCTTGACTTCCAAATCGAGCAGCGAGTTAGTGCGAGCCCTGCAACGGGTGTTGAAACAAAGCGGTCGTCACCCTCTTCGATGGCAAACGGACAAAGGCACCGAATTTCTGAACCAAGCTTTCCAAAAAGAATTAACGAAACGTGACATTCATTTTTTTACCACCGAGAATCCCGAAACCAAAGCCAGCATCGTGGAACGTTTTCAACGCACTTTGAAAGAACGCATGTGGAAATATTTTACGCATCACCACACTCTGAAGTACATCGACATCTTACCGCACCTGGTGCAAGCGTACAACCAATCTTACCATCGAAGCATCGGACGTGCCCCGCAAGACGTGACTCCCGACAACGAAGTGTTGGTGTTTGAGCGTCTGTTTGGTACGTCCCCGACGAGGGCTGTCCCCAAGAAAAGTGGAGTGTTGGCCGTAGGAGATTGGGTGCGCATTGGCAAAACCAAACGCACTTTCGACAAAGGTTACTTACCTAACTGGACGACAGAATTGTTTCGCGTCACTGGACGAGTGCATGGCCGTCATCCTGCCGTCTATAAATTGGAAGACATGAACGGAGAAGTGCTCAAAGGAACGTTTTATTTGCCCGAGTTACAACGTGTCACCAAAAAAGAAGACGACGTGTACGACATCGAAAGCATTCTCGAA
This sequence comes from Sinohyriopsis cumingii, assembly GCA_028554795.2. Lineage (NCBI taxonomy): Eukaryota > Metazoa > Mollusca > Bivalvia > Unionida > Unionidae > Sinohyriopsis > Sinohyriopsis cumingii. The sequence continues at coordinate 90,163,995 of CM068841.1, read as the reverse complement.
CGCAGAACCCGTAAAGTGGGCAAACGACGTGTCAAAGAAGTCAAAGTACGTTGGAAAGGATATCCACCCAGTTTTGATTCTTGGATCGACGCTTCGCAAGTCATCGACTATAAAAAGAAGTGACCATCATGCCCTTTCACACAGCAGACGCAGCTACGTCGACCACTCCTCCTTCCCCTAGTTCTTCTGTGCAAGATTTACAAAAACAACCCTTGTGGGTGTGGTGTGGAGAACGTGTGCCTAAAACGCAAATCGTCTTTTTCTGCCAAATCTTCGTGGTGTATTGTGTCATCGGGGCAGCCATCGCCAATTTGAGTTTGCAACAAGGAGACAAACAATTGTGGACCATTTTATTGAGCAGTTGCATCGGTTACCTGCTTCCTAATCCCTCCTTGAAATTCACCTCGAACGGGAACCCCGGGAACCTTGTGTCCAGTGCCAGTGCCAGTCACCACTTCAACCACAACCAGAACCCCATTTTAGACGGAGACACGCCTCTGACGTCCAGTAACCCCTCGGACAGCCACAGAACTCTGGAATTATGAGTCACCAAAACCAATTTTACTTAACTTTACCCAGTGACAGTTCCATGGAGGTGTTTCCCAAGAACACGTTGTGCTGTTACACGGCCAAATTACCTCAGGCCATCCAGTTAGATCACGAAGCCCATTGGGAAGTGGCTTTAGTAGAAATGATTCACCCGACCCAAGTCCTCAATGTCCTTCCCAATCAAAATTTTTTTGATGTGGAAGTTCATGACGAGCAAATGCAACAGTGGATGGATAGCAATGTCAAATATGACAAGAAAACCCGTACACAAAATCAAAAGTACACCACCTATCACTTGTTCATTCCCCCAGGCTATTATTTTAGTGGTCAACATTTGGTCAGCACCATAGCCTCCAGGTTTAATGTCGTGTTTCTGAAAGCTTTGGAGCATGTCAACAAAAGTGTCACCATGGAGTACCACAAAGCAGCTCGTCGCTTCTTGATGAAATTTGAACGAAGTAAAATCGTGTCCATTTTATTTTGTCCTGAATTGTTTGACATGTTGGGCGGAGACATGGACATGAGAAAGGCCATGCTCAAGAAAAACGAATTACCCATCGTTTACGACAACGAGTCTTTTAGCAAGTCATTTCGTGCCCCGGTAGAACTGAACCAAGGACTGAATTTGATGTTCGTGTATTCCGATGTGGTGGAGTACAACGTGGTGGGACACACCTCCGTACCGTTACTGCGTGTCATTCCTTTCAAAGTAGATTCTGCCACGGGCGCTGACGAGGAAGGTGGAAACACTTACCACGTTCACCGCGAATTTGTCCATCCTCACTATTTGCCTGTCAGCAAGTCGTATTTGGACACGGTCAACATTGCTATAAAAGGAGATCTGGGACAAAATATTCCATTCACCAAAGGAAAAGTCACGGTGAAACTCCATTTTCGAAAACGGTTCTCTCACGACTCGTAAGTAAGTCATGTATCCAGGGTACCGAGGGGTTGCTCGACAGCGAGGACACGGCTTAGGAGACATGTTAAAATCAGCCTTTCGTTCGGTGGCCCCAGTGTTGAAACCGATGGTGACACGCGGATTGCACGCCTTGAAAGATGCGGCACTGACGCAAGGCAAAGAATTTCTCCAAAATGTCATCATCGACAAACAAAACCCTAAAGAAGCCTTCATGAGGGCAGGCAAAAATGTCTTGCTGCAAACGGGCAAAGACATTTTAGGCCAACGAGAGACACCTATAAATGCCCTGCACGCTACCGAGTCAGGCATTCAGCAAGGACAAGGCAGAAAGAGACGACGAAGAAAACACCCTTTCACCAGACTTCAAGCGAGAAAGGCCAAGAAAAGAAGAACCGTTCGAGACTTAGACGTTTTCGATTATTGAGAAAAGAGACAAAAAAATGATGCACCGAGAATCTTGCGCTTGTTCCAAGACGGAACTGGACCTGTTTGCCATGTCCCCCACGATGATGACGATGCAAGAATCCCAGTGGGTGGAATTTCACCCCGTCTCCTCACTGACCGATTCCGCTCCCATCGAGTTTGAAATCAAAGGACAGCCCGAAGATTACATCGATCTGAATAGCAGTTACTTGTACCTGAAAGTCAAAATTCTAGATAAGACTGGAGGTGCTATAGACGATGAAGCAGTAGCTCCCGTCAACAATTTCATGCATTCCTTGTTCAGTGGAGTGGACTTGTACTTGAATAACAAACTGGTCAGTAGCAGCATGGATACTTACCCTTATCGTGCCTACCTGGAAAATCTCTTGACGTACGGAATAGATGCCAAGAACACTCATCTCAATGCCTGTGTGGTATGGGAAGCTGACGAACCTACCAAGTTTGAAATATTGGAAACTGATGAAAAGAAAGACAACAATGATGGATTTCTAGAACGAAGAAAGAGAATCACGGTAGCCGACACAAGTTTAGAACTGATGGATCGTTTGCATTTGGACATGTGGTTGCAAGAAAAGTATTTGCTGAACGGGGTGGATGTCCGCCTGAGACTGAATCGTAGCAGTGCCGCTTTCCATTTGATGGCTGATAGTGACGGTTACAAAACCAAAATCCAAGAAGCCAGACTCTACGTACGCCGTGTGGAAGTGTTACCTAAAGTGGGAAACGACATCAGTCAGACGTTGAGCAGAACGACCGCCAAGTATCCCATACGACGCGTGGAAGTGAAAACCTTCACCATTCCCAAGGGACAGCGATCCATGATCGAAGATCATCTGTTCCAAGGACAGTTACCCAAACGTTTGATCGTTGGTATCGTCGAGAATACAGCCTTCAACGGAGCTGCCGAAATAAATCCTTTCTACTTTCAACACTTTTGGCGTGTCCAAAATCGAAGTCAGTCGCGATGGCAAAACCTTGTGTACCCGACCGTTTGAACCTGACTTTGCCAAGAAGAATTACTTGAGATCGTACTTGTCCTTGTACGAAGCCACTGGACAGTTAGGAACCAATACCAGTCACGGTATTACGTACGAGGATTATGCAGGAGGCTATGCTTTGTGGGCTTTCGATTTCACTCCTGACCAAGGCAGCGACGAGGGACATTTCCACCCTATAAAATCCGGCCAGATTCGTGTGGAAATTCAGTTTAAAGACCGAGACCCTGATGAAACGGTGAACGTCATCCTGTATGCAGAATTCGATAATACGATAGAAATCAACAGTTTGAGAGAAGTTATTCTAGATTACTAGAAACCATGGAAGACTGTTGTCCCTCTTTACCTAGTGGAGAAACTTTGGACATGAAATGTTGGATTATTGTTAAAAATGTTAGAGTTGTTGTTTAGTGTTAAGTGATTTTTGAATAAAAAATGTTGTGTTTTGAAAAAAAAATGCCTTTGTCTTTTATTTAGCTATAAGAATGTTGGATTGATGCTCTTTCATTTCTTACTATCCCTCCCATAACACTCACTGAACGTTGCGGCTCGAAAACCGTGTGGGGGATGTTTTTCTTCACGTCCGCGCTTTGACTTTAAGAACCGGGGTTGTTTCCAGTCTAACCATCCATTGTCGACTCATCCTCCTAAGAAGATGTGTTCCAAACTAGCTAAACTCAACGAAGCCTACGTGAATTTGCATAGGGTCAGACACAGTCTGATACCGAAGCCAGAAGAAATAGAGAATGTGAGAATGTTAAAAATCACTGAAGACCTGATAGAAGAGCTCTTCAGAGAAGAAATGAACAGGGAGAAAGAAGAATGGACGGAGAAGTACAGACTTCAGAGACAGCAGCAACAGCAGCAACAACAACAACAGCAGCAGCAACCTGAAGCTGACAGAGGCTTTGTCGATTGTCGTATCGACACCAAAGAGTTCTTCTTCTCTTTTCGAAGAAGCAGACCTATCGCCAGAAAGTCTATCCTCAGAGGACATCGCATTCTTAGAAACTAAAAAACGATTGCCATAGCAAACAAAAAAAAACAGCCCTTTTCAGGGCTACCCAATACTCTAGAAAAGAAATAACGATCGATTTGCCAATGTGTGTAGGTAGAGTAGTGTGAATATAAACACTAACTCTTTTTCAAAAAAATGTGAGGGCATGTGTTTGTGTATAGGATTGTGTGTTTGTGTGTTTGTAAGTGATCAAGTAGGTTGGTGTGGATAGTAGATTAAAATCATGTCTTTTTTGGTGTTTGAGGTGTAGATTTGGGGTTAGATTGGATTGCTTTGCGTATGTAAATAGTCTATTGAAGTGATTTATAAAAAATTTTACAATAGTGATGGGTAGCATAAAAAAGTGAGTGAGTGTTTCTTTTAGGTCCGCGCGTTGTTGTTTTTTGGTCATGATCTAGGTAAGATGGATTTTATGTTTTTAGGGGGATGTTTTCCTTCACGTCCGCGCTTTCAGTATAAATTAAAAACTAATCGTCAGTTGGGCCCATCGTCGACCTGTTAACAGCAAGACAATGAATACAAGGATTGTGAAGCTGCTAGAACTCCAGATGCACCTGGAATATGCCAGGCGTATAGTAAACGAACTATCAGCGGAGGCTATCGTAGAAGAAGCAAGAATAAAGAAGGAAGAGGAGGAGAGAAGAGAGAGGGAAGAAGAGGAAAAGAAAATAGGAGAGAGGATATCATATAATATTCCCGAGAAGGAGGATTGGGGTGCTGAAGCGAATCATCCCGCCTCTGCACTCTCAAGACAAAAAGTAAAAAGAGACTGGAGTCAAAGATGTGTGTGTGGCGCCAGGCCTGGAAGGTGCCACCATTAGATAGGTGCATCTGGAGTTCAAAAAACAGCCCTTTTAAGGGCTACCCATTACTCTAGAAAAGAAATAACTATTAATTTGCCAATGTGTGTAGGTAGAGTAGTGTGAATATAAACACTAACTCTTTTTGAAAAAAATGTGAGGGTATGTGTTTGTGTCTTTGTGTTTGTAAGAGCTGAGGTATGTTTGTGTAAATAGTAGATTATGGGTTTGTTTATTGTTTCTTAGCGTATGTGGAGAGTATAGTTTTGGTTTTATTATATGAAATGAGAAAGTAGGGGATGTTTTCCTTCACGTCCGCGCGTTGTTTGGTCATGATCTAGGTAAGATCAATTTTATGTTTTTTAGGGGATGTTTTCCATCACGTCCGCGCTTTTCGTATAAGAACCCACAGTATTCGTCGTTCAAACCATTCTACGGAATAAGATACAAGATGGAAGTGTCGGCGTTGTTTAATGACTTAAGAAATGTTTACTTTTGGATGATGGATGGAGAGTATACTATTGAAAGGATAGAAAGAGAATGGAGGTTGAGAAAAAGTCTTGACTATGTCAATGAACTACAATTAGCGAGGAAGATGATAGAGGAGATGATAGAGGAAGAAGTTAAGAGATTGAGAGGATTGATTCAACCAGAGTATGTAAGAGTAGGGACTATAAAAGAGTCTATGGACAAGGTAAAAGCAGTGAGATGCTATTTAGAAGAGCTAGAGAAATGGTCAGAGTGGAAGTTCGTGAAAAGGGGCATTGAACAACTAAAGAAAGCGGAAGAAAAGATGAAAAAGATAATAGAGGAAGAAGTGCAGAAAATTAAGGACAGGTGGGCAAAAGATAGAAAAGAACAAGAGAATAGAAAGAAAAAAGAAGAATATGAGAGACTGAACAATAACTGGATAAAAATCCAACAGAAGTTCCGAGCCATGGGGCACCCGGACTGGATACCGGAAAATGAAAAGAAGAAGAAAAAAGGAATTTGGGGAAAGATTAGGGGCTGCATGAGTAAATGGAGGAAATAGAAGAAAGCCAAAGGCCCTTTTCAGGGCCAGCCATATTTCTCGAAAAGAGATAGCCTTTCAATTGCCTACCCCTTTTTTTAAAAATTTTTTTAAAAAAAAAAAAATCCCCTTGTCCCTAAACAAGCCCAAACTCTATTCCCCATGTTAAATTCCCCTTGTACGTAAAGTGGCCCACGATTTATTCCCATGTTAATTCCCCTTGTACGTAGATTTGCCCACGATTTTTCTCCATGTTAAATTTCCATTGAGGCTAGAGTGTCCCAGGGGTCTCTGTAATGCTAATTCCCGTTGAGGCTAGGGTATCCCCATTTACTACTGGTATGAGCTTCCCATTTCCCTATGGCTGCTTTCAGTCTAAAGGTTCGAGCTTCCCATTTCCCTATGGATGCTTTCAGTAAAAGATATGAGCTTCCCATTTCCCTATGGATGCTTTCAGTCTAAAGGTACGAACTTCCCGTTTCCCTATGGATGCTTTCAGTCTAAAGGTATGAGCTTCCCGTTTCCCTATGGATGTTTCAGTCTAAAGGTAAGAGCTTCCCATTTCCCTATGGATGCTTTCAGTCTAAAGGTATGAGCTTCCCATTTCCCTATGGATGCTTTCAGTCTAAAGGTATGAGCTTCCCATTACCCTATAGATGCTTTCAGTCAAAGATATGAGCTTCCCATTTCCCTATGGATGTTTCCAAGGCATATGGAGAGCTTCCATTTTCCCTATGGATGCTTTCAATCTATGGGAAAGAGCTTCCCATTTCCCCATGGAACCTTTGTAGTTATAGGGAGAGCTTCCCGTTTCCCTATGTATGTTTTCAATATAAAGGAACGAGCTATTCATTTCCTTATGGATGCTTTCATTCAAAAGGAACGAGCTTCCCATTTCCCAATGGATGTTTTCAGTCTAGAGGAACGAGCTTCCCATTTCACTATGGATGTTTTCAATCTATAGGAACGAGCTTCCCATTTCACTATCACTGCTTTTAGTCTATAAGGACAAGCTTCCCGTTTCACTATGGATGCTTTGACACCGATAAGAATACAGTTATTCTCAAATTTAAACAAGAAATGTTGCTGATGTGAGCAAATGAGGTATTGCAATAGAAGAAAGAGGGTAATGTAAAGGGAAGCAATCCTTGTATATCCACTAATACAGTAGAATTTTTATTCTTTCCCTTGACCAGTCAGGCAGAAAGCACTATCATTACAGCTGCTCATAGTCTGAGTATAATTCCCCATTGGTTTGCACCCCTCTACCGATTTAAAAAAAAAAAACGGAAACCAAAAATGAGATTAAAAAAAAAGATGCACAGAACTTAGTCCATTCATTATTTTATAGTTTCAGACCTGATTATGGCAGACGGAGAGGGGTGGGGCTAACAACGTTATCGTCTGCGCGTTTCATACCAAGCAGAAGTTTTCAATGCCAAAGACGTCCCTGCTCGCCATTCGTTTAAAGGATTTGATGCACGACTTCACATGTATTCACAATAAATACTACGGCGTCTGATTTGGATATTTACAATGTCGAATCAAGTAAAGGAAATGAGTCACAACTACAAATCTGCATTTCACTTTGATTTAACCACAGGCGCTTGACGCGAGATTAATGTTGAGAAGAAGAAGAAGAAGAAGAAAAAAAAAACAATAGTCTGAAGGGAAAAAATCATACAAAGTGACAAAATACCTTAGATTACCCCCATGACCCGTTCGGACCCTCTCTATTATTATATATAAGAGAGAAGGTACGGAACTTCCAAATACTTCGTTCCACCCACGACCCTCGATTTCCTTCTGCTATTTCCGTTTTTAAAGGCACACGACCATACTATATGGCTTGTTTTACTCCTGAGACATTTTTTCTAATCATCAAGCCATCATTGACTTTTCTGCGTTGTACCAAACTGAAGTTACGGGCTCCAAAACGTAGCATTTTCGCGAATTTTTACTGCTGAGACAAGTCCGAGCTCATATGATAATAAGTATAACCTTTTGAGCCAATCATATTTCGGCGTTGACGTTTGTGCCGCATACTTTGCCTATTTTGAAAATAGAGTTGCATGTATACAATGTATGTGCAGTGAAGAAGACAATGTCTAATTCTTGCATGGAACAGGATTCCAAAAGTTGAATCGAGCTAATGGTAAGTAAAAACTTACTTTTGCATCTACTACTGCTATTGTTCTGTAATTCAAGAAGGGATGCATCGTAGAGTCACAAACATGGTACATAGCTCTTTTCACAAGTTTTCACATGTGCACACACTTGTCCCAAGAGACAAAATTCGCCAAAATCGCACGTTTCGGAGCCCGTTACTTCAGTTTGGTACAACGCAGAAAAGTCAATGATGGCTTGATGAATAGAAACATATCTCAGGAGTAAAACAAGCCATATAGTATGGTCGTGTGCCTTTAAAGACGGAAATAGCAGAAGGAAATCGAGGGTCATGGGTGGAACGAAGTATTTGGAAGTTACGTACCTTTTCTCTTATATATAGAGAGGGTCCTATGTCAGAACGCGTCATGGGGGTAATCAAAAGTATTTTTGTCACTCTGTATGATTCTATTCCTTCAGATTATTGTGTTGTTTTTTTCAACATCAAGCTCGTCTCGAGCACCTCTGGATTTAACAAACGGTGTAATTTCTATGTACACGTGTGCAAAGGGATATAACTCTTAACCTCACTTTGTTGTCTGAGGAAAATATACTCGGACATAGTGTACGCAAAATGGCGTCGTGTAGGTATGGAAACTCCGATAAGGATGAAACTCGCAGACGATGAGAGTGTTAGGGTCACTCTGGTCGCAGTCAGGTTAGAAATTATAAATCAGTGAATGAAATGTCTAAGTTCTATGCATTTTTTTAAATAACATTAAATATTTTTGTTATTGAAAAACATGAAGTCCACTATGGCTAGACCACAGACGACAAAGATATTTTTGTACATCTGAATATTTCAGAGCGTGTGAAGTCGGAAAGCTTGGGTTCAGGGACGATATGTGAGTCATCGTCCTTTGCGCCAGGCACTTTACTAGGAAGTACATGCAGGTGGCTTCGCTAACGTCATGAAACTTTTTGGGAGGTGGAGGTATTGTTTTGTTTTGGGTTTTTTTTTTTCAGTGTTCCCCCAATGTCTCCAAGCCGCTCATTGAGACAGTTGAATCGCCTGAACCACCTGAAGGGCTTCATGTGTCATCTCGTGTTGCTCGCACTCTCTGTCGGTTTTGTTGGAATTCATTCGCGAAAATAAGTAGTTAGAGCAGGTAAAGGCAAGGGCCTTGACAATCAAACCTCGGATATTGAGTATAACAGCGGCCATTGGCCAGACTTTTTCGTACTGTCGGGAGAATGCAAACACAAGTATTAACATATATTGTGCTCATAGCGAGATAAATGTGGTGATGGTGTCCTCGAGGTCAACTGGTACAATTTTCAACAAGTGTCTCGGGATCACCATACAACCCATTTTAGGCACCATGGTACAGGAAGTTTCCGGGGGCGTGTTTATATTTGTGTGTGCACTCGTATTGGCCTTAAATGTAGCTGCTAACATTCAAATTAAAGATGTCTTAGTGAATGTCTTCTAGTCCAAATGAAAGCTTACATTCAAATCAAAGATGTCTTAGTTAATGTCTTCTAGTCCAATGAAATCTTACATTCAAATCAAAGATGTCTTAATGAATGTCTTCTAGTCCAATGGAAGCTTACATTCAAATCAAAGATGTCTTAGTGAATGTCTTCTAGTCCAGTGAAAGCTTACATTCAAATCAAAGATGTCTTAGTGAATGTCTTCTAGTCCAGTGAAAGCTTACATTCAAATCAAAGATGTATTAGTGAATGTCTTCTAGTCCAGTGAAAGCTTACATTCAAATCAAAGATGTCTTAGTGAATGTCTTCTTGTCCAATGAAAGCTTACATTCAAATCAAAGATGTCGTAGTGAATGTCTTCTAGTCCAGTGAAAGCTTACATTCAAATCAAAGATGTATTAGTGAATGTCTTCTAGTCCAGTGAAAGCTTACATTCAAATCAAAGATGTCTTAGTTAATGTCTTCTAGTCCAATGAAAGCTTACATTCAGATCAAAGATGTCTTAGTGAATGTCTTCTTGTCCAGTGAAAGCTTACATTCAAATCAAAGATGTATTAGTGAATGTCTTCTAGTCCAGTGAAAGCTTACATTCAAATCAAAGATGTCTTAGTGAATGTCTTCTAGTCCAGTGAAAGCTTACATTCAAATCAAAGATGTATTAGTGAATGTCTTCTAGTCCAGTGAAAGCTTACATTCAAATCAAAGATGTCTTAGTGAATGTCTTCTAGTCCAAATGAAAGCTTACATTCAAATCAAAGATGTCTTAGGGAATGTCTTTTAGTCCAATGAAAGCTTACATTCAAATCAAAGATGTCTTAGTGAATGTCTTCTAGTCCAAATGAAAGGTTACATTCAAATCAAAGATGTCTTAGTGAATGTCTTCTAGTCCAATGAAAGCTTACATTCAAATCAAAGATGTCTTAGTGAATGTCTTCTAGTCCAAATGAAAGCTTACATTCAAATCAAAGATGTCTTAGTGAATGTCTTCTAGTCCAATGAAAGCTTACATTCAAATCAAAGATGTCTTAGTGAATGTCTTCTAGTCCAATGAAAGCTTACATTCAAATTAAAGATGTCTTAGTAAATGTCTTCTAGTCCAGTGAAAGCTTACATTCAAATTAAAGATGTCTTAGTGAATGTCTTCTAGTCCAAATGAAAGCTTACATTCAGATTAAAGATGTCTTAGTGAATGTCTTCTAGTCCAATGAAAGCTTACATTCAAATCAAAGATGTCTTAGTGAATGTCTTCTAGTCCAATGAAAGCTTACATTCAGATTAAAGATGTCTTAGTGAATGTCTTCTAGTCCAGTGAAAGCTTATATTCAAATCAAAGATGTCTTAGTGAATGTCTTTTTGTCCATTGAAAGCTTACATTCAAATCAAAGATGTCTTAGTGAATGTCTTCTAGTCCAAATGAAAGCTTACATTCAAATCAAAGATGTCTTAGTGAATGTCTTCTAGTCCAAATGAAAGCTTACATTCAAATCAAAGATGTCTTAGTGAATGTCTTCTAGTCCAGTGAAAGCTTATATTCAAATCAAAGATGTCTTAGTGAATGTCTTCTAGTCCAGTGAAAGCTTATATTCAAATCAAATATGTCTTAGTGAATGTCTTCTAGTCCAAATGAAAGCTTACATTCAAATCAAAGAAGTCTTAGTGAATGTCTTCTAGTCCAATGAAAGCTTACATTCAAATCAAAGATGTCTTAGTTAATGTCTTCTAGTCCAAATGAAAGCTTACATTCAAATCAAAGATGTATTAGTGAATGTCTTCTAGTCCAATGAAAGCTTACATTCAAATCAAAGATGTCTTAGTGAATGTCTTCTAGTCCAAATGAAAGCTTACATTCAAATCAAAGATGTATTAGTGAATGTCTTCTGGTCCAATGAAAGCTTACATTCAAATCAAAGATGTCTTAGTGAATGTCTTCTAGTCCAAATGAAAGCTTATATTCAAATCAAAGATGTCTTAGTGAATGTCTTCTAGTCCAGTGAAAGCTTATATTCAAATCAAAGATGTCTTAGTGAATGTCGTCTAGTCCAGTGAAAGCTTATATTCAAATCAAAGATGTCTTAGTGAATGTCTTCTAGTCCAAATGAAAGCTTACATTCAAATCAAAGATGTCTTAGTGAATGTCTTCTAGTCCAAATGAAAGCTTACATTCAAATCAAAGATGGATTAGTGAATGTCTTCTAGTCCAATGAAAGCTTACATTCAAATCAAAGATGTCTTAGTGAATGTCTTCTAGTCCAGTGAAAGCTTACATTCAAATCAAAGATGTATTAGTGAATGTCTTCTAGTCCAGTGAAAGCTTACATTCAAATCAAAGATGTCTTAGTGAATGTCTTCTAGTCCAATGAAAGCTTACATTCAAATCAAAGATGTCTTAGTGAATGTCTTCTAGTCCAGTGAAAGCTTACATTCAAATCAAAGATGTATTAGTGAATGTCTTCTAGTCCAGTGAAAGCTTACATTCAAATCAAAGATGTCTTAGTTAATGTCTTCTAGTCCAATGAAAGCTTACATTCAAATCAAAGATGTCTTAGTGAATGTCTTCTAGTCCAGTGAAAGCTTACATTCAAATCAAAGATGTCTTAGTGAATGTCTTCTAGTCCAGTGAAAGCTTACATTCAAATCAAAGATGTATTAGTGAATGTCTTCTAGTCCAGTGAAAGCTTACATTCAAATCAAAGATGTCTTAGTGAATGTCTTCTAGTCCAAATGAAAGCTTACATTCAAATCAAAGATGTCTTAGGGAATGTCTTTTAGTCCAATGAAAGCTTACATTCAAATCAAAGATGTCTTAGTGAATGTCTTCTAGTCCAAATGAAAGGTTACATTCAAATCAAAGATGTCTTAGTGAATGTCTTCTAGTCCAATGAAAGCTTACATTCAAATCAAAGATGTCTTAGTGAATGTCTTCTGGTCCAAATGAAAGCTTACATTTAAGTCGAAGATGTCTTAGTGAATGTCTTCTAGTCCAATGAAAGCTTACATTCAAATCAAAGATGTCTTAGTGAATGTCTTCTAGTCCAATGAAAGCTTACATTCAAACTAAAGATGTCTTAGTAAATGTCTTCTGGGCCAGTGAAAGCTTACATTGAAATTAAAGATGTCTTAGTGAATGTCTTCTAGTCCAAATGAAAGCTTACATTCAGATTAAAGATGTCTTAGTGAATGTCTTCTAGTCCAATGAAAGCTTACATTCAAATCAAAGATGTCTTAGTGAATGTCTTCTAGTCCAATGAAAGCTTACATTCAGATTAAAGATGTCTTAGTGAATGTCTTCTAGTCCAGTGAAAGCTTATATTCAAATCAAAGATGTCTTAGTGAATGTCTTTTTGTCCAATGAAAGCTTACATTCAAATCAAAGATGTCTTAGTGAATGTCTTCTAGTCGAATGAAAGCTTACATTCAAATCAAAGATGTCTTAGTGAATGTCTTCTAGTCCAAATGAAAGCTTATATTCAAATCAAAGATGTCTTAGGGAATGTCTTCTAGTCCAAATGAAAGCTTACATTCAAATCAAAGATGTCTTAGTGAATGTCTTCTAGTCCAAATGAAAGCTTACATTCAGATTAAAGATGTCTTAGTGAATGTCTTCTAGTCCAAATGAAAGCTTACATTCAAATTAAAGATGTCTTAGTAAATGTCTTCTAGTCCAGTGAAAGCTTATATTCAAATCAAAGATGTCTTAGTGAATGTCTTTTTGTCCAATGAAAGCTTACATTCAAATCAAAGATGTCTTAGTGAATGTCTTCTAGTCCAATGAAAGCTTATATTCAAATCAAAGATGTCTTAGTGAATGTCTTCTAGTCCAAATGAAAGCTTACATTCAGATTAAAGATGTCTTAGTGAATGTCTTCTAGTCCAATGAAAGGTTACATTCAAATGAAAGATGTCTTAGTGAATGTCTTCTAGTCCAATGAAAGCTTATATTCAAATCAAAGATGTCTTAGTGAATGTCTTCTAGTCCAATGAAATCTTACATTCAAATCAAAGATGTCTTAATGAATGTCTTCTAGTCCAATGGAAGCTTACATTCAAATCAAAGATGTCTTAGTGAATGTCTTCTAGTCCAGTGAAATCTTACATTCAAATCAAAGATGTCTTAGTGAATGTCTTCTAGTCCAGTGAAAGCTTACATTCAAATCAAAGATGTCTTAGGGAATGTCTTCTAGTCCAGTGAAAGCTTACATTCAAATCAAAGATGTCTTAGTGAATGTCTTCTAGTCCAAATGAAAGCTTACATTCAAATCAAAGATGTCTTAGTTAATGTCTTCTAGTCCAATGAAATCTTACATTCAAATCAAAGATGTCTTAATGAATGTCTTCTAGTCCAATGAAAGCTTACATTCAAATCAAAGATGTCTTAGTTAATGTCTTCTAGTCCAATGAAAGCTTACATTCAAATCAAAGATGACTTAGGGAATGTCTTCTAGTCCAATGAAAGCTTACATTCAAATCAAAGATGTCTTAGTGAATGTCTTCTAGTCCAAATGAAAGGTTACATTCAAATCAAAGATGTCTTAGGGAATGTCTTCTAGTCCAATGAAAGCTTACATTCAAATCAAAGATGTCTTAGTAAATGTCTTCTAGTCCAACGAAAGCTTACATTCAAATTAAAGATCTATTAGTGAATGTCTTCTAGTCCAATTAAAGCTTACATTCAAATTAAAGATGTCTTAGTAAATGTCTTCTAGTCCAAATGAAAGCTTACATTCAGATTAAAGATGTCTTAGTGAATGTCTTCTAGTCCAAATGAAATCTTACATTCAAATTAAAGATGTCTTAGTGAATGTCTTCTAGTTCAATGATAGCTTACATTCAGATCAAAGATGTCTTAGTGAATGTCTTCTAGTCCAGTGAAAGCTTACATTCAAATCAAAGATGTCTTAGGGAATGTCTTCTAGTCCAATGAAAGCTTACATTCAAATTAAAGATGTCTTAGTGAATGTCTTCTAGTCCAAATGAAAGCTTACATTCAAATTAAAGATGTCTTAGTGAATGTCTTATAGTTGAATGATAGCTTACATTCAAATCAAAGATGTCTTAGTGAATGTCTTCTATTCCAGTGATAGCTTACATTCAAATCAAAGATGTCTTAGGGAATGTCTTCTAGTCCAATGAAAGCTTACATTCAAATCAAAGATGTCTTAGTGAATGTCTTCTAGTCCAAATGAAAGCTTGCATTCAAATTAAAGATGTCTTAGGGAATGTCTTCTAGTCCAAATGAAAGCTTACATTCAAATCAAAGATGTCTTAGGGAATGTCTTCTAGTCCAGTGATAGCTTACATTCAAATCAAAGATGTCTTAGGGAATGTCTTCTAGTCCAAATGAAAGCTTACATTCAGATTAAAGATGTCTTAGTGAATGTCTTCTAGTCCAATGAAAGCTTACATTCAAATCAAAGATGTCTTAGTGAATGTCTTCTAGTCCAAATGAAAGCTTACATTCAAATTAAAGATGTCTTAGTGAATGTCTTCTAGTCCAAATGAAAGCTTACATTCAAATTAAAGATGTCTTAGTGAATGTCTTCTAGTTCAATGATAGCTTACATTCAAATCAAAGATGTATTAGTGAATGTCTTCTAGTCCAGTGAAAGCTTGCATTCAAATCAAAGATGCCTTAGGGAATGTCTTCTAGTCCAAATGAAAGCTTACATTCAAATCAAAGATGTCTTAGTGAATGTCTTCTAGTCCAAATGAAAGCTTACATTCAAATTAAAGATGTCTTAGTGAATGTCTTCTAGTTCAATGATAGCTTACATTCAAATCAAAGATGTCTTAGTGAATGTCTTCTAGTCCAGTGATAGCTTACATTCAAATTAAAGATGTCTTAGTGAATGTCTTCTAGTCCAATGAAAGCTTACATTCAAATCAAAGATGTCTTAGTGAATGTCTTCTAGTCCAAATGAAAGCTTACATTCAAATTAAAGATGTCTTAGGGAATGTCTTCTAGTCCAAATGAAAGCTTACATTCAAATCAAAGATGTCTTAGTGAATGTCTTCTAGTCCAAATGAAAGCTTACATTCAAATCAAAGATGTCTTAGTGAATGTCTTCTAGTCCAAATGAAAGCTTACATTCAAATTAAAGATGTCTTAGTGAATGTCTTCTAGTCCAAATGAAAGCTTACATTCAAATTAAAGATGTCTTAGGGAATGTCTTCTAGTCCAATGAAAGCTTATATTCAAATCAAAGATGTCTTAGTGAATGTCTTTTTGTCCAATGAAGCTTATGCTGTATAGGATGAATATGTACTGAACAATCCATGTTTGAGACGACATGACCAATGAGCCTATCAATTTTAATAAAGTTGCTTTTCGTTAACTCGTTTTATTTATAAATGCTCTTTTGCAACATTCGATCTCTTGCCCTTCCTCCACAATCACGCATGCATAGGAAATGGAAAATGGGCATGATATCGTTCATAGGATTGATCCTTGTCAAATGTCGTCTTTACAATCATGCCTGTTGGGCAAACCTTTCTCCTATTATCGCCCACTTTTCTCTTAAAACGTTTAACGTAGTCGGTTTTGTCGGGCGCTCTGAGTTATTTACATTGTAGTATAGTCCACCTTTCTTGTATGAAGATGAGAAGGACAGTCGAGTAAGAAAGTTCTCGAATGCTCCAAGAAAAAAGAACTGCACATAAATACCCATATCTGATATACGAGCTCTAATAAACTATCGTTCACTTAAGCTCCAAGAAATAAAAACAGCCATAAATACCCATATGTTATTTCAATTTATTTAAACTCTAACAAACTCGCTATCACTAAAACAATGACCGCAATTACCTACTTATCTGGCTAAAGTGGTCATGCTAAGTTCTCTTAACCATGTACCTTCCATGCAGGCGGATCATAGCACTAACAAAGCTGATGTTATTTTAGATACATTTCATTCATTTACTGACGTTTACTCTGCGCCAATAGTGCAATGACATAGCCACGCCCTACATGACATGATATTGGCAAGAAGCAACCAATCAGATCTATCGAATTAGGAACGAGGCCCAAATCCCGTAAATGAACGTGGTACATCTTAATATGAACATTCGCATCTCCAGGTGGAATATAGAATGCATCTACACATATATAATTTTATATCAACTTGTCTTATATATATATATATATATATATATATATATATATATATATATATATATATATATATATATATATATATATATATGATAGCCAATAATCATTCCTAACTGTCTTGTTTCAGCAGGACATTTGCAATTTCAACAAACACTTGACGTATCATCAAAATTTATGTTCATAACCGGCATGAAAGCAGTTTTCCGATGAAGCAAAAATCAGTAAATCACTGAGTACTGGAAACATACAAATCTAGTACGAGTATGCTGAGTACTGGAAACATACAAATCTAGAACGAGTATGCTGAGTACTGGAAACAAATATCGAGTACGAGTATGCTGAGTACTGGAATCATACAATTCTTGTACGAGTATGCTGAGTACTGGAAACATACAAATCTAGTACGAGTATGCTGAGTACTGGAGACAAATATCAAGTACGAGTATGCTGAGTACTGGAAATATAAGAATCTAGTACGAGTATGCTGAGTACTGGAAACATACAAATCTAGTACGAGTATGCTGAGTACTGGAAACAAATATCGAGTACGAGTATGCTGAGTACTGGAAACATAAAATCTAGTACGAGTATACTGAGTACTGGAAACGTACAAATCTAGTACGATTATGCTGAGCTGTATGTGTTAGTTTAAATAAATTGAACATCTCAGAGTAATATGACTAACGTTAGACAAAAATAACTTAAAGGTAAACGTGACTGAATAACATTACGTGTGTAACGCCAATACAACAATTTATAGGCAAATGTGACCCAATAGCATTACATGTTTAACGTCAATACAACAGTTTATAGGCAAATGTGACCCAATACATTACATGTGTAACGTCGTTGCAACAATTTATATGTAAATGTGACTCAGTAGCATTTTATACGTCTAACGTGAATAAATATTGTGTCTTGGTAGTTGCGTACCCTTATATGTCTCGCAACGATAATGAGGTGCCACTAGCCAACCCTAATAAAGTCAGAACGAAAGGAAGGTTTCGACATATATTTAGGAGGGGTCACTGTGTTAATCCAATTTAATTCAGTAAAAGAGAACATTGTGCAAATAATTTATTCCGAATTATAGTGTGTGTATGCGTGTGTGTGTGTGTCTAATACAATGGAAATTACGTATATTAGGAAATTATACATTGTTTTCTAAATCTATCACCAGAATGAGTCCCTGTTTGCGGCTCATTACATACCGAAAAGAATGGTTTGAACTATTTGAAGAGCGCCCCCCCCCCCCCCCGCCACACACACACACACTATTCACTTAATAGTCAGTAGGAACAAGTCTATGTGTATATATGAAGTAATTTATAAACACATCAATAAATAACTGGAAGAGATCCTATGCGGAAATGACACACATAACTGAGGAAACGATAAATTGATATACATGTTTAAGTTGAAAACTTCTCCCTGCCACAAAACATCTTAATACATATTTAAACTTTTCCTTCTCTTTAAATCGTTCAATTAATAAAACGGTTTTGCATGTGTCAGATAATTTACATCTGCTATACTATGAATGTAGGTCTTTCTGTGTTCTGTTCTACTGACAATTTGTAATGATTGTATTTATTGTAATATATGAGAAAAAAATATTTGTTGATCAAGGTTCATGACTCGAAAAAACTTTTAAAATTCATATGTCGAATGAGAATGCTCAGTATGTATACTCGCTAGATATGAATCCCCTCCCGCAAAGTACAGCCTCAACCAAACGCTGTCCAGGAAGTGTTAAAAAGTGTATGTATGTATGTATGTATGTATGTATGTATGTATGACGTATGTATGTGTGTGTGTCTGTCTGTCTGTATGTGTGTGTGTGTGTGTGTGTGTGTGTGTGTGTGGGTAGGTAGGTATGTTTTAGTGCACGATGAAAAATCTGAATGTTTCACCTTGAGACTTCTTAAAGAGAAGCATCAGCTAAAGACCTGCTTAGACGAGAGGACTGAATCATCTAAGATGGCAACCTTCAACAACATGAAGAAGAGTGTCCAATGCTTACTCAGAGACTTGCAAGACTCATGGCTAGTCAGTAAGGATATATATGGTGCTCTAGAGTTCTGCAATTTCTTGTGTTGCATAGTGTTTAATTTATTTTATATTTTTCAGCTCATTCTCTGCATGTTCAGCAATTGGTATTGCTTACTGTGGCGAAACTCGTTTTTTCCCCCCAATTATAATAAAGGCTAGAGTTAGTGTACTTAAGACTAGTTCAGGTTGACTTCTCGAGGACATGGAGTGGCGATTTTGATAGATATTAGCTTAGATCATGAACAACTTCCTAACTAGAGTATGTAAAGACATTTCAGCCAAAGCACATGAATGTCAATATTCTCTCCATTATGCATGTCCTAACGCAAACAACTTCACCTTAAGCCTGCCAGAAGTACGTCATATATGTGGAGCGACCCCCATATACATACATACATGCATGCATGCATACATACATACATACATACAAGATACGTAAAAATCCAAATCACACTCACACAAATCACACATACATACATGCACGCACGCACGCACGCGCACACACACACACACACACACATACATACATACACACACATACATACATACACACACATACATACACGCACATACATACATACATACACACATACATACATACATACATACAAACATACATACATACATACATACATACATACATACATACATACATACATATAGGACAGGGCCGTATCTTGTCTGCCTGGTTCTTTCTTGTAATGATAGATGATTTGATCACGGAATTAGATCACACTTTGCGAGGTCTAAATCTTGTCGATCTCCACCTGCCTTGTGTCTTATTAGCAGATGACACAACTGTAAAGCCTAACTCGCATCATTCAATGCAACAGCTGCTTGATACAATTTCCGACTTTGCGAAAAGGTGGAGATTAAGATATAATGCAGATAAAAGTTGCACCATCTTGTTTACTAACAAAAGAACGACTGGTATACCTTCTTTTATGCTCGACAAATCTCCACTTCCGGCAGTCAAAAGTAAGAAGTATGCCGGCATACCTCTAAAATACAACTTAAAACCAAACGACGCGATAAAAGAAGCATGTGATAAAGGCAAACACTTGTTAAACTCTTTATATTTTATTGGTATCAGAGATGGAGGAATGAACCCTCTAACAAGTCTGAAGATTTGGAAAAGAATTATTCTACCCTCGGTCCTATATGGATGTGAACTATGGTCAGGTATCACAAACTCGAATATAGAAGAACTTGAGTTATGCCAGAGATATGCAGCACGACGTATGCAAGCTTTTGATAAATATTCGCCTACGGAGGCAACGAGTAGTACCTTAGGACTCTGGTCAATGGAAGCATACATAGATGGGATGAAATTGCTCTTTTTCAACCGATTGTGTAAGGGCGATTGGACTTTTATCTGGAAAAAGATTTTCATTATGCGCCTATGTCAGTATCTGAACAACCCGCTAAAACAGACGGGTTTTATACCTGATATTGACAGAATAACTAAGAAATATGGTATGGGAAGTGTTCTTTTAGACTATGCAGCAAGAGTACAAACTGAAGAAAAACTCGTCTGGAATCGACATATTATTGATATTATTCAAAACCATGAAGAAACTACCTGGAGAGCAAATATGGAACTAAGGGTGATTTAATTCACTTCAGAAACATTCATTTGGACTTAAAACCAAGTAGTATATGGTTTCTTGGGCGTAAATTTCCATCTGAAACTATATATCATGCCTGTTGGTAAAGTTATGGTATGCAAACTCTGTGGAAAAGAGACTGACGACAGAGCGAAACATCTTATTTTAGGCTGCGAAATGCTGCTTGAGGGACGAAACGTTTTCTTTGAGAGAGTGATTGACTCTTTAGAAGTGAGAGACGGGGTTAACTTATTCAATCAAGAAGAAGATATATTGTTGGAGACACTTCTTGGAAGCAGGGTTGACTGCATGTCGTCTATTGACGATGATGTATCAGATAGGCTCATGTTGGTGACCGCAAACAGCATAGCTTCATTCTACAATATAATGTGTGCCCTACTATCAACTAACATGACATAAAAAGTAAGTAGTAAATTAACATTAAAAATAAACAATTAAAGGCCAAAGCCTTCTTGTCAAATCCGCAAATTTTGTTGTATGACAGCTGTTTGCGTGTGTGTTTATATAGTTGTTTATGTATTTGTTTATGTATATTTCCTAGAGATTTCTATATGGTTTTCTGTATTTATATATCTCATTTTGTAAATGCATTAGTTGACGATGTATATATCATGTTTGCATTCTCGTCTATGATGTGTCTCATAATCCTATGATATGTATAATACGTATCTTAGCAACCTGATATACTCTTTGTTGAAGAGGTAACTAAGTCATTTAGACAGTCAGTCATAGATAAATGCATGCACGCACGCATACGCGCAAACAAGTATATTTATGCATAAATACATGCGTCATATGAAGAAAAAAAAACTACATATAGAATTACACTGTTATAAGTTTTTCATTTTATTTTCGTTGCTATCTCGAACTTAATTTTAAGCACATAACACTATAGACGTATTAACTTTTCGAAATATTATCATCATCAAGCAACTGTTAAAAGATCAGTGCCATGCTCCGCGAAATGATTGCAGATTTGCATAATTGCAGGTATTGAGATATTTCGTTTTGTCAATACGGTAGCTGACACAGTATTACTATTGTATTTTTGTCAATTTTCTGTTCTATTTTATGATCTTGTATTATCATGAATTTGTTTAATCTGATGTAATCTCTTTTTAAGAGGAAATAAAGTCAGTCAGTCAGTCAGTCAGTCAGTCATACAAGATACGTAAAAATCCAAATCACACTCACACAAATCACACATACATACATACATGCACGCACGCACGCACACACACATACACACACACACACACACACACACACACACACACACACACACATACATACATACATAACAAGAAGAGCCTTTTCGGTCAAATATTTCCATAAAATGTGATCTCTAAAAAAGGATTGACAAGGTATCAAAACTGACTGGGAAATTTGAACTTTGTCAGAGTTTTAAACTGAACCAATTAAGTACGGCTTCAGTTAAAAATGTCCAGGGAGAATGATTGCTGCCCATTTTTCCTAAATGAGTATGACCTGTGGCAAAGTGTGACCTATAAATGTAAGCCCCGGCAAATATACCCATCAACCGTGATCTTTTATTTTCTTTCGGTCTTTATATGTGCATTGCATAACATCGAGATGTAATCTCTTATTTTCTTTAGGTCTCATATGTGTGTTGTATAACATCGAGAGCTGGAAGCGTTAACATCTACTATGCTGCTCGAAACAAATAGGATTCCCTGAAAACAACATAGAAGGTCAAACGGTAAATAGAACTAAACAAAATCATTATGGCTGACATTTCTGGATAACCCTTCTTTATCCATTTTTAGTAGAATTTGTTCGTAATATTTTATCTTCTCTTTCTTTCCAGTATTCTAAATTGTGTTTTATGTGTAGTGTATTGTTTACAACTTTAGGATCTGGTTTTCCATAGTCGGGTGGGTTGGCATTTGGATCATAGCCCAGAGTCTTCAGCATTGGTGCAATGGATGCCATGTCTTTTACTACATCCTTTGGAATCTTTCCAACCCACTTGCTTAATGCCTCCAAATTGACTGGTTTAATAATTTGGTTCGTCGACGGCTCTGTCCTGAAAAAAAATATCAAAGATCTTTTACAAGTGCCTTATTTCACGGATTAAAATTTTACTAAATGAATAAAATAAAATAACATTCAAGGAAATAATCGCTGCACCTGGAGTATATTGTACAATTTGCTGATTATCATGAATGTAATATGCAATGAACATGGCTTGGATCTCTTATTGCTTACAATGAACATGTCTTGGATCTCTTGTTGCTCACAATGAACATGGCTTGGATCTTTTATTGCTCATAATGAACAAGGCTTGGATCTTTTGTTGCTCATAATGAACATGGCTTGGATCTCTTATTGCTCACAATGAACATGGCTTGGATCTTTTATTGCTCATAATGAACAAGGCTTGGATCTTTTATTGCTCACAATGAACATGGCTTGGATCTTTTATTGCTCATAATGAACAAGGCTTGGATCTTTTATTGCTCACAATGAACATGGCTTGGATCTTTTGTTGCTCATAATGAACATGGCTTGGATCTCTTATTGCTCACAATGAACATGGCTTGGATCTTTTGTTGCTCATAATGAACATGGCTTGGATCTCTTATTGCTCACAATGAACATGGCTTGTATCTCTTATTGCTCACAATGAACAAGGCTTATATCTTGTATTGTTCACAATGAACAAGGCTTGGATCTCTTATTTCTCACAATAAACATGGCTTGGATCTCTTATTGCTCACAATGAACATGGCTTAGATCTCTTATTGCTCACAGTGAACATGGCTTAGATCTGTTATTGCTCACAATGAACATGGCTTAGATCCTATTTTGTTCACATGCCTATAATACTTTAGGTTGTCCGATGATGATGTTGGTTTATGTTCCCATATGTTCGGACATACTAGGTACACAGATTATATATTATTACGTAATGACATCAAGATGATGAGCATGATATGACGATAAATATATGTTAAATTAATTAGGAAAAAAAACATATTATACCCAAGCTTTTTCTCTCCCATTCAAAATTTCGGCATATTTTGTCCTTTGTGTATGAGAGGGGAGGGGAAAACGGAAAAAGAAGAGATTGAGATTAAATTGTGTACCAAGTTAAATTTATTTAGAAAACAGGGATTATTATTACTTTTTATCGTTATTTTCATACCTCGCTAATGATTAATGAGTGGAATTATACCCAACAGCGCACAGTTCCAAGGTTGTTTTTGTATGCGTATTATTGCGCCATAGGCGGCACACAATTTGATATACCAATAGTATTTGAATATCAAGTTACTTTATACATACACTTTAAAAACCATGTTATTTTTAATGAATGTGGTATATATATATATATATATATATATATATATATATATATATATATATATATATATATATACGTGTGTGTGTGTGTCTTTTATGTGAAAAATATATTCATATAATTTCACATATGAAAATATACGATCTCCCATCATGCCATGTGACTCTTGATTTTGTTCTTACAGACGTATTACCTGTAGCAACAAACACGAGTACTGTGTGAGCTAAAACGACTAATAGAAAAAAGCATTACATTTCAGATACGGAAATGAACTTTTGCTGAAGTAATACAACTCGACGTTTCCTTCTCTATCAAGTTATTTCCCCTTTCTTCCTTGACAAAATATGATAAATCCGGTGTCACGCATAACTAAATCGGACTTGTTTTGTCATCAGATTTGATCAAACTGTTTCCAAAATATCATAAAAATGTAAGTTACTGCGACAGATTAGACTATCCCGATTATACCGCTTTCTTAAGGTCTTCATGTGCCTGTGGCGGCCTGTATCGTGTTGTTGTACCAACACTCTTTTGTTGAAACACAGTAATGCAATCCAAGTAGAATTTCTTAATTGAAATTTCAGTATAAATTCAAGTCTCTATTTCCAGAAGTGAAATAATTTAAAATAATTCCAATAAAAAAAACTGTACACAAAACAATAACTTGATTCTGCTCGGATGTTAAAGCCCGAGTTAATAATTTTTCCAGTGACAAGATCATATAGCCCTCTACTTTACCTCAGGTTACAATTAGCATTTTCCATTAAAAAAATGTTACCTAATGGACAATAACCTTCTATAAACTTCTTAATGTTTGCAAAATAAAATGTTAGCTATAACTAGAATGTCGGTTACTAAAATTGCGATGTATAACCTGGACTGTGTCAGGTACACCAGGTACATTGCAGGGGAATTCCTATAGCCAAGAACCAGACCCAAACAAACATTACTTCTATTAATAATGATCCTGATATAAAACTCATACACACAGAGGATATTTTAGCTATGTATTAGTTGTTTACAGAATTAAAAAACTCAATAATTCAGGCCAAGTAGAAAATAAATTTGATTTTGGACATGGTTAAGTCCAACATACATTACAATAGCATATAACGAAATAAAAGAAAAAATACTTTTTTACAAAACAAAACTAACAAACAACGCAAATTATATATACATGACAAATCAGTTAGAGTGGTTGAATTCTTTATTTTGTGAAGCCATTCTAGCAGAGTGGTTGAATTTTAATATTGTGAAGCCAGTTAGATTGGTTGAATTGCGAACATTGTGAAGCATAATCAATCGGTTTCTTGAATACTTAACACCGTGAAGCCATTCAATCAGAGCGTTTGAAATTTTATATTGTAAATCCAATCAGGGTGGTTGAATTCTTTATATTGTGAAGTCAATCAATTAGAGTAGTTGAATTTTTAATATTGTGAAGTCAATCAGTCAGAGTGGTTGAATTGTTTATATTGTGAAGTCAACCAGTAAGAGTGGTTGAATCATATATGACTGAACCATACCTTGACAGAGCGATGCCTCCAGGTGTTTCTATGAAGTCCTCATGATGAAGGACTGAATCGTCCCATGGAATGGCCAGAAATTTGAAAATTTTCCGTAACCAGGATTCTGGCTGAAGAACGACTTGTTCATAATGGATAGTTATGCACCTGTCTGATCCAACACGCAAACACTGAGAAAACATGGCATCCGCCGATGTATTCCACACTGCGATGCAGCTCCTATAACTTGTCATGTCAAGATCCTTAATTGTCACCTGTCTGGATATGATTGAATGGCACGTGGCCCGACCATCTCGTATCATAAATAAGAATTTAGCGTTTGGAAAAATCTGACTTAGATAAACAATGTGTTTTAAGGTATAGGGATCCTTATTACATAAATATGGAGCAGCTTCGCCGTGTTTTGCTACAATCTCAAGTATAAAAGAAACCATGGCTGAATCCAGAACTTCGTCTGTGACTCCGGCTTCATGAAGCCTTTCTTTGTCAATCTGATCTTTTTGCAGTTTTTCACGCAGTGATAAAAGCGATGGAATTACGCGCGTTTCCTCGCCACATCTTATATTCGGATGAGCATCTAACATCGCACGCATTAACGTGGTACCACTCCGTGGCATCCCACCTATGAAAATGATTGGCATATCCCTATAGTACGGAAGTGCTATATTCGCCCTATCAAATATATATTTTTCAGGGTTTTTCCAAACCAAAGGTGCTCGAGTCATATAGTGACATGGCGCATTTCGATAGAGGAATAAAAACACAACGATTCCAGAAAAGAGAGGGTAAACTAATAAACGCTTCGTGCTTGTTTGCATTCTCATCTCGCAGTGTTAGTCTCGTGTTTTCTCGTCATGTACATCTGCTATCTTCTGTCACAGGAATCAACGTTTGCTGGGGAGCATACCAATTGTTTTCACCTGAAGAAAAAAGAATTTTTGAAACCAAACTCTTTAAAATTACAAAACAGATATTGAGTCTCGCATTGAGTTTTCACTCTCAGCCAATCCAAATTGGAGATAGAAATGAAAGTCCTTTGTGGTTGGCACAAAACATCAAGCTCTGACTTGTTGTGATTCTCCGGCCCCACATCCTTGAAACTCGTTGAATACGAAAATAAGGACAAGCTGAATAGTCTTGATAATGATGACTACTAAATGCATTGTTTACCATCACAAGTATTGTCACTGTATTAGATCAAACAAATAACTTTACCTAAGGACAGCGGCGTAACTATAGCCACCACAGCCCCTGCAATGTGGGTACGGGTGTGGTGGGGCACTCGGGAACATGGCATATAATCCCCAATTTTGACATCTTGGAAGTACATTTATGCGGGGGGTGTCTGTCTATATTTAAAGTTACGCCACTTCCTGTGCAACACATTGTATCTCACAAATCGATTAAAATGTTTTGAAAAACCATTACTCTACATACTTTAGTAGGCTGACCACAGAACCGCAGTTGTTGATTTTGTTAATAGTGTGTGTGCGTGTGTGTGTGTGTGTGTGTGTGTGTGTGTGTAAATAGCAGAATTTTTAGACTAGCTACTTTGAAGACTGGTATTGTACATTCCATCATTCAATATTTTATTTCTTAGAAAACGGTGAATATAGTTGACAAGATTTTTATTTTGTTTGCTTTTACATGTACACAAGTTATTTCTTTCTGTTATGTTAGCTGAATTGTATGCATACTTCCTGAATTTCGCTTATCAAGTCATTCCAAATTTGATACAGAATATCATTGTCGCTGTTCATGTTTAAGCTGAAAACGTTTCCATATTCTTGTATATCATTTAGTAAGAAACATGTTTGCCGCCTAAATTTTGTATGTTTGCAGAGTTTTACCGACTTAAGTGTTACCGCCTATAAAGTGGGAGACATTGGGTGGTGGTGGTTGGGCTGTGCAGTGATTACTCGCTCGCTTTGCACATCTGTGGTCTCAGATTCTATCCTCTTCCCATGACACGTGTGAGGGAATGTGGCTACCCGTCTATTGTGACTGGTCTTATCCGACTGCTCTGTTTCTTCCACATCAAAAGACCAAATCACGCCAATACACCAAGGCAAATGAGAGCGCATGAATTCAGTTGAAGTATATTACGGACAATTAACGTAACATAAATGCATTTTAAATAATGTTTAAAACGTAGAAATATAATGAAATTTACTTACAAAAGTATACATTCGGTATGAATTAGGATAATCATACATCAATCCAAAACATAATTTTGTCGTAATTGTTGTCCCATGATAGTGAGGATTCTTCACTGTATATTGCCTTGTGTATATTCAGTTGCTATTTTGATATTTTTAGTTTTTACTTGAGCCAATGTTTCGGTACTTCCCTCCCCTCTAGCTATTACCGTATACACACCTTACAATGAGCTATATTACCGTATATACATCTTAAATTTTTTTTACATGATAGTCGATGCGAATAAATGAGATTTGATTTCCATGCATTTACATGTGATGTATTTGATGCTTTTTACAATGAACGACGAGTGATACTAACCCTTCCATTGCTTAAGCTGTCCCAACGAACGACAAGTGATAATAACCCTTACATTGATTAAGCTGTCCTAAAGAAGGGCGAAGCCAACTCTTACACTAATTACGTTGTCCTAGTAAACAACGAGTTAGGACAACTCTTACATTGATTACGTCATCCCACTGAAAGACAAGTGAAGACAACTCTTACACTACGTCATCCCAATGAAGGACTAATGAACTTTTTCCTTGTGTCGTCCCACCGCTCCGGTGGCCTAGTGGTTAGAGCGTACGCCTCGGTTGAGGGGAGGTCGTGGGTTCGATCCCCGGTTGAGTCATGCCAAAGACTTACATAAATGGTACTAACAGCTGCTTCGCTTGGCGCTCAGCATTAAGAGGTTAGTGTTAGGACTGCCGGCCTGGTGTCAGTATAATGTGACTTCGTGCTACATGTCTGCGGCATGATGTCACAGTGCTAGACATCACTATAAACTGCCACAACGCAGACGTCGTAGCGATATGACTGAAAAATTGTTAAAGCGACGTTAAAAATCCAAATCACACACACACACACACATTCATTGTGTCGTTCCAATGAAGGACTAGTGAAGAAAAACTGTTACACTACGTTGTCCCAATGAACAACTAGTGATGACAACTCTTTTATTGATTACGTCGTCGCAATGAATGACTAATGAGGACAAATCTTACATTGATTACGTCGTTCCAATTAAGGACGAGTGGAGACAACTCTTGCATTAATTGCTTCGCCCTAATGAAGGACGAGTAAAGACAACTCTTGCCTTAATGACGTCATCCTAATGAAGGACGAGTGAAGACAACTCTTACATTGATTACACCGTCCCAATGAAGGACGAGTGAAGACGACTCTTGCATTAATTAATTACAGAGTACCTATCCATATCCAGAGTCAAAAGCAGTTTATTTCAAAAGTAGGTTCTTTTAATTAGGAAATCGATTGAATCGTCCATATCAAGTCAGTTCATATGTTTCAAGGGATTTATTGTATTTATCAAGTCAATGCATATTTGTCATGGGCTTTATTGTGAATATCAAGTCAATCCATATTTAATTCAATCCCTATATTTTATACGATTTGTTGTGAATGTCCAGTAAGTCTATGTTTTATGGGATTTATTGTGAATATCAAGTCGTCCATGTTTCCTGGGATTTATTGTGGCTATCAATTCAGTCCAACATTTTCAAAGAGGTTTATTTTGAACATCAAGTGTTACTGATATCTGTATCATTTATTATTTTATAATATTGTTGTATTTAAGTCATATATTTGTAATTCTAACACTACATAATGCATTCTCCAGTTACACAAAACAGCAGTTGCTGCTGAGGCAAGACTTCCAAGTGCATCTGCTACCAATCACGCGAGTTTGTATTTCACAATTAGTGCAGTTCTCTTGGTAGTTTTGATTTCGCAACTGTTGTTCCGCTTCCATTATTTTTTCACGTCGGTATGTCTGAGGGTCTATCATAGTTTTTCTATTAATAATACAATTGCGTATTATACTTGTACGACTAGCAGACTTTGTCGGGTTTCATCATCACGCACAGCCGCAACATGCACACGCACTACTAACCAATAACTTTTGTTTATTGGCAAAATAGTCATGCAGTTATGGGGAAAAAACTCTGCATCCAAAATACTTAAATCTCCGGCAATTGTCCGTTCTGGTGGTTTGGCAACCCTCCCAACCACGCAGATTACGTCAGAACCTAACGATCGTCTTTGCCCAATAAATGTTACCCGAACAAGTGCGATCTTGCCGGATAACAGTTGAGATCTTTCTTTCTTTTATGACTCAATGCTGGTTTAAAATATTCGATTTTGAACGTAATTGGGGTGGATACATCAGTAATGCCAATTCCCCATTGTAAAAACAATCCCGAAGTATTTTCACACCTGGTGCTGGAGTCAACACTTCGGCGTTTTTATATAGCACCTAGCTGACCTCGAGTTGGCATAGGTTCATCAAGGTGGCTCCAACTATCACTTTCTATCTGGTGATTAATATCACTGTATTTTATTATATACGATTATATGGTAACGCCGTTACATTCGTCGACAACTGTGACAAACTTACCATTGATGTTAGCATCCACTGTCATTTGGTCCAACACTCAGTCTTTAATTCCACAACCACATCACCGCAATATCATCCATCACGTATATAATAAATCTAATCTTAAACATAAACCGAAGACGGTTAAGAACCCGTATGGACAGATATGAAATATTCAAGTTGAATTTCGTATTTTGCCGCTAGGGATACTGACGTATGTACGAAATATTTTTCATTGCCGGTGTCGGGTTCATTAATTGTGAAGCAGGCTGCTTATTTACAATTGCTGTAATTTCACTCCATCCGCTATAATAACCAGGTATAATAAATATGTACGATCCATACTCGTGCGCTGTTAAGGTGTTAGATCTAAATGTATTCAAACAATTTACGCCAAGGAAAATAATTTGACTAGTTTGCTATTTTTGTCTTCTGTTGATTCCCCTTCTTTACTCTTAGCAGTTTTCATGTTGTTGTAGGCTGTACAAGAATATACTACGCTGGTGGTGCGGCAAGTGAGCGACTTCTTGTTGAACCTATATTTTTGTTGCAATATTAGCATTACTAACATAGACTTTGATAAACGCAACAGACACGCCACTGTCTCTGAGGATACCGTTGTCAGTGAGCTCAATCAGATTTCTTACCACAATGTCGCCTTTCAACTGGAAAATAATATCTTGAATGTCTACGTTTGACGTTTCCAGTCTGTCAGTTTGATCTTCAAAAATCACAAGCTCGCCTGGATCGACTCCAGTCATCAACACGACTAGTAACCTCAGACAAATCCGCTTCGGTGGCAAATCGACTCAGATCCACATTCAGCACCGTATCGTCGAGCTGAATAACGTTCGTAAATGTTGATAGACGTTACTTTAATGTGAAATCAGTAAGTTCTTGCCGGGTTGGTGAACGTTCCAGTGCACGCAACACTTCAGCAACAAGATGTGCAAGGGTGGTAACAAAATCTTCCTTGATTCAACGAGTGGTGGATGCTGACCATTTTTCCTCCCAGGCTCCAAAGACTGTCGGAGTGGCCAATCTTTCTTGATGTAATGGGAATCTCTTGCACGACTATCCCATTCGCAGATAAAAGAGCAGTACTTTGTGTATCCATTCTGCAGACCAAGCAACAAGAGAGCAATAACCTTCAAATCGTCACAAAGCTTTCACCGATGTTGGTCATAGTTTATGCACCTCAAACGTTGTTTCATGTTTTCACAGGTTTCCTTAATATGGACTGCATGACCAATTGGAATTGATGGCAAACCATTGCCATTATGCAGCAAAACAGATTTAAGACTCGTCTTCGATGAATCAATGAGCAGCCTCCATTCATCTTGATCATGAACGATGTTGAGGACTGCCATCACACCATCGATGATGTTGCAGGCTACAAGATCACCTTCCATGAAGACAAATGGAACAAGATCCTTTTGACAGTCGCGGAATATGGAAACTGTACTATCAACTGCCATGAGATTCCACTGCTATAGTCTGAAGCCCCACAGCTCTGCCCTACTTATGGATAGTTTAAAAAATCTCTGACGAAGTCATTCAGTTTACCGTGTGTTTCGAGGTGTGGTTAAGCGGAAGAGTATTGGAGAAAATATGGGTCATGTGACATTGATGGTTCTGGACTAGAAGTTTCGTCCACTTCCTCTTCCTCGTCTGACTCAAGTGAGAATGATTCTGGTGTATCAGAAACAGGCAGTCCTTCTCCGTGCGGTACTGGGCGTGTAGCTAATGAAAGTTTGAATAAGGCACAGTCCACTTTTTCTTGTTTGACACACCTTTCCCAACTGGAGGCATCATGCAGGAGTAATGATTGCTGATTTGATCTGTTGGCTCTCTCCAAATTGTTGACACTGCAAAAGGCACAGATTTCCTTTTCCTGTTCAACCACTGGCGACGATTTGTTGCGCAAGTGTTGCAGCATATATGTGGGTCCCACCTCTTGTCCTGATCTCAAATTTGGCAGCCACAATAAAGATGATAGGCTTTCTTAACCATATTGGTTATACTGCGCTTTTGTGATGCAAATGTCACTTCACCACCAGCATAGCTGATGTTGTTGTTGTTGTTGTTGTTGGGTTTAACGCCATTTTTCAGCACACGATAGGCTATACATGGCGGCCAGCATTAATGATGGAGGAAGAACCCGGGAAAACCCCGGAAAGAACCACCGACCCACGAGAAGCTACTGGCAAGCTTTCTCACTTACCCGCATTGGCTGAATCCAACATAGATGAAGTTATATGCATTGTTCACGCAAGTAAGAGATATCTCTGCTCATATGTCTAAACGGAAATGTGTCTCTTTGTAAAATCAAACACTAACAAATAAGAGAGCATGACACTATGATTTCTAGAGCATATATAGGACAATTTGTTCAGCAGAGTGATGTAAGCTTAGTTATGATTGCATCATTCATGAATTCTAGGAAGAACAATTCATATCATGTATGACGCAATACCAACTTCAGATTGTATCATTCATTGTGTTGCCTAAGAAGCAGGTACTGTCCAAACCCAATCATATATTTATTCTTAGATCCAGTCAAATATGTATTTTAGTCATATCTGGTTTAAATTGTGATCCTTTCCCGTTATAACTCATTCCCAAGGAAAGTGTCGTTTACATACTGACGCAGTATTATATCTTGAAAACTAGAGCCAATTAACAATTTTAAGTATTATTTTCGTTCTCAGCGACCCATAATTAGTACAGTTTGACTACATTTATTTTGGAACCATTTTTAGACCATTTTAGACATTATTTTAGTGTGAAATCAGTAAGTGCTTGCGGGGTTAGTGAACGGTCCAGTGCATGTAACGCTTCGACAACAAGATAACGGAATACTGGACCAACCAACCGGGTTTGTATTGGCATAGTCGAATGAAACAATGGTTGGATAAATAATAACAACTTCAACTAGAGGTTCGAGTACCTATGAGTCAAAATATAAACTGTATTGAGGTGTCACTACGTATGTGACTGTTGTGAGTGGATGATGCCAGGGCCTGTTGATGAACCCGGATTGACAATGCCAGTTTATTTTGTGCTTGTCACAATCAATGCAAGTTTGTCTAGTATAACAACACCACGAAAATGTTTGATCGATATTTGCCATCTCGAGTAAATCAGGATTGGTGAATTAGGTTGATCGATCTGTGTTTGAGTTAACGAAAAGGGGACATTTCCAGTTAATTTTGCTGGAGATAGTTTCAATGTGACCCATCAACTGTTTTTAATTGTGTGATTGATTTTTCTCAGCTGACTTTGAGGAAGGTGGCCGACAATCACTTCATGATAGGACATTATTATTCAAATAAGTAACAGGTTTAAATATGAATTTCTATGAATCTTCCATAGGTGCATCGACCACCCTCATTCATTTAAACAGCTTGCTCTTAAACATCTTCGTCACTGGCTTCATCAAAAACGTCACTCGCTTCAGACATAGTGGGAGAGTTTTTATGTTTGTTTTCATGGTGTACTCTTTCATGCACGATATTCCGCAGAATGTTTTAGTTTTGTTTGTCTTAAAAATCTGATCAAGTTTATGTCGTTTCATTTCTATGGTCACCAACTTGTCAATGTTGTTCTGGGTCTGTTTCGGAGAATTCACACATTTTCTGCTCTTGTTCAATGAACCTGTATTACGCATTTAAACGATACAGTGATCTTATTTTTGTCGGTCACATTTTTGACATTCTTTCCTTTTTGAAGGTTTTACGGTATTGCTTGAAATTTCCATTAATTTATTCATTATACTTTGGGAAACAATATCTTAATCTCCACTCAGCATTTATATATAAACAGACACTGACGATTTATTCAATATGAGAATATTTCACAACTCGACTCAATTGTAAATTTTCTTTCTGCTGGTACACAATTATCAATGTACACATGCCCTACTATCACAAACTGCAAAGAAAATCAATGCACAGCACATGTGGTATAAGTGTATTAAGTTGTTAATTGCCTGGCTCTGCTGACAGCGTTTGTAAATTGAATTCTACCATAGACTTGCCTGTTTGAGTAGATCACTCTCTGCAGGATTTTTGTCATTTCCACAAACACTGCAGAGTAGTAGGGAAATTGGGTTTGTTTCCACTGGACCTCATGGCGACCATTTCCATCGGGACGAGACTCTACCCACCATGACTGAACAAGTGGATGCTTGCTTGTGTACAGTCAAACTTTAAAGTGAACAAAAAAAAAAAAAAAAAGAAAGCTCACATAGGGTCTAAATTGTTATGGTGGGTAGAGACAAGGACGGAAGGAAAGACTGCAAAGTGGGCCAGTGGGGCAAAAACCCCAGTTACGTACTACTACCTCCGCCTCTACCACCTACTTCTCCATCCTCACCGAATATTTATTGTCAGTCTAATCGGATTTCTTGATTTGGTTTTCTCCTATTTTGTTTTCACCGCAGGAGTTCAGAAGTTTTCGGCAGCAAGAATAAGTAAGATGACCAACAGATTGATGCAAATACTGGAGGATGAATAAGCTACTTTTTTATAACAGCAAGAAAACGAGAAATAAAACAATTACTTGCTTACGTCCGCAGAATGAAATGAAACAGAAAGACCTTAGAAACCGCTAGTTTATTACACCAGACCCTGACCAATTTACAGATATAAATCACCCTTGACAACGTTTGAGAGGAGAATGCTTGCACCTCAACAGTCCAAACCATCAGCGATAGCCACAATAATGCCAGAAGGAACTAGAATGACGAAGGCATTGGCGTTTGGAATCTGACGAGAGAAGAAAACAAGGCAATTACAGTTCTTGATTAAAAAGCAGAGCTTTTCTTTTAAAATGGTGTTTTCGAAAGGCTCCTTTTAGGGATATATATATATATATATATATATATATATATATATATATATATATATATATATATATATATGTTTGTGTGTGTGTGTGTTAGAAAAAAGGATACAGCCATTGATTGCTAATATATATTTTTTTCAAGTTGCACGAGTGTGTGTTTTTGTCAGTATACTTTTGTGAAAGAAAATCTTTGATAATTAAATAAAACGAAATCTATTTTACACCTAGACATGAAAAAAGAGCAAATAGTGAAGATAGGAAACAAATGCCAACCGTTTTGATTATAAATTTCGTTTGGTAAATTATATTGAATAGGACTGACAGTGAATACGATGCACGTCATTTCACAAAGTTTATGTGCACGTGACACAAAATATTCGCCTTTACTCTTGTATCAGGACAAGGTTTGATTGTTCTTGGCACGAGTGATCTATGTTTCATTGCTGTTGTGGATGTGCTGATGCCCAATTAACATTCTATTGAGATGGATCACACGTGTTTTATATTTAATTGCTGTTGTGGATGTGCTGATGCCCAAGTACCAGTCTTTTGAGATGGATCACACATGCTTTATTTTTCATTGCTTTTGGGGATTTGCTGATCCCAATTTACATTCTTTTGAGAAGGATCACACGTGCTTTATTTTTCATTGCTTTTGGGGATTTGCTGATCCCAATTTACATTCTTTTGAGATGGATCACACGTGCTTTATTTTTCATTGCTTTGGGGGATTTGCTGATCCCAATTACCATTCTATTTAGATGGATCACAAGTGCTTTATTTTTTCATTGCTGTTGGAGAAACTCTTATGCAAAATGACCATTCTCTTAACATCGGTGCCATGTATTTCCACTTTAGTCATGGAAGTGGTTTTACAATTCGCGTATGACTTGTGAAACTCTATGCAATTTCGAATCACTTTCAGTAAAAAAAGTCACTTACCATAAATGTAGTCTGACTCATTGAAGTGTGCGATGTAACCGTCATAAACTAGAGAGAGAGAGAGAGAGAGAGAGAGAGCTGTATATATTTCTCGGGTTACCTTTCACAAATGATACCAACAATGGGCCTCACATAACAGATGGATTATTTTGCTTGCAAACTCTTAAGTTCACAAACATAAATAAAATCTTCCTTGGTGTAATTACAAAATGGATGACTTCCTTGGAATCATTTTATAGTGGACGACTTCCTTGGAATTATTACAAAATATGTGACTTCCTTCGAATCATTCAAAATGGATGACTTCCTTGGAATCATTACACAATGTATGAATAAGTGTGTTATATTGAATGTAACATTTAAGGTCAATGATTTATAGGTTTTTCCCCTCGAGAAATACCTGTACTAACAATGCTGGAATAGTAAGAACTGGCTTGTCGTGACAGGAAATAGTCGGCTGGTGCGGCGCCACAAGATGGCTTAGTCTTCCATTTCGCGTTTAGTATTCTGGTAATATTAATAATAAAAATACTTTGTAACTTTTATAGAATGTACTCGGTTTATGAGTATATATCTTCACTAGTCAATAATGAACTTTGTTCCACATGACCTAATGACATTGGTAACTAGCTGAAGCCGTTTTTGAGAAAACTATCCACTTGTGGATGAAAAAGCTACTTTCCGTTTTCAAGCGAAATCAGTTGACCAATAAGAAGGCTACTTAAATTTGTTAGGTATACAATATGACCTACTTCCATGACGTTCACCTCATTCGACTTGGAACTAAAACTTGCATATCAACGTTTTATATTTGAAAAACTGACACGAAATATGACGTGGTCGACTGAGGTTGCAATGAAGATATCTTCCTTGGTTTACTGAGTTGCAGCAATCAGTTTCATTCACCAACATCCAATAATTTATCAGAACGATGTATACTGTTTTGCCTACTTACCTCTGTTGTGGGTCTATGTATAATTGATGAATGTTGCTATCGAACATTATGTCTAAAATGCACAATAGCTTGCATATTTATCAAAATCGATTCACTGGTTTTTGTTACCATACGCAAGGATCATGGATCTTTGTTTGAAATTTTCATAATGCAACAGGTGGGTTCAGGTATGTAAATTAAGTAATTTTCAACATGAATGTTACACGATACCTTTGAAGGAAAAAAAAAAAATCCAGATGTAAGCAATTTGGTGAAGTACACTAACAACACGGTATATATATTTTATTCCAGCATAAATTATCAGATGTAGACATTAATATTTAGTCATATGAACAGTTACGTGTTATCGAGCGTTACATAATATTTAAAGAATTGATAAATTGTAATTGCTTCATTTCCATGACTGACACAATAAAGATAAATTCATTGAACTAATAACTGATACAATTACCTGTTGATTTCCAGTTTTCACTGCTTATCTTTCTGCATGACAACGACCCTGCACATCGAACTGTGCCCTGTGAATGCCGGTAGAACAGAAATAAAATGGTTAGAAAACGATTGGAATGCTGTTGCGGCGAGTCTAACACCACCTGGAGGAGACAAAAACCAAAGAATACGACTCGACATTGTAGGCAGCATTAAGAAAGATATGTTAATTTCAAGCACAATTAAGAAAGATATGTTAATTCTAAGCACAAAGTATATTATCACGGCCCATGTTGCCGCGGACGATAATAAGACATTTTTCCATTTTCTCAAAAGCATCTCAGAAACACCTAACATCTAACACAGTTGTAAAATTCTCGAGGAATATTTTTCAAGGATTGTGGTCACTACACTGCAAACGAAAGTAGCTCAGAAAATACAAAACAAGAATGGGTGTCACTGTGAAAAAATTATATATAGCGATACATTATTGGATATTTTGTGTCATTTACCGTTAAGGAGCTGAGTCTTGAATGTTGTTTTTACCCTCTTATTATAGACTGCGTGTTCCATAATCCTTTACTAAACATTTGTGAACTTATAATTAATTAGAAATATGTTGTATTACAACAACGTCAGAAATTTCTAAGTGACACTAAATACATGTGATAATAACAGGTCGGAAAAAAACAACGAAATTGTTTTCAAAATCCGTTACGTACTTTCAGGGAGGAATGTTTTTTCTTCAAATTATTTCTTAATGTTGATGATGTCTTAGATTTTTAAAAAAAAATATTTCAAGAAATATTAAAGTTTTTGTCGCATTATTGAAGGTAGTAAAAAGATGCGAAAATTAGTGATAATCATTTGCATCATAACTGTGGATATTTTGAACACATCGACAATCAGAAGGTTTATATTTTTAAATTTGGATATTATATTTGACAAACGTTTCCATATTCATTAAAATATTTAAAAGTAGCCACACAGTTGATGATATCTAACCAAAAAATCAATTTGAAATTTCTTTAAGGTTAGATTTTAAATTTCATTTCCTCAGTAATAATAACCAATTGTATTTCTTCTCGCGTGACTTGTGGTAAAGTAAGAAGAAAGTGAATATTCTTGCCTTTATAAAGAATAAGCCCATTATTTTGAATGTTTTCTTCACCTGTGGCATCATCAAAATCAGGAAAAATAACATGTTTACAAAACGTTACCTCAGCTAATACATGCTGAACTGCCAAAAATTTCAAAACTACTTGGCAGATTGTGTTCAAATTTGTATGTTTTCTTTAAATCTTAGTATGCACTCTTCCATTGTGTCGAACTTATATCTAATCGTCTGTGTCACATTAACTTAATTTAACCTTTCATCTTCAATGGCTAGCTTCTAGTAACTTGGTTTCGGTTGGTGATTCAATGTAATGTTAGTTGTTGTTTTTTACAAGGGCATTAAGAAATGCATTTCTGATAAATTAAAGTTGCATGGGGCGAGATTTAGCACTTCTTTTGAGACAAAAAGTGCGAGTTACTCGAAGACATGTACTTGAAACAAAACTTCTGAGATCTATAGCCAACCAGAGTGTGAAACATCCAAGAGCAAGAACACCGTCTTCTTGGGATGAGTAGAGTAAGACACTAAGGTTATATTTTAGCTATTACATCCGTTTGCCTAAGATGCTCAAAATGTTTGACTATTTTTGGATAACAGACATACTAAAATGTAATTGTATAAAAAGTTGTTGCTTTTTTCAAAAAGAAAAGCATACCTATTTTCTGTAATCCCGTCTTTTGATTTCATTGGAAAAAAAGGAAACTACCGGACTATTGCAGGTTGAACGAATTTGGTAGGAATATGCATGTCGTACGTGTTCAGATAAAGACGTATTCTTTTGTATTAACATTTTTCTCCAATTCTGATACCTGGTATTTCCTGTCACACAAATATCTGTCATGTTATCTTGAGTTACAAAGTTCACTGTCACACTAAGTTTTACTAAGATCTATTATATTTTCTCGAATTACAAAATTCCTGTGACACGAAGATCTGTTATCTTGAATTACAAAAGTCCCTGTGAGACGAAGATCTATAAAATTATTTTGAATTACAGTGAACGATAATCATCCTTAAGTCTGTGGTAATTATCAATTCCACAAACATGAAATGACACCTATTTCGAAGATTACACATATGGAGCAGTGTTTAGAGATTTTATTTCTGGATCTACCGATTCCGCTCTCTTGTGGGCATGCCTTGTTACGTTTTCGTTTTGTTTGACACTACCTGGAGGCTGCAGTTAATACTGTCTTTCAATATTTTGTACATTATCGGATTTATAAACGAATTTGAGGTTAAATGTTTCAGGTATAAGTTTATGTTCAGGTAAAATTGTCTCCTGGCGGATTATTTCTTAGTGAAGACTAATTTTTGATGAATCACTAATTTTGAAACTCAGCCTTGAACGTCAGTAGTGAATGGGGGCACTTTACGTACAATGGGAATTAGCATTACAGACCCCCCCTGGGTTAGATTACGTACAATGGAAATTTAACATGGCGAAAAATCGTGGGTCAGATTACGTACAAGGGGAATTAACATGGCGATAAATCGTGGGTCACTCTACGTACAAGGGGAATTTAACATGGGGAATAGAGTTTGGGCTTGTTTAGGGACAAGGGGAATGGAACATGGGATTTTTTTTTTTTAAATTTTAAAAAATTTTTTTAAAAAAAAGGGGTAGGCAATTCAAAGACTATCTCTTTTCGAGAAATATGGCCGGCCCTGAAAAGGGCCTTTGGGTTTTCTTCTTCTAATTTCTTCTTTTCCTCCACCAAGTTCTTATTTTATCTCCTACACTCTTCTTCTCTTTCTTTTTTTTCTTCTCCTCCTCTTCTTTCTTCTTCTCTTCCTCCTCTTCTTTCTTCTTCTTTTCATTTTCTTCTTCTTTTTCAATTTTTTCGTTCCAATTGCGTATTCTTATTCTTTCCTCTTCATCCTCCTTCTCCTCCTTGATCTCTTTCATGACACCACTAATCTTGTCCTTTGCTTTCCTTAAGTTATTAATTTCCATCTTCACACGATGGGGACTATAGGAATAATGGTCTTCAACCAGTCTTAATAG
Organism: Sinohyriopsis cumingii; assembly: GCA_028554795.2. Taxonomy (NCBI): domain Eukaryota; kingdom Metazoa; phylum Mollusca; class Bivalvia; order Unionida; family Unionidae; genus Sinohyriopsis; species Sinohyriopsis cumingii. The sequence goes on along the minus strand of CM068841.1, from coordinate 90,124,123 downwards.
CATCTGTTCCATTATTCCTAAGTTGTCTAAAACGTCTTGCAAGGTTTGTAATTTGTCCATTTGGTTTGACGCCATCTTCTTTGTATTCTTTGCAGAATGGTTTGAACAACTAATACTGTGGGTTCTTATACGAAAAGCGCGAACGTGAAGGAAAACATCCCCCTAAAACATAAAATGGATCTTACCTAGATGATGACCAACATCGCGCGGACGTGAAGGAAAACATCCCCCTACTTTCTCATTTCATATAATATAACCCTAACTATACTCTCCACATTTGCTAAAAAACCCATAATCTACTATTCACACAAACATACCTGAGCTCTTACAAACACACAAACACACTAACACATACCCTCACAATATCTTAATAAAGAGTTAGTGTTTATTTTCACACTACTCTACCTACACACATTGGCAAATCGATCGTTATTTCTTTTCTAGAGTATTGGGTAGCCCTGAAAAGGGCTGTTTTTTTTTAAAACTCCAGATGCACCTATCTAATGGTTGCACCTTCCTGGCCTGGCGCCGCACACGCATCTTCTTCCCCAGTCTTCTTTCACCTTTCTTCTGGGGAGCGCAGAGGGAGGATGATTCGCTTCAGCACCCCAATCCTCTGTTTCAGGAATATTAAACGACATCATCTCTTCTCTTTTCTTTTCCTCCTCTTCCCTCTGTCTTCTCTCCTCTTCTTCCTTCTGTATTCTTGCTTCTTCTACGATAGCCTCCGCTGATAGTTCGTTTACTATGCGCCTGGCATATTCCAGGTGCATCTGGAGTTCTAACAGTTTCACTATTCTGCTATTCATTCTTCTGGCTGTGTTGATCAATCAACAAGGGTAGCTGGACTGCCGAACGAGTTTCAATTTATACTGAAAGCGCGGACGTGAAGGAAAACATCCCCTAAAAACATAAAATTCATCTTACCTAGATCATGACCAAGAAACAACAACAACGCGCGGACCTAAAAGAAACACTCGCTCACTTTTTTATGCTACCCATCACTTCAATGGACTATCCACATACGCAAAGCAATCCAATCTAACCCAAAATATACACCTCAAACAGCCCCCAAAAAAAACAAACATCATTTTAATCTACTATCCACACCAACCTACTTTATCACTTACAAACACAATTACACTAACACACAAACTCATACCCTCACATTTTTTAAGAAAGAGTTAGTGTTTATTTTCACACTACTCTACCTACACACATTGGCAAATGGATCGTTATTTCTTTTCTAGAGTATTGGGTAGCCCTGAAAAGGGCTGTTTTTTTTTTTGTTTTTTTTGCTATGGCATTCTTTTTTAGTTTCTAAGAATGCGATGTCCTCTGAGGATAGACTTTCTGGCGATAGGTCTGCTTCTTCGGAAAGAGAAGAAGAATTCTTTGGTGTCGATACGACAATCGACAAAGCCTCTGTCAGCTTCAGGTTGCTGTTGTTGCTGCTGTTGCTGCTGTTGCTGCTGTCTCTGAAGTCTGTACTTCTCTGTCCATTCTTCTTTCTCCCTGTTCATTTCTTCTCTGAAGAGCTCTTCTATCAGGTCTTCAGTGATTTTTAACATTCTCACATTCTCTGTTTCTTCTGGTTTCGGTATTAGACTGTGTCTGACCCTATGCAGATTCACGTAGGCTTCGTTGAGCTTAGCTAGTTTGGAGCACATCTTCTTAGGAGGATGAGTCGACAATGGATGGCTAGACTGGGAACAACCCGGTTCTTAAAGTGAAAGCGCGGACGTGAAGGAAAACATCCCCCACGGTTTTCGAGCCGCAACGTTCATGAGAGGGATAGTAAGAAATGAAAGAGCATCAATCCAACATTCTTATAGCTAAACAAACCACAAAGGCATTTTTTTCTAAACACAACATTTTTTATTCAAAAAATCACTTAACACTAAACAACAACATTTTTAACAATAAACCAACACTATAACATCAAACAATTTTTTTCAAATCACAAACAATTTTTTTCTTTAAATGCAATCTACTTTAAACAAGGCTGACAACGTTGTGAATGAAATTGTGATTTCCACTGTTGGAAATCATTAGGCCATTGATGGACACTACGTTTCCTAGCTTGAGACAAAAGATAAGCATAATGGTCACAAAACCATCGATCTACTTTCACATCATTTCTAGCAGAAGAACGAGGATCGAAATGAGTCACTAAATGTTCTAAGGAATAGCCCAGGCTGCGATGATGCAGAAAATACACACAGTATTGTCCACACACCAAGGAATCTGTGCTTTGTAATTTCACGTTATTGAATCGGGTGGTCTGAGCATTTCTTCTCATAAAGTCGATGATATCGTCTTCCAAAGGGGGCAATCCGTACGAATCGAAATATTCCACACATTCTTCTTGAGGAAAGTAGACGGCTACCCAGTGGGTTCCTGGGAGATGACTGTCGTCCGTGTTGATCACGTAAGCTTGATGGTCTTTAGGTTTGCGATGAGGGAGTTCATCTTTAGCACAGACGACGGGATTCCAAGAAGACGTATACGAACTGTGGTTCAAAAGGTAATAAAGTTCCCAGGTATCCATTGTTTTGTGTTTTTTTCTTCACAGGTAATAATACGTCGTCAATTCGATCCTGACTTTTTGCTTGAAAATGTCTGACGAATAAACGGTTATTCGTTCTGTTTCCTCACTTTGATTCAGGAGAGCTTCGATACGATGGATCTCTTGAGTGGTTAATGGTGGACAAGAATGTTCACGCAAGTCTTTATACCACTGGTGCAACACGTCTTCGTTCGAGATGAGACTCCAAGCTTCGTCCAGATACTCGTCCAATTTTTCTTCTTGACTTAACATCAGGCATTTATCGTGTTGAATTTGACTGGGATGATCGTTTTGACATCCATAGCAATTTTTCTTGATCAATTCCGTCATTTTGTCGACCAAGTGTTTGGCAAAACAGCAGACTAAATGGGCTTCTTGTTCTGGCCATCTCGACTTCATCAAAACTTCTTCGTCTTTGTCTTGAGATTCTTCTCCTTCCACGGTCTCCTCACATTCCATCTTTAAAGTTTCTCCACTAGGTAAAGAGGGATAACAGTCTTCCATGGCTTTCTAATAATCTAGAATGACTTCTCTCAAACTGTTGATTTCTATGGTATTATCGAATTCTGCATACAGGATGACGTTCACTGTCTGTTTCAGTTGTGCTTCAAACTGAAGTTCCACACGAATCTGGCCAGATTTTATAGGGTGGAAATGTCCCTCGTCGCTGCCTTGGTCTGGAGTGAAATCGAAAGCCCACAAAGCATAGCCTCCTGCATAATCGTCATACTCAATGCCGTGACTGGTGTTGGTTCCTAACTGGCCGGTGGCTTCGTACAGGGACAAGTACGATCTCAAGTAATTCTTCTTGGCAAATTTAGGCTCGAAAGGTCGGGTACACAAGGTCTTGCCATCACGACTGACTTCGATCTTGGACACGCCAAAGTGTTGAAAGTTGAAAGGATTTTTAGCGATGGCTCCGTTGAAGGCTTCATTCTCGACCATACCAAGGATTAAACGCTTGGGTAGCTGTCCTTGAAACAGATGATCTTGGGTTATGGATTGAAGGTTAGCGGGAATGGTGAACGTTTTCACTTCCACACGTCGGATGGGATACTTGGCAGTCGTTCTGCTCAACGTCTGACTGATGTCGTTTGCCACTTTGGGTAACACTTCTACGCGTCGTACGTAGAGTTTGGCTTCTTGGATTATGCTTTTAGGAGCCTTGTCAAGATTAGTAGCCTGCAAATGGAAAGTGGTACTGCTGCGATTCAGTCTCAAGCGGACATTCACCCCGTTCAGCAAATATTTCTCTTGCAACCACATGTCCAAATGCAAACGATCCATCAGTTCTAAACTGTTCTTGTCTAAGATTTTGCTTTCTCTTGCCTCAAAGCCGGAATTGCTTGGATCTATTGCGTCGAACTTGTCTGGTGTGTCATCTACCCACAGCACACAGGCATTGAGATGACTTGTCTTGGCATCTGTTCCGTACGTCAAGAGATTTTCCAGGTAGGCACGGTAAGGGTATGTATCCATGCTGCTGCTGACCAGTTTGTTATTCAAGTACAAATCCACTGAGCTGAACAAGGAATGCATGAAATTGTTGACGGGAGCTATATTATCATCGTCTTCTACTCCTTTATCATCTTTTTTTAGAACTTGGACTTTCAAGTACAAGTAACTGCTATTCAGATCGATGTAATCTTCGGGCTGCCCCTTGATTTCAAACTCGATGGGAGCGGAATCGGTCAATGAGGAGATGGGATTAAATTCCACCCATTGGGATTCTTGCATCGTCATCATGGTGGGGGGCATGGCAAACAGATCCAGTTCCGTCTTGGAACAAGCGCAAGAATCTCGGTGCATCATTTTTTGTTGTTGCTGTGTTTCAATAATCGAAAACGTCTAAGTCTCGAACGGTTCTTCTTTTCTTGGCCTTTCTCGCTTGAAGTCTGGTGAAAGGGTGTTTTCTTCTTCGTCGTCTCTTTCTGCCTTGTCCTTGCTGAATGCTTGACTCGGTAGCGTGCAGGGCATTTATAGGTGTGTCTCGTCGGCCCAAAATGTCTTTGCCCGTTTGCAGCAAGACATTTTTGCCTGCCCTCATGAAGGCTTCTTTAGGGTTTTGTTTGTCGATGATGACATTTTGGAGAAATTCTTTGCCTTGTGTCAGTGCCGCATCTTTCAAGGCGTGCAATCCGCGTGTCACCATCGGTTTCAACACTGGGGCCACCGAACGAAAGGCCGATTTTAACATGTCTCCTAAACCGTGTCCTCGCTGTCGAGCCACCCCTTGGTACACTGGATACATGACTTACTTACGAGTCGTGAGAGAACCGTTTTCGAAAATGGAGTTTCACCGTGACTTTTCCTTTGGTGAATGGAATATTTTGTCCCAAATCTCCTTTTATAGTAATGTTGACCGTGTCCAAATACGACTTGCTGACCGGCAAATAGTGAGGATGGACAAATTCGCGGTGGACGTGGTAAGTGTTTCCACCTTCCTCGTCAGCGTTTGTGGCAGAATCCACTTTGAAAGGAATGACACGCAGTAACGGCACGGAGGTGTGTCCCACCACGTTGTATTCCACCACATCGGAATACACGAAGATCAAATTCAGTCCTTGGTTCAGTTCTACCGGGAAACGAAAATACCTGGCAAAAATATCGTTGTCGGAAATGACTGGCAATTCGTTTTTCTTCATCATGGTCATTCTCATCTCCGTGTCACCGCCCAATATGTCAAACAATTCAGGACAAAATAAGAAAGACATGAATTTTTTGGACCCCTCAGAAAATTTCATCAGAAAGCGACGAGCTATTTTGTGGTATTCCAGGGTGACACTTTTTTGGACATTACTCAAAGCTTTATGGAACACGCCATTAAACCTGGAGGCTATGGCGCTGACCAAATGATGACCACTGAAATAATAGCCTGGGAGAATGGACAAGTTGTAGGTCCACGTTTTAGTTTTCTCATCATAGGTTCTATTGGTAGATGTGCCAATTTTATCCAACTCCACTTGCAATTGTTGGTCATGAACTTCCACCTTAAACCAATTTTGCTGGGCAATGATATTGTGGACTTGGGTTGGGTGAATCATTTCCACTAAAGCCACTTCCCAATGGGCTTCGTGATCTAAGGGGATGGCTTGAGGTAATTTGGCCGTGTAACAGCACAACGTGTTGTGGGGAAACACCTCCATGGAACTGTCACTGGGTAAAGTTAAGTAAAATTGGTTTTGGTGACTCATAATTCTAGAGTTCTGTGGCTGTCCGAGGGGATATTACTGGACGTCAGAGGCGTGTCTCCGCCCAAAATGGGGTTCTGGTTGTGGTTGTTGTTGGAGTGGTGACTGGCACTGGCACTGGACACAACGTTTCCGTTCGAGGAGAATTTCAGGGAGGGATTGGGAAGCAGGTAACCGATGCAACTGCTCAATAAAATGGTCCACAATTGTTTGTCTCCTTGTTGCAAACTCAAATTGGCGATGGCTGCCCCGATGACACAATACACCACGAAGATTTGGCAGAAAAAGACGATTTGCGTTTTAGGCACACGTTCTCCACACCACACCCACAAGGGTTGTTTTTGTAAATCTTGCACAGAAGAACTAGGGGAAGAAGGACTGGTCGACGTAGCTGCGTCTGATGTGTGAAAGGGCATGATGGTCACTTCTTCTTTTTATAGTCGATGACTTGCGAAGCGTCGATCCAAGAATCGAAACTGGGTGGATATCCTTTCCAACGTACTTTGACTTCTTTGACACGTCGTTTGCCCACTTTACGGGTTCTGCGTTCGAGAATGCTTTCGATGTCGTACACGTCGTCTTCTTTTTTGGTGACACGTTGTAACTCGGGCAAATAAAACGTTCCTTTGAGTACTTCTCCGTTCATGTCTTCCAATTTATAGACGGCAGGATGACGGCCATGTACTCGTCCAGTGACGCGAAACAGTTCGGTCGTCCAGTTAGGTAAGTAACCTTTGTCAAAAGTGCGTTTGGTTTTGCCAATGCGCACCCAATCTCCTACGGTCAACTCTCCACTTTTCTTGGGGACAGCCCTCGTCGGGGACGTACCGAACAGGCGCTCGAACACCAGCACTTCGTTGTCGGGAGTCACGTCTTGCGGGGCACGTCCGATGCTTCGATGGTAAGATTGGTTGTACGCTTGCACCAGGTGCGGTAAGATGTCGATGTACTTCAGAGTGTGGTGATGCGTAAAATATTTCCACATGCGTTCTTTCAAAGTGCGTTGAAAACGTTCCACGATGCTGGCTTTGGTTTCGGGATTCTCGGTGGTAAAAAAATGAATGTCACGTTTCTTTAATTCTTTTTGGAAAGCTTGGTTCAGAAATTCGGTGCCTTTGTCCGTTTGCCATCGAAGAGGGCGACGACCGCTTTGTTTCAACACCCGTTGCAGGGCTCGCACTAACTCGCTGCTGGATTTGGAAGTCAAAGGCACGACCCAGGCAAATTTGGAAAAGACGTCGATGACACAAAACAAATATTTGTAGCCACGATTGTAGCTGGCCAAATGAGAGACATCGGCTAAATCGGCTTGCCATTGATGATCGATGCCTTCCACTCGGGTGCGACTTCTGGCAAACTTGCGTCGAATGGGTTTGTGTAAAGTGTAGGTAGCTTGTTCTTGTAACCATCGTTGCACTTGAGGTAAACGGAGACTTTTCAGTCGAGTTTTGGCAGCACGATACAATTTTTGAACTCCTGCGTAACCTGCAGGATGCGAGGGATCGTAGTAAATGCTGGCTAAGACTTTTTCCATTTTGTGTTGGTGTGTTAATAAGGCACACACTCTTGGAAGAGGCTACTCTTTTTCTCTTGGGGTATTTTCTTGGATTGCAAGGCTTTGCGTGTGCGACCGGCAATAGGTGTCGAAGAGGAGGAGGATGTCTGAGCGGGGGATATCGGTTCTTGTTTCACTTCTGTCTTCACTTCTGTCTTCACCTTCTTTTTCTCTTGTGAGGAAGAAGGGGTGGCCATCATCTTTTTAATCCATCCAATTCTGGAGGTAGGTGGTGTTGTTAACTTGCGTACTTTTTCTGGTGGAGTTTGAAACCCTTCTTCTTCTTCTTCTTTTCCTTTTTCTGTCTTGGTCACGGGTACTGGTGGTACTGGTACTGGTACTGGTGATGGTGCTGGACTTTTCATCAAGGTCTTAAAATCTTTCAGAGTGGGTAGAGCTGTTTCGTCTAAAGCTTTCTGGTGAAAGAGTTGCAGTCGTTGCAAGAGTTGACCGTACTTTTGCGATTTTTCTGTTTCGGACAAATCTTGGCGATCCAGCAAGGATTGCAATTCGTGTTGTAACTGGGACATCTCGCTCAAATTGGGATTGGGAGGTAAATGCGGGGTGCGTTGTTCTTGCCACCGATGGTATTCCATCCATCGTTTGTAAGGCACTAAAGCTAGTTTTCGTCCTTCCATGGGGTTGTCAGGGGTGAATTCTGAGATCTTGGGACTTCCGAAGGCCTTTTTATCTTGCTCCCACCAGTCCTCCCAACATGGTTCCCAAGACTCCTTTCAGTATGGGGCCTAACAAGAGAGGTAAAATGCCTCCACGTTGGACCAACATCTTCTTTTTTGACGAATGGGAATTTTCTTTTGAACCATTTTCCGAAGAACGTGACGATGTTTGCCTAAGCATTGTTTCTGGTGTTTGGACAAAGGGATCGTGCCTTTCAAAACGTTCAAACAACATTCGCACACGGTATCGATGACCTCTTTGGAGGCCGTTTGAATGAGTTTTTTTCGTAGGGGTGGAGAAGCTTTGGACAGGACAGATAACAGGTCCCCATGTTTGGCTAAACGTGGTGGTAGTCCTTTCCTTTTCTTTCCTTGGGGTTTTCTGGAGGGTGACATCTTTGAGTCTTTAGGAGCACCTAAAAACACTGATACCCTACTCGGTCACAGGCCTTTTTTATACTGGAACGCGTCGCCACTGATTGTCTTTACGTTTTATCAGTTTGAGGACAGGCATGACACGTCGTGCAGGGGTACGTAACGGACTAAATCGAGCCAGTTCTTGCTTGGACAAATCCAGTAAACTTTGTAACATGCCCGATCTTTCTTGAACTTTGATTTTGGGAGAAGGTACTTTGTGAGCAGCAGCCACTGCCGCTAAATTGGAAGGTCCTGCCACTGGGGAAGTTCTTTTGGGGGTCATCAACGGAGAAGTTCTTGGTGTAATCAACGTCTCCAAGTACTCTTCAGTTCCTGGTGACATCAACGGAGAAGTGGACAAACGTGAGGCTGCCGGAGACGTTGTGGCAGGTCGTGGCTTGCGAGTGTAAGGTTGCGTCCTGGCCGAAGTGCCTCTCTTGCGACTAGTTTTCTTCTGTGGACTTTTCTTTTTTTGAGGACTTTTTCTCTGTTTCTTTTTCTTGGGGCTTCTTTTCTTTTTCCGGGGTGATGGTGGTGGTGTCTGGTAAGAGGAGGGTCCCGCCATTGGAGAAGTTCTTCTTGGGGACTTGGTCTTTTTCTTTTTCTTCTTGGGGCTTCGTTGGACTTTTGTCTTAGGGATAACTTTGGGGGCATTAGGATCCCATCTTAAGAGTGAGCGAATGATGACCCCTCCTAGAGTACCGCTCCCTCCAGGTTTCAAAATGATTTGTTTTTTGGTTTGAGTGTCGATGCGGGGATCGGCCAGTTGGACCAAAGCGACTTTGTTTCGATCGAAAAAGCGTTGGGTTTGATGAGGAATCTGAATGATTCCTTGGAGTAATTGACGTGCCGTCACCGTGAACCATCGTAAGACTTCTTTGAGACTAGCTTCTAAGACACGGGCTCGTGTTTGTGGATCTTTTTCTCGGCTGATGCCATACAAGGCACGAATCAATTTGACGGGAAGATGCGACTGAAGGGACGTCATGTTCACACTGTGTGAGACAGACGAAAAAGGGTCTGAGGTTTTTATAGATTTTTTTTCATGGGGAGTGAAATGAAGTCGAGGACGGAGACGTGTACAGGACAGGCCCTCCGTCTTGGCACCAGTGGTGAAACAAGTGGGTACGAAATCGCAAATCCTCGGGGGTCGTAGGTTTCAAATCGACGAGTAAATAGGCGTGTGGAGTTTGAGTGGCATCGTCGTACGCCTGAGTCAGCCAAGGCGTTCCTAACTGTTTGGCTAAGACTTGCACTTGCGATTTATCTCGAGGGCTTTTAAACAAGACCACGTAATGCGCATTGAGACTGATGGTGCGATGGGCTTTACTTTGTTGAAACAAATTTTGGGTGATGTAAACGACACTGGCATTACGGTGATGCCCTTTGCGCGTGAACCACAATTTAATTTCTTCTTCGTCTTCTCCTAACATGTCGTCGAAAATGACCAAATGGGTTAGACGGGAGTCAGAGACGATGCCATCGTCTTCTTTAGGAATGCCTTCCACAAACACGATGGAATCGCCTTGACTTTCTCGCAAGAGGCTGTACGCCGATTGCCACTCTTTGTAACACCACACGATCCGTTGAGGGGGCCGATCGATCAAATGATGTTTATGTTCGATCAAACGTTTGACGAATTCGGTTTTGCCTGAACCGCTAGGTCCAGCAATGAGCATGTTAAAGGGATGGCGAAGATACAAAGCCTCCCAACTGGCACGATCTAAGTGTTCGTCGATGACTTTGACAGTAGAGGAAGAGGGAGCAGAGACAGCAGAGGTAGCCATGGTATGAGAAATGTCACTTGTGACACGAAAAACAAACAAGACAAGAGTTTATATACTTTTTCAGAACACGTTTATTGAATGTTTCAAATATGAACACGAAAGACAAAAATACATACAACCCAAATAGTGATGTACAGGAATATAAAACACAGCAAAGCGATCAAAGTGGAATATAAACAAGTGTCTGTACAACATGTTTTGGGTAACCAAGATGTCCTAGGGACAGTGTGTAATGTTCTTACAGTCTCTACATGAGGTATTGTCACACAAGTGTCCTCCCGGAATGACCTTTCAGGAATGTCCATGACAGTCCTGTCCTGAAGCGAGTGGTTGTTCTCGGTGACGGGTTCTTCTGGCACCGTCACTAACACAGGTTGAAAAGTAACTTTTTTCCTTGAACAACTCTTGTGCATACTGGGCCACTTCTTGGGTCCAAGCCTCAAAACCCCCCTTTTTCCAGTCACGAACATCTGTCCAATGGGGATGTAAGTCACAAGCTACACACACATCGTCATACACGTCTTGGGTAGTTAAAAGTTGACGAATCTTTTTTTCCTGTTGAGGTCGAGAAGTATCCAGATGAAATCGCAAGGCTTTGAGCAAAAGGAGTTTTTCGTGACCATTTAAGGCCATGGAGGTGGTAAGTACTGATCGTAAAGAGTCCACAAAGAATCGGCTGGTAAACGAAATCCCAGAAAACAAGTCACTAAGACACACACCACTTGTCGTCCCAAATTGAATGGATAAAGTTCTTGTAATAATCGATGGTAATGATCCACGGTTTGAATATGGTCATTGAGTTCCTTCCACGGAATCTGTTGGATGACATACGACATAAGTCGTGGCATAGCTGCTTGTTTTTATAGTCTCTTTGTTTCGAAAAGAATACACGTACTTTCTAGCCAGTGATCTTCGTTCTCCAGTTGGGAATGTAAATCTTGCATACTGTAACCGAAACGTCAGAGTTCGATTAGAAGTTTCCTCTTCCGCTAAGTAGATTCCACGTAAAATATGTTGGTAATCCTTTACCTCGTCTTCCTCAATGGGTTGCTCTAGGTGAATCTCTAAGTAACCAAAATGATCAACACGTAAATCATCGGGGGCCTGGAAGTATTGAACAAGGTCTGACCACTGAAACAATTTCTGACGAATCAGTTCTCTTATACCCTTCAGGTACCAGTGGTTAAAGATCTGGTGACGTAACGGATGCAATTGTTCTTTACGTTTCACTTGTATTTTGACCAGCTCTCGGTAAATGCGTTCTCTCAACTCCACAGGCAAAGCACGAATGTTCTCTTGTAAAGTATCCATGAATAGGTCATACTAAATCCTCTTTGGTCTGACACAAGAAATGTACTCTTTGCACAAACATGGTTTCACTTCAGTGTCGAATTTAAATCGTTGAGTCACTAATCTACACATTACAATTCGTTCAGAAGTTTCCTCTTTCACCAAGTTGACATTGTGTTCAAGATGTTGGTAATTCGTTAACTCTTCCTCTGGAATTCGATGCAGTACGTTTACAATGTAGTAGATAAAATCGTCAATACCAAACCATTCCTTTTTATAACCAGGAGGTCGTTGATCAATGTCTGTCCAATGGAACACTTTCAATTGAATCAGTCCTTGTATAGCCTTCAGGTACCAGTGGTTCAAACACCGGTGACGTATCGGATGCAATTGTTCTTTACGTTTCACTTGTATTTTGACCAGTTCTCGATAAATGCGTTCTCTCAACTCCACAGGCAAAGCACGAATGTTCTCTTGTAAAGTATCCATGAACAGATTATTATGGTAAAAAGTTACTTCAATGTCTCGGTCCCACTAAAGGTAAGTAATGACAATTCGGTGACCATCGAGCATGTTCAACGTAGGCCGAATCTTGCGGTTCCCAGTGGTGAAGTGACACACCGCAACTGAAGCACTTGACTTTATCTCCTTCGCCCAAGTAGAAAAATCCGGCTCTGGCTAATTCTTCGGGGGTCGGTCCTCCCAGATACTTTGGCCATTTTCCTTTGAACGATTGAAGACGATTTTCAAAGTCGCAGTATTCCGACAAACGCACAGGGAACGAATATTCGTTTTTCACAGGTTCGTTTCGATGAGGGTTGGGTGACAGGAACAGGAGTTTGCTCAGGGCTGGATGACATCCGTAGGGGGGTAGACGTGAAGGTGAACATTCCCCTTTAAACCCGGTAAAATGTCTAAGAGGACGAGCGGCATCGCTTTCGCATCCCTCAGGTTTGACACGCACAGCATCACTTTCCATGACAGGGGCAGTGAGAACAAAGTTCCCATGATGCTTTACGGCATCGCTCAGGTCACAACGTACAGCATCGGTCCCATCGCAAGGCTCACAATCGCACTCGTCTGCAAACTCCGTTACGCAATTACAATGGTAACCACATGGACAATCGCAGTTTCCTTCCGGACATTTTCCGTCGCAATGCATGGGTCTTATCCATCCAGTATTAGTCACACTAGAGGAAGATACAACTTTTTTACAATCCCCAAACTGAAACGATGTCTTTTTCAAAGTATTCATCTTGTTCGCTCGGTCTTGGTAGTCACAATGAACTATCGATCTTGACCATAGCCCCTTTTTATACTAGTCTCAATGCAGTCTCCAGCTTGTACATCTTTCCTTTTTTACGTTTTTTATGTCTTGTTTCGGAAGGTACCGTCTCTAAGGTACCGTCAACATTGTACCGTAGTGTAATGGGTGGAAAGGCCATAGAAAGGTAAGGGCAGTGCGGAGACCATCGAGTATGTTCCAGAATAGCTGAATCTTTATAGATACATAGATCCATTCGTAACTTCAGTCCGCAAGCGAAACACTGTACCTCGTATCCCAATCCTGACTCAGGTCCCAAGTAGACAAATCCTGTTCTAGCTAAAACATGCGAAGAAGGTAATCCTTCCCTATCCGTAGGCCATTTCTGAAACGTGTCCAATCGACGGGCACAATCACAATAGTCAGGTAAGAAGATTGGAAAATGGTAGGGTTTGAACTTGGAGTTCTCATCGGGTTTCTCACTCGATTCTTGCTGTGGCGAAGTCATCTTTCTGGTGGGGTAACTATCCTCTTACAACCAATGTTTTATACCAACGTGTCCATACGGTAAGGTGAAATGATTGGGAAGTCGAACTCGCTTCTGGTACACGATTTGATAAACTTTTTCCAAAGGTCGACTGACGATGTGGTGAGTGGGTAAACGTACAATCTTGTTCGGTTGGTAAGTGGTCACTTTAAAGTTTCCATCCTCTCCCGATTGCAAGGCTTCTTTCAATACCCCAAAGTTGACCACTCGACTGGTACGATAATTCAGAGTCAGTCCTTTCACTTTGCACGTCGTGTGCACTTCTCTTTGTTTGTCCCGGTATTGGTAGCCGTAATTTTTGGGACCGCCACTGACGAAACTTAGAATCTTGTCGTCGGGATGTTCGTCTGTCCAGGCTCCTAAACGGTCTCCTTCGATGTTAGGGTGATGTTGAATCGGGTGATGGATGTAAATGCAACTGTCCGTGTCAAAGTACAGGACGCGTTCCCCTAACAGTTCCAAAGCTTCGTACAATTTTAAGCGAGCATGGGCTGTCACGTAAGCCGCAATGATGACATTTCCAAAAGGGTCGTCTTGTACAAAGTCCAGATCTTCTTCGTAATTGACCAAGATCAAATCCTCACGAACGACGTCCACGTGTTTCATGTATTTGGTTTTGTCGTGAATCATCTGAAAGTAGCGGGAAGGTTCTGTCAAATATTCCGTCTTGGGTAAACACGGTCGTTGTGCCATTTTACCCCACAAGCAATTTAACATCACTTTGGCAAACGACCGCCTGCCTTCGTTTTTCTCGATGTGGTCTAAAGTGATGCCTTCTTGTTCCCGGTATTTCTCTTTGAATTGTATTTGGTCTTCGGGAGTGTGACACCAGGAAGGATAGCCGCTGGCTTCTTGCTTCAGTTTCAAAAAGGCATCCACGTAGTCTGCGAAAATGCCTTTCTGAGTAGGGTCACCCTTGCGGTATTGTTGTGTCTTGGGAAAGTGACAAATTTCGTACACTTCTAACAGTTGGTATCCCATGTCCAGAGCTTTGAACAATTCTACGCTGACCCAGGTTCCCGTCAAGGCCCGTTCTTCCTGGCTGTGCTGACAAGGTTGGTCTTGGTTGCACGTTTCGGCACAAGTACGGCACAATGGAAACATCAGTTTGCCTTGACAATGGTGAGGTAAGACGGGATGGTATAGGTTCGTGGGAGGCAAAACTTTGCACTTGATCAAGCCTTCGTATTGTCGAATGTTTTTCAGGTCGATGTGTTCCGTCAGCAATTGCGGGTGCCCTACGGGAAAGCGACAATATTTGCACACGTAGGGATACAGCGAACACACGTCCAAGTATTTGATTTCTTCTCCTTTCTCTTCGTCGGCTTGGTACAGCAAACAGGTGGCATTGGTCCTTCCTCCGTACAAACTATCCCTCGGGTTCAGCGGGTCCATGAACTGGTAACTTTCCACGAGGCGTTTAAACTCGGGATCGGTTTTCATACGGTGATCGTACTCGTGTTCCCACATTTCCACCACTTGGTATCCTTGCTGTTCTAACTTTAGGCGTCGCTGACAAGTGTCCTGATACAAGTCTTCCATGGTTCGTTGTAAAAACTGATTTTTAGTGCCACGGTCAGGGTAACAGACGGGACATCCGTGAAATAAGCAACCGTTAAACTCGTACACGATCTTGGGGTTTTCTAAGTCCCAACCATCGACCGAATACGTTCCGATGGTCTTTTCGCCTCCTCCGTTGCGGGCATGCTGAATCCACTTGTCTTCCTTGTCGCACAAGTAATGTAACCAACGTAGGGCTTTGACCGAGTATTGACGTTTGACAAAGTGGGTCGTTTGAGGACTGATGACAGCCACGGTGTTTTCAGGCATGAATCGTTGTCGATACACTAAGGAACACGCTTTGGCAATGGTGCAAGCTTCTTTCAAAGGATCGACCCCTCCGTGTTCCATGAACAGTTCTCGAAATTTTCCACAGCAACGCCGTAAAATGTCCACGTCGGAACGACAATACTTTAACATTTCTTCCTGAAAGTCGAAGGGGTCAGAGGCGTGAGCCTGATACCAAGCGTAGAAAGCTTCTCGTTGTTCGGTACGCATGTTGTCGGGGTCGTAATAGTGAGCCTCAGGTAAATGGGGTAGAACGGCGTGTTGATTGGCTTCCGTATTGAAAAAGTGTGGAAAGTACCCTTTAGCCATTTCTGTCATTCCAAACGTTTTAGGCATCCGACTCAAAGGCATGGCCAAGTAACTCATCGAATCTTTAAACTGCACTTGTCCCACTTGGATGAAAATGATTTTGGCTCCGTTCAAAGTGACTTTAGGACGTTCGGTGCCATGTTCCGTATAGTACCTCAAAAGAAACTGTCCATCGTATCCGGAGAAATTGTGAGCCATCACTGTGGCATGACGATGATAATCTCCGTAAAGTTCGATGTCCTCTTGGCTCCACGTCTTGTCGATGGGGTCTAAGACCCATTGGGCAAAATCGGCTAACGTGTTTGGTCCCCGAAAGATTTTTTCACGCCCTCCAGGAATTTTGCTGCAGTGAGGGCAATGACTGAAGATAGGTTGTTGAATGCACTTCTCGCACGCTCGATGAGCCACGCAGAAATTAGGAATGTGAATACCGGTCTCTTGCATGCATTCGAAATCGAAAAAGATGAAATTGCCTTTCTTCTTGTGACTGTCCTCTTTCTCTGGTGGAGGTTGGTATTTTTGCACGTAACATTGGTGTTCCAAGTCCACGATGTGGTGACAAATGTGACATTTCTTTTTTCCTGAACATACGTGTGCCTTGGTACTATTGGTACGTATGCCTTGTCCACACGTAGGGCACAATCTCAGGAGTTGACAAGCACATTTCTGCTGTGAACCTTGCGTCTTCAGATGTTGTTGGTAACAAGTAGGGCTAACAAACGTGCGCAGACAAGTCGAACAAGGCACTGGTTCTTCGCTCAGACAGGGTAAAGAGGCCAAACATCCTGAGCATTTCGATCCACAATGCTTGTGTTGCTCTCGATTATTATAACCATGGTCACATTTCTCACAGTAATAACTGTATCCCAGGAATCCGGTGATACTGGTAATCGTATCGAAATGGTCATCGTGATGATAAACGTGAATGTATTTTCCGTCCTTAAAATGTTGGCCTCGAAACAACAGAGGCCCGCGCATTTCTTGAGGGTGCACTTTTAAGGTGTAGCGTGGAGCTAGGGCATCTTGCAATTTTTGCATCTCAGGAATGCCACAGGGTGTGTCTTTGGACAGGCCAGCTTGTTGCAACAGGAGTTCTGCTTCGTTTCGTTGTTTGGCTCGATGGGAACGTTGAATAGTGTTCCAGGTTCTTTTCCATTCTACCGTGTCGTTCTTGTCGGCATAGGTTCGTCCCACCACGATGGCACGGGCTAAACACATCTGGTCATGAGAGTTGTGAATTCGGACGAGACTCTTTTTGGTGTTGCGAAGGTCGTCCACCAATAACATCTTTTTGCGTCCAGTTCCTTGAGGAGGAGAGACGTGGGTCATGTCCAATGTGGCTTTTCCATCGGTGATGTCAAACTGGTCATTAGATTGTTGCACGTGTTGAATCTTGTCCATGACTTTGGAAGCGGTCAATTCTGCAGGGGTGCTAAACTCGATCCAAACAGGGGATTTCAAACCGTCGTGTTGTATGGAAAGTCTCAAGCGATCGTCTTCTTTGGGTTGACATTGCTGCTTGAGTGCAGTGAGCAAAGAATCCCACACCTCAGTGATGAACACTTCTGCTTTCTCTAACGGCACTTCAGCCTTGAAATCTTTAAACTTCACTGTGTATTTGTAAGCCGTGGTTCTAAATTTTCTAGAGGAGCGCTTTTCCGTCTCTCGAATGGAATAGTACTTTTCAGGGTTGACTAAGGGTGGTGAACTTGGTTTAGAGGGTTCTGATTCTGGTTCACTCATGTCCTCTTCAAAATCACTGGCATGAATTTGTGCCAAGATTTCAGCCCTGGTACGAGGCGATAGATCACGTTTCTGCCTCTTACTTTCTTCTTCTTTCTTCTCAAATGAATGGGATCGTTTCATCTTGAAAGCAAAAAGTCAAATGACTCAAGTTCAAACACCATGAGCTACTTTATAGTCATAGCAGACCAGCGTATATAAAAGGGTGTGTGTCTTATCCTTTCACTATTCATTTCACTCTCAAGCCGAGCACAACGATGGAAGAGACTAACCAGATGGAACGTTTCGTCAGAGCTTTGCGAGGGGTCATTAGAAAATTCTCTTCAGACCAGCCTACGGACTACTCTCCTTCCTTTCGAGATAAAAGTCAAGATACTTGCTATATCTGTCAGAAGAAAGGGCATTGGTCTTCAGAGTGTCCAGACCGTCAAAAAAGAACAAAAACAGGGACTAAAAAAGACAAAAGTCAAGATACCTGTTATTATTGTAAAGAAAAAGGACATTGGTCTCCAGATTGCCCAAAAAAGAAACAAGAGGAGTCAGAAGAAAAGAAGGATTCTTCAGAAGAAGAGAGGGATTCTTCGGAAGAAAAGAGGGATTCTTCAGAGGAAGAAGAGGAAGAAAAAAGACAATTCTATTTACAAGAGGCAAAGAAACAGGAGAAGAAGAAAAGAAGAAGGGAAGAAAATGAGGAAAAGACGGTGAAGAAATTTAAAAAACAGAGAGAGTAAACAAGGAGAAAGAAGAAGTCAATGAACTTTCTATTAAAGTGTTGTGTTGTGAATTGTGAATTGGATTGTAAAAAAATGGAGAAAAGAATAAATTAATGATATAAGGTAAGTGTCTTTGAGTTGTGATTTTAAAATAAGAAGCTACACTCACGCACTCATACACAGACACGTACTATAAGGGTAAAATGGGTGAGTTATTTTTTTTTTTTGAGTTATTGGCAAATTGAAATTGTATTTCTTTTCGAGAAATGTGGGTGGCCCTGAAAAGGGCCTTTTTTTGGTGCAGGGGTGAGTTTAAGCAATCAACTTTAACTGCCTTATGCCTTTGCCACGGCCAAGGCCTACTTCTGGACTGCGTAATGATGATAATGATTGGGTTGAAATCACTAAGGGTGGTACGGTAGGCTTAGTCACAGGGTTGACATGTTTGGCTCGGGAAGGTCGTATTCTCTTCGGTCGTGATAAAGAAGTCTGATACATTTGTTTCAGACTTCTTAACTCCGCTAAAATGTCCAACAGTACCGTGACCGTTTGATTTTCACCCTCTTGTTTCTTTGCTGCTACTTCTTCTTGCTGTTGCTGCTGTTGTTTTTTTCTTACCTCTTCTTCTTGTTGCTGTTGCTGTAGGAGAAAAGCCTGTTCCGCTTCCTTTTGTCGTTGTATAAATTTCTCCAATTCTTCTTTCTGTCTCTGTCTAAAATTCTCCACTTGCGGTAATGAAGAAGGTAACGCAGGTTCCGGAACAAATTCTTGCGAAGAGAGAAAATCCACAAAATCCCAATTCACCTCTTCTGAAAGTAAGTCCGGGTTCCCTTGGGCAGTCTCCCCTGCTGGTGCACCCCAATGGATCGTTTTCTGAGTTTCCGTCATGTTGAATCACTGTCGCATAGATTGACTGCACACAAGCGCTAGCAAATCTATATTGACTACGTGACGTCACAGACTGCTCTCTTCGGATTGGATGCGACTGGCTGAATTTTGTAACGCGTGTTCGGATTGGTGAATGAACTCAATTCGTTTCAATCCTACCTCTGCCTATAAATAAGCGCCGTTCACTGCATTGATTCACCTGTTTCTCGGAGCCTCAAGATGTGGACCGACGTTCAATCTTCAACCCTTGTGTCAACAATGATGTTCAGGACGGACATGCTCATGTATGTCCGGTCCAAGTGGACTGTTGTTGATAGGACAGATACAAGTCTATGGATGAGGAGAGTTTATATAGAAAGACAAGGATGTCTGAAGAGGGTACTTGTGTATGGACCGGCAGTTAGAAGGAGTTTAAGAAGAAGAAGAAGATGTGAGAGATGCCATCTATGTTAATATTAATATTAACATAAACCCAAAGGCCCTTTTCAGGGCCAGCCATATTTCTCGAAAAGAGATAGTCTTTGAATTGCCTACCCCTTTTTTTAAAAAAAATTTTTTAAAATTTAAAAAAAAAAAATCCCATGTTCCATTCCCCTTGTCCCTAAACAAGCCCAAACTCTATTCCCCATGTTAAATTCCCCTTGTACGTAGAGTGACCCACGATTTATCGCCATGTTAATTCCCCTTGTACGTAATCTGACCCACGATTTTTCGCCATGTTAAATTTCCATTGTACGTAATCTAACCCAGGGGGGGTCTGTAATGCTAATTCCCATTGTACGTAAAGTGCCCCCATTCACTACTAACGTCTTTGTCCATTTGGGAATTTCATTACCGAAGTTTCAGTCTCTTTGTCTCTTAAAAAGGTATACTAAAATTGTATGCGTTTAATCGTCAATTCTATATCATTTTTGGAACTTTCTGAGAAATTGCTATTTTCATCTTATTATATTATTTCTACTTGGCTTTGAATACATTTTCATCACTGACATTTTGTAGCGTCAGCTGTTAATTGCCTTAAACAGTGATACAAGTTAATTATCGGATAGTTCCTTCCGATCCAAACGACTGCGTTTAAATCACCTGAAGAATCAACTGGCAAATCATTATGACCTTTACAAAAGTTCTCAGATTAATGTTAAAGAGATAAATGTGATAATTAAAGTCAATTTATTGTTACCAATACGACTAATATTAACCTTATTTATTTTACGGTTAGTGGAGAAGAACAATTTCTCGACAGAATATCGGTGGGCAATGATCGAAACCTTGCTTCGCGTCAGTTTTATTGAGATCTCGGAGCTTAGCAAAATGTTATTGATGTAGATATACGATATGCATGCACCATGATAAAAGCTTGGTGGATTTATTTTATGCTTAATTTTTAGAAAGTAATATTGGCATACTGTACGCAGAATTGCTTGTCATAAATCGGGTTTTGATCATTTTCAGATAACATTGATTCGAAATGTAAACGCAGTGCGTATTTATATATGTAACTTTACTATTTACTTTTATTAGGTTAGATGATTGCTACTTTAAGTACATTTCCTTATGTGAAAATCATTTCTAAAATCTTCGATAGATAACCAAATTACATTTATTTTGTAATATTCAGAGGTTTATATATAATTCATACATACAACACTAATTAAAGTCTCAAGTTTGATGGTTAGATATGGTCTCAATGTTGGCACGGCTAAAATTAAATTGAATGTGCCTGTTAACATGGACAACATATAGAGTCAGCCAGCAACAGTCAACATCGACATTATTTGTATCAATCAACCAACAATAACTGAACCTGGTGAACAAAGGTCAACTGCACACAACTTGACACTAGGAAAACATTGGGCAAGTTCTGATAAGAGACATTGTTCTCAATAAATTCAGTTTGATTTAACTTGGAGTCGCGCATTCGGTCATTCCAGTAGCCGAGTCAGGCTTGATCATTTAAATAGGCACAATAGCCAACTGGCCCTCGCCAGGACACCCCTTGTCCTGTGTCCATTCCAGACCATACCATTGGACTCTGTACAGTGGAAGGCCGTGACACACACATATCCACTTCTGTTTCATCAGCGCATCGCCCGAATGTGATATTGTAATGGTCTGACGCCCTATCATTACAAAAAATAACCCAAGAAATAAAAGGATAGGAGTGTTATATTGACAATATACTTACATACATACAAACATACTCTCACACAAGGGCACGAGTATTTATGTAGGGACACTTATACCCACCCAAACATAATGGGGCGTTATAGGTGTCTGCTGTAAATGTGATATTAACAATTTTCGATTATGATTCAGTACGCGTCCCTACCATATAACTAAAAATGTAGGAGTGTTTATACACACATTATGTTTACAAACACACAAATATACAATCACACAAAATGGGGTAGGACGTAAAGGAATGGGGATGAAATATATACACACTTTCCTATACAAGTAAACCTTTGGTTTTATAGCCCATTATGGGAAATGAAATCATAAAGATGTTAGGACTACTATCCAACACCCTATTATAACATCAACACGTCCTGTATACTGGCCAGTATTGCACATACACCATCTAAGACACAGTGTGTAGCTACCAAATTCCAGTCATCTACTATCCAATATCTCACATTATATCTTCAAGACGCCGTGTGTAATGACTAGTAGCCACATCTACTATCCAACACGCCGTGTGTAGTGACAAACACACAACTATCTAGTATCTACCGCCCCACATCATACCATCAAGACTCTGTTTATAGTTACCAATGCCCTGTATAGTGATCAGATCAAGTGATTTACTATCCAGCACCACACATTATACACATCGACACGCTGTGTATACTGACAACATATCCTATCTAATACGCCGTGTGTATTGACGAACACTCAGTCATCTAGTATCCAATACCGCACATTACGCCATCAGTATGCCGTGTGTATTACCCAGTAACTTGGATATAATAACCAACAAGCCAGGCAAGACTGGTGAACGCACCGCTTTATATGGTAGAATCACGGATGTGTAGGAAAGCATTTCTCTGATTCGGAACGTGGATGTGAATTAAATCAATTTTTTAATAATGATTGACATATAGAATGTAAAGTACACGTGAACAAAATTTGTTTTAGCAAAATAAATAATCAACGTAAAAGAAACAAACAAGGCAACATCGTGTCTTCAAAATCGAACATGTTTAATAAGAAGAATAAGATTATCTAACGTATACACGAATAGAAACTGATACGTTGTAAACATTAAAATATGTACAGGGATGATAACGTTATGGAGTCACACTTGATTTCCAATGATGTGAGGCACTCTCATTTTGCCATCAACGCACATTTGGTTTCTGAGATAAAGAAAAGAGATATTCACAATGCTCACATCATCATCTTTATTTCCTTCCATGGAAGATTACATGATATAAGAATAAATCATCTGAATGCAATCAATAAATAAGTATTAAAAACAATTATATTAGAATACAAATTCTTACACTATATCAGTCAACAAAGTGTTCGTCAACTGCATAAGTTGCAAGTTTCAGTACCTTATTTGCAGAAGATAGCTGCACACTGCATGACAAAGTATGCTGCATACAGGACGAATAGCTTGGAGTTTTCTTTGTCGATTACATCTGATGGTAACCTTTTACCTAGAAGATATTGTAGTTGCAGCTCATCTTCTGCGTTAAATAACGTAATGTGCAGGCTCAGTGGAAATTTATCAGTAAGGAAATCCCAGAGAGAGTTTCTAAAATTCGAAATATAAGGACAACTAACACAACAATGAAGTATCAAGTCTGTATAAAGATTCCCACATCTAATACACATATCAAGCTGTGTTTGAGGAACAGCAGCCCATAGTTTAGCTACATAAGTAAATATCTTAGTGTGTTGTCTGGTTTTAGCCGACTGCCACACTGAGGCAGGTCGTAAGTATTCGTGTATCGAAGAGAATCTATCAAAATCTGCTTGATTAGACATACGAACTCTCCAGAGCCTATTTTCAAGACCAACAATTTTTGACCTTACAATTTCTTTCCAATTTTTTTAATCTGGAATTTCAGAATGATGCAAATAATCAGTTAGATACCCGAGCAAGTCAAACTTCTTTGAGGTATAATATAAATTTGAAATTAACCCGTAGCTTGACATGCATCCACTCAAAATGAAGTGAAATAACGCAACGTTAAACATACATTTAGTATGTACATTGTTAGGCATCAAACACAATCTGTTTAAAAACATCAATTTTCTTCTATCAATTTCGGACTGCGCTGATGTCTATCCTAGCATTCCCATGGCGATATCTCATCTTTTATGTGTTGGAAAACCTTGTAGATGTTTGGCAAAATACCTCAGAGTTTTATCCAATAAAGCGAGGTCACTTTTTGAAATGTTACACCATAATTCACTTCCATAAAACATTGAAGGGAAAATTACCTTTTTAATTACATTTGCAGCAACCAAAGGATTTAAACCATTCGGTTTAATGCCAATACCAAACAGACCGTGAAAAGATTTTTTTCCTTTCTTGCATGCATCGAGTATTGCGTCATGCGACGTCAGCTTTGAGTGAATCCGGTGACCCAGGTGTGTTGCCGAATCAGTAACCGGCAAACATGACGGGCCAAGATACCATTTCATATTGATATAATTCTTGTACTGGGGACCGAAAATGATAATGTATGACTTTGTGACACTAAGCTCGAATCGCCACTTATTACTGTAGTCGTATGCTATATCTAACAGCTTTTGTAGATTGCTAGGATATATAGCCAAAAGTGAAATATCATCAGCTAGGGTTGGATTTCCCACAGCTAAGGATCCAATCTTTGCTCCAAATCCACTATTTTCTAACTGTAACAGCAAGTCAGTTATTAATATTGTGTACATCAAGGTTGACAAAACACCCCCTTGTCTCACTCCTTGGCCAATTGAGAACCAATCTGAAAATTGGCCATTGACAAGAACTTTACTCTGTAAATTTGTATAAATGTTAAAAAATATCAAAAGGAATTTACCCGTAGTTCACAACATGAATAATTTAAAAAGCAGTCCTTTGTGCCACACGGTATCAAATGCCTTTTTTGTATCAAGAAAAGAAGCAAAAACCCGTGAACCCATGTTTACATTATACTGAACTGATTGCAACAGCACAAAACTCGCTGTTTTGCAGCCTAAACCTTTTTGTTAGCCATGTTGTTGTGAACTGGGTATACTAGAATTAGTATCTTTGAGCCAAGTTACCAAACGTTCATTAATAATTTTCTCAAAGGTTTTGTAGATAACAGGCAGTAAAGTAACAGGCCTGTAACTTTCGAGGGAGTTCTTTGATTTTCTGTTACCTTTGTACAGTGGTATTACTAACCCTTTTTTGCAATCTACAGGTATGTAAGATTGATCAATCATCTGAGTAAATAAAATTGTCATACACTCGATGAGGTAGTCGCTGCCATAGATTAAATGTTCATTGCAAATTTGATCATGGCCCGATGCTTTTGATTTCTTTAGACTTTTAATGATTTCTCTTACTTCGTTTAAACTGATACTGGTCTGTAAGGCCTCGATATAGCTTTCTCCGTCATGTAGACCCCGATTTAATTCTCTCTCTATAAATTCATAAAAGTTTCCGTCAAAACTATGGCTAAAATTTGGCGTGTGAATGTCCTCATAGTATCTGGCAAAGCCATTTGCGATGGAATCATTATCACGGACACAAACTTCATCAGTTGACAGTTCCTGACAAAAATGTATATTGTTCCCTCTCTTAACGTTGATCATTTTCCAAAAGTGTCTTTCATCGCATTCATGTGCTATTTCAATTTCTTCATACACCTCCCCCATATATTTTTCCACAGCCAGTTTTTGAACGTTTCTAAAGTCTCTCTTCTTATCTTTATATTCTCTGTAAGAATTATATTGACTACCCCTCGGTCTTCCCTCATTTATCCAAGTATACCTAGCTTGTCTTTGAAGTTTATGTGCTTCTTTGAGTTCATTTGACCAGTATGGTTTGGCATGATATTTGAATTTAGACTTTGGAAGCGCGATGTCGCTTGACTGCTGTATTGTATTAACAATGTGCCCGTAAAAGCTATCAACATTGTCCGAAATAGTATCTATATCTAAAGTTTTCAGGCGAAGGTCCAGCTCAGATAGTTTGTCAAGATATCAGCGTCTAATTTATTCCAAGCTATGTTATTTCTCTTCATACACTGTCTGAAGTCTCTCCCACAGGTCACTGTACTAAGGGAAGTATGGATAGGGAGGTGGTCAGATATCACGCGCTCTTCGTGATCTGAAACGATGTGCACACTCCGTAATCTACCTATGCATTGATCTGACAGTACAAAATGATCAATCATCGTTCTTGCTGGGGTGAGTGCATATTATTAAATGTCCAGCACTCACTAGATTACACTGGTCAACAGTGAAATCATTACTGACTTGAAAAGGCCCTAATCTGTAGTATTTTGGTGTGCCGAACACGAATATAACCGTGAAAAATTTGTATTGGCTCTCGTTTTGAAGATATTCATATACCTCATTTTCTATGTTTCACTGTGTAAATTTCTCCAGTAGGACTGCAGCAACATCCGGAATAATGATGTAACATTGCATAATACCATCATGCTCACATCATCCACAGTTGATTGCATCATTTTCTGATGCAATGCAATACTAATGCCATGCGGCTGCTGAAGTAAGTTGACGTCAGCAGTGTACTATACATGTGTAGGCCTATTATACTAATGCCAGGCGGCTGCTGAAGCTGACGTAAGCAGTGTACTATATAAAGCCCAATCAGATAGGTTCAGCATTTAAAATATTTTAGACGTTGTGCGAGACAGTTCAAGCTACTGTTACATAAAACTTATTATTTTATCCATTTACGTACAATAAAGAACAGTAATGCCTCGAAAGTGTGTTAATACCGCGGACAATTTTTGCTATATTTGTGGGGAAGTGACATTTGCCAACCAGAAGAAAAGTATCAATTCTCAAGTGAAGAAGGCATATCATCTTTACTTCGGATGCAAGGTTGGTGACCAAGACAAGCCTTGGGCTCCGCATATATGCTGTGCTACATGTACAACACAGCTTTCACAGTGGTTGAATTGCAAAAGGTCATCAATGCCGTTTGCAGTCCCAATGGTGTGGAGAGAGCCAAGCAACCACCTAAATGACTGTTACTTCTGCTTGGTTCCTCCTCTTTCCGGCGGAATAACGAAGCGAAAGAAGTCGAGAATAGTCTACCCAAACATTCCGTCTGCATTGAGACCAGTTCCACATGGTGAGGGACTTCCTATTCCAGAACCTCCAGCAGAATATTCTCTTGATTCATCTGACGAAGACAAAGGTGAGTCGACCTGTTCTTCTCCTGGTCCATCAGCATGCAGTGATCCAGATTTTCACTGTGGTGCATCATCAACCCCACACAGAATAACACAGGAAGAACTAAATGACCTGATTCGTGATTTGGACTTATCAAAGAACAAGGCAGAATTGCTAGGATCAAGACTCCAACAATGGAATCTTCTAGAAGAAGATGTCACAATTACTGCATATCGAAAGCGCCACCAGCAATTGGAGCCTTTCTTCAGAAAGGAAAGTAATCTGATATTCTGTTCCGATATTGAGGGCCTCATGAATGCTTTAAAAATCACTCATGACCCACAAGAATGGAGACTATTTGTGGACTCTTCGAAACTGAGTCTCAAGGCTGTGCTTTTGCACAATGGAAACATTCTTCCATCTATTCCAGTAGCGTATGCTGTCCACATGAAAGAGACATACGATAACTTAATGCAGCTACTGAATTCCATTGAGTATAACAAGTACAGCTGGCACCTCTGTGGTGATTTGAAAGTAGTTGCCCTTTTAATGGGACTGCAGCAAGGATATACAAAATACATGTGTTTCTTATGCGAGTGGGATAGCCGAGCAAGGGAAATGCACTACATGAGGAAGGAATGGACTCACAGGCAGAATGTAGCCATTGGAGAGAAGAATATCCAACACCCAGCTCTGGTTGAGGCTCAGAAAATCTTGCTGCCACCCCTTCACATCAAACTAGGTTTGATGAAGAACTTCGTGAAAGCCATTGACCGGACTTTGCCAGCATTCCGATACCTGCATGAAAAATTCCCTCGACTCAGCGAAGCAAAGATTAAAGAGGGAGTTTTTGTGGGTCCTCAGATTCGAGAGCTTTTCAAAGATGACCGGTTCAACAACTTGCTGGAAGGTGACGCGAAACAAGCATGGAATGCTTTTCGCCTAGTTTCTACAAACTTCCTCGGAAATGTTAGGGCAGAAAACTATAAGGAACTAGTAGAAGACATGTTGATGAAGTATAAGAAACTTGGCTGCAATATGTCTCTAAAGATTCACTTCCTTCATTCCCATTTGGATTTCTTTCCTAGCAACTGTGGTATTGTTAGTGATGAACACGGCGAACGTTTTCATCAAGATATCGCAACAATGGAACAAAGATACCAGGGAAAATGGTCCACTACAATGCTGGCTGACTACTGCTGGACACTCCTCAGAGATGCTCCCGAACAGCTGTACAAGAGACAGGCGAAGAAATCTAAGATGTAGTCAATGACTTGATTTTTTATAGGTAGGCTATTACAGTTGACCTTTTACTATTGGAATGCATTTCGTTATGTAAACATTAATTTCTTGCAGATTACAAAAAAACTAGAGCCAATTTTGCAATTTGACTGTCATATTCGTGTTCAGCACATAAAACTTGATAAGAATTGACTAATTTTATTTCAGTAACATGACTTTTGTAAAAATTTGTTGTCCAGTGTATTTTTTTCAAGTTGCACGAGTGTGTGTTTTTGTCAGTATACTTTTGTGAAAGAAAATCTTTGATAATTAAATAAAACGAAATCTATTTTACACCTAGACATGAAAAAAGAGCAAATAGTGAAGATAGGAAACAAATGCCAACCGTTTTGATTATAAATTTCGTTTGGTAAATTATATTGAATAGGACTGACAGTGAATACGATGCACGTCATTTCACAAAGTTTATGTGCACGTGACACAAAATATTCGCCTTTACTCTTGTATCAGGACAAGGTTTGATTGTTCTTGGCACGAGTGATCTATGTTTCATTGCTGTTGTGGATGTGCTGATGCCCAATTAACATTCTATTGAGATGGATCACACGTGTTTTATATTTAATTGCTGTTGTGGATGTGCTGATGCCCAAGTACCAGTCTTTTGAGATGGATCACACATGCTTTATTTTTCATTGCTTTTGGGGATTTGCTGATCCCAATTTACATTCTTTTGAGAAGGATCACACGTGCTTTATTTTTCATTGCTTTTGGGGATTTGCTGATCCCAATTTACATTCTTTTGAGATGGATCACACGTGCTTTATTTTTCATTGCTTTGGGGGATTTGCTGATCCCAATTACCATTCTATTTAGATGGATCACAAGTGCTTTATTTTTTCATTGCTGTTGGAGAAACTCTTATGCAAAATGACCATTCTCTTAACATCGGTGCCATGTATTTCCACTTTAGTCATGGAAGTGGTTTTACAATTCGCGTATGACTTGTGAAACTCTATGCAATTTCGAATCACTTTCAGTAAAAAAAGTCACTTACCATAAATGTAGTCTGACTCATTGAAGTGTGCGATGTAACCGTCATAAACTAGAGAGAGAGAGAGAGAGAGAGAGAGCTGTATATATTTCTCGGGTTACCTTTCACAAATGATACCAACAATGGGCCTCACATAACAGATGGATTATTTTGCTTGCAAACTCTTAAGTTCACAAACATAAATAAAATCTTCCTTGGTGTAATTACAAAATGGATGACTTCCTTGGAATCATTTTATAGTGGACGACTTCCTTGGAATTATTACAAAATATGTGACTTCCTTCGAATCATTCAAAATGGATGACTTCCTTGGAATCATTACACAATGTATGAATAAGTGTGTTATATTGAATGTAACATTTAAGGTCAATGATTTATAGGTTTTTCCCCTCGAGAAATACCTGTACTAACAATGCTGGAATAGTAAGAACTGGCTTGTCGTGACAGGAAATAGTCGGCTGGTGCGGCGCCACAAGATGGCTTAGTCTTCCATTTCGCGTTTAGTATTCTGGTAATATTAATAATAAAAATACTTTGTAACTTTTATAGAATGTACTCGGTTTATGAGTATATATCTTCACTAGTCAATAATGAACTTTGTTCCACATGACCTAATGACATTGGTAACTAGCTGAAGCCGTTTTTGAGAAAACTATCCACTTGTGGATGAAAAAGCTACTTTCCGTTTTCAAGCGAAATCAGTTGACCAATAAGAAGGCTACTTAAATTTGTTAGGTATACAATATGACCTACTTCCATGACGTTCACCTCATTCGACTTGGAACTAAAACTTGCATATCAACGTTTTATATTTGAAAAACTGACACGAAATATGACGTGGTCGACTGAGGTTGCAATGAAGATATCTTCCTTGGTTTACTGAGTTGCAGCAATCAGTTTCATTCACCAACATCCAATAATTTATCAGAACGATGTATACTGTTTTGCCTACTTACCTCTGTTGTGGGTCTATGTATAATTGATGAATGTTGCTATCGAACATTATGTCTAAAATGCACAATAGCTTGCATATTTATCAAAATCGATTCACTGGTTTTTGTTACCATACGCAAGGATCATGGATCTTTGTTTGAAATTTTCATAATGCAACAGGTGGGTTCAGGTATGTAAATTAAGTAATTTTCAACATGAATGTTACACGATACCTTTGAAGGAAAAAAAAAAAATCCAGATGTAAGCAATTTGGTGAAGTACACTAACAACACGGTATATATATTTTATTCCAGCATAAATTATCAGATGTAGACATTAATATTTAGTCATATGAACAGTTACGTGTTATCGAGCGTTACATAATATTTAAAGAATTGATAAATTGTAATTGCTTCATTTCCATGACTGACACAATAAAGATAAATTCATTGAACTAATAACTGATACAATTACCTGTTGATTTCCAGTTTTCACTGCTTATCTTTCTGCATGACAACGACCCTGCACATCGAACTGTGCCCTGTGAATGCCGGTAGAACAGAAATAAAATGGTTAGAAAACGATTGGAATGCTGTTGCGGCGAGTCTAACACCACCTGGAGGAGACAAAAACCAAAGAATACGACTCGACATTGTAGGCAGCATTAAGAAAGATATGTTAATTTCAAGCACAATTAAGAAAGATATGTTAATTCTAAGCACAAAGTATATTATCACGGCCCATGTTGCCGCGGACGATAATAAGACATTTTTCCATTTTCTCAAAAGCATCTCAGAAACACCTAACATCTAACACAGTTGTAAAATTCTCGAGGAATATTTTTCAAGGATTGTGGTCACTACACTGCAAACGAAAGTAGCTCAGAAAATACAAAACAAGAATGGGTGTCACTGTGAAAAAATTATATATAGCGATACATTATTGGATATTTTGTGTCATTTACCGTTAAGGAGCTGAGTCTTGAATGTTGTTTTTACCCTCTTATTATAGACTGCGTGTTCCATAATCCTTTACTAAACATTTGTGAACTTATAATTAATTAGAAATATGTTGTATTACAACAACGTCAGAAATTTCTAAGTGACACTAAATACATGTGATAATAACAGGTCGGAAAAAAACAACGAAATTGTTTTCAAAATCCGTTACGTACTTTCAGGGAGGAATGTTTTTTCTTCAAATTATTTCTTAATGTTGATGATGTCTTAGATTTTTAAAAAAAAATATTTCAAGAAATATTAAAGTTTTTGTCGCATTATTGAAGGTAGTAAAAAGATGCGAAAATTAGTGATAATCATTTGCATCATAACTGTGGATATTTTGAACACATCGACAATCAGAAGGTTTATATTTTTAAATTTGGATATTATATTTGACAAACGTTTCCATATTCATTAAAATATTTAAAAGTAGCCACACAGTTGATGATATCTAACCAAAAAATCAATTTGAAATTTCTTTAAGGTTAGATTTTAAATTTCATTTCCTCAGTAATAATAACCAATTGTATTTCTTCTCGCGTGACTTGTGGTAAAGTAAGAAGAAAGTGAATATTCTTGCCTTTATAAAGAATAAGCCCATTATTTTGAATGTTTTCTTCACCTGTGGCATCATCAAAATCAGGAAAAATAACATGTTTACAAAACGTTACCTCAGCTAATACATGCTGAACTGCCAAAAATTTCAAAACTACTTGGCAGATTGTGTTCAAATTTGTATGTTTTCTTTAAATCTTAGTATGCACTCTTCCATTGTGTCGAACTTATATCTAATCGTCTGTGTCACATTAACTTAATTTAACCTTTCATCTTCAATGGCTAGCTTCTAGTAACTTGGTTTCGGTTGGTGATTCAATGTAATGTTAGTTGTTGTTTTTTACAAGGGCATTAAGAAATGCATTTCTGATAAATTAAAGTTGCATGGGGCGAGATTTAGCACTTCTTTTGAGACAAAAAGTGCGAGTTACTCGAAGACATGTACTTGAAACAAAACTTCTGAGATCTATAGCCAACCAGAGTGTGAAACATCCAAGAGCAAGAACACCGTCTTCTTGGGATGAGTAGAGTAAGACACTAAGGTTATATTTTAGCTATTACATCCGTTTGCCTAAGATGCTCAAAATGTTTGACTATTTTTGGATAACAGACATACTAAAATGTAATTGTATAAAAAGTTGTTGCTTTTTTCAAAAAGAAAAGCATACCTATTTTCTGTAATCCCGTCTTTTGATTTCATTGGAAAAAAAGGAAACTACCGGACTATTGCAGGTTGAACGAATTTGGTAGGAATATGCATGTCGTACGTGTTCAGATAAAGACGTATTCTTTTGTATTAACATTTTTCTCCAATTCTGATACCTGGTATTTCCTGTCACACAAATATCTGTCATGTTATCTTGAGTTACAAAGTTCACTGTCACACTAAGTTTTACTAAGATCTATTATATTTTCTCGAATTACAAAATTCCTGTGACACGAAGATCTGTTATCTTGAATTACAAAAGTCCCTGTGAGACGAAGATCTATAAAATTATTTTGAATTACAGTGAACGATAATCATCCTTAAGTCTGTGGTAATTATCAATTCCACAAACATGAAATGACACCTATTTCGAAGATTACACATATGGAGCAGTGTTTAGAGATTTTATTTCTGGATCTACCGATTCCGCTCTCTTGTGGGCATGCCTTGTTACGTTTTCGTTTTGTTTGACACTACCTGGAGGCTGCAGTTAATACTGTCTTTCAATATTTTGTACATTATCGGATTTATAAACGAATTTGAGGTTAAATGTTTCAGGTATAAGTTTATGTTCAGGTAAAATTGTCTCCTGGCGGATTATTTCTTAGTGAAGACTAATTTTTGATGAATCACTAATTTTGAAACTCAGCCTTGAACGTCAGTAGTGAATGGGGGCACTTTACGTACAATGGGAATTAGCATTACAGACCCCCCCTGGGTTAGATTACGTACAATGGAAATTTAACATGGCGAAAAATCGTGGGTCAGATTACGTACAAGGGGAATTAACATGGCGATAAATCGTGGGTCACTCTACGTACAAGGGGAATTTAACATGGGGAATAGAGTTTGGGCTTGTTTAGGGACAAGGGGAATGGAACATGGGATTTTTTTTTTTTAAATTTTAAAAAATTTTTTTAAAAAAAAGGGGTAGGCAATTCAAAGACTATCTCTTTTCGAGAAATATGGCCGGCCCTGAAAAGGGCCTTTGGGTTTTCTTCTTCTAATTTCTTCTTTTCCTCCACCAAGTTCTTATTTTATCTCCTACACTCTTCTTCTCTTTCTTTTTTTTCTTCTCCTCCTCTTCTTTCTTCTTCTCTTCCTCCTCTTCTTTCTTCTTCTTTTCATTTTCTTCTTCTTTTTCAATTTTTTCGTTCCAATTGCGTATTCTTATTCTTTCCTCTTCATCCTCCTTCTCCTCCTTGATCTCTTTCATGACACCACTAATCTTGTCCTTTGCTTTCCTTAAGTTATTAATTTCCATCTTCACACGATGGGGACTATAGGAATAATGGTCTTCAACCAGTCTTAATAGCATCTGTTCCATTATTCCTAAGTTGTCTAAAACGTCTTGCAAGGTTTGTAATTTGTCCATTTGGTTTGACGCCATCTTCTTTGTATTCTTTGCAGAATGGTTTGAACAACTAATACTGTGGGTTCTTATACGAAAAGCGCGAACGTGAAGGAAAACATCCCCCTAAAACATAAAATGGATCTTACCTAGATGATGACCAACATCGCGCGGACGTGAAGGAAAACATCCCCCTACTTTCTCATTTCATATAATATAACCCTAACTATACTCTCCACATTTGCTAAAAAACCCATAATCTACTATTCACACAAACATACCTGAGCTCTTACAAACACACAAACACACTAACACATACCCTCACAATATCTTAATAAAGAGTTAGTGTTTATTTTCACACTACTCTACCTACACACATTGGCAAATCGATCGTTATTTCTTTTCTAGAGTATTGGGTAGCCCTGAAAAGGGCTGTTTTTTTTTAAAACTCCAGATGCACCTATCTAATGGTTGCACCTTCCTGGCCTGGCGCCGCACACGCATCTTCTTCCCCAGTCTTCTTTCACCTTTCTTCTGGGGAGCGCAGAGGGAGGATGATTCGCTTCAGCACCCCAATCCTCTGTTTCAGGAATATTAAACGACATCATCTCTTCTCTTTTCTTTTCCTCCTCTTCCCTCTGTCTTCTCTCCTCTTCTTCCTTCTGTATTCTTGCTTCTTCTACGATAGCCTCCGCTGATAGTTCGTTTACTATGCGCCTGGCATATTCCAGGTGCATCTGGAGTTCTAACAGTTTCACTATTCTGCTATTCATTCTTCTGGCTGTGTTGATCAATCAACAAGGGTAGCTGGACTGCCGAACGAGTTTCAATTTATACTGAAAGCGCGGACGTGAAGGAAAACATCCCCTAAAAACATAAAATTCATCTTACCTAGATCATGACCAAGAAACAACAACAACGCGCGGACCTAAAAGAAACACTCGCTCACTTTTTTATGCTACCCATCACTTCAATGGACTATCCACATACGCAAAGCAATCCAATCTAACCCAAAATATACACCTCAAACAGCCCCCAAAAAAAACAAACATCATTTTAATCTACTATCCACACCAACCTACTTTATCACTTACAAACACAATTACACTAACACACAAACTCATACCCTCACATTTTTTAAGAAAGAGTTAGTGTTTATTTTCACACTACTCTACCTACACACATTGGCAAATGGATCGTTATTTCTTTTCTAGAGTATTGGGTAGCCCTGAAAAGGGCTGTTTTTTTTTTTGTTTTTTTTGCTATGGCATTCTTTTTTAGTTTCTAAGAATGCGATGTCCTCTGAGGATAGACTTTCTGGCGATAGGTCTGCTTCTTCGGAAAGAGAAGAAGAATTCTTTGGTGTCGATACGACAATCGACAAAGCCTCTGTCAGCTTCAGGTTGCTGTTGTTGCTGCTGTTGCTGCTGTTGCTGCTGTCTCTGAAGTCTGTACTTCTCTGTCCATTCTTCTTTCTCCCTGTTCATTTCTTCTCTGAAGAGCTCTTCTATCAGGTCTTCAGTGATTTTTAACATTCTCACATTCTCTATTTCTTCTGGTTTCGGTATTAGACTGTGTCTGACCCTATGCAGATTCACGTAGGCTTCGTTGAGCTTAGCTAGTTTGGAGCACATCTTCTTAGGAGGATGAGTCGACAATGGATGGCTAGACTGGGAACAACCCGGTTCTTAAAGTGAAAGCGCGGACGTGAAGGAAAACATCCCCCACGGTTTTCGAGCCGCAACGTTCATGAGAGGGATAGTAAGAAATGAAAGAGCATCAATCCAACATTCTTATAGCTAAACAAACCACAAAGGCATTTTTTTCTAAACACAACATTTTTTATTCAAAAAATCACTTAACACTAAACAACAACATTTTTAACAATAAACCAACACTATAACATCAAACAATTTTTTTCAAATCACAAACAATTTTTTTCTTTAAATGCAATCTACTTTAAACAAGGCTGACAACGTTGTGAATGAAATTGTGATTTCCACTGTTGGAAATCATTAGGCCATTGATGGACACTACGTTTCCTAGCTTGAGACAAAAGATAAGCATAATGGTCACAAAACCATCGATCTACTTTCACATCATTTCTAGCAGAAGAACGAGGATCGAAATGAGTCACTAAATGTTCTAAGGAATAGCCCAGGCTGCGATGATGCAGAAAATACACACAGTATTGTCCACACACCAAGGAATCTGTGCTTTGTAATTTCACGTTATTGAATCGGGTGGTCTGAGCATTTCTTCTCATAAAGTCGATGATATCGTCTTCCAAAGGGGGCAATCCGTACGAATCGAAATATTCCACACATTCTTCTTGAGGAAAGTAGACGGCTACCCAGTGGGTTCCTGGGAGATGACTGTCGTCCGTGTTGATCACGTAAGCTTGATGGTCTTTAGGTTTGCGATGAGGGAGTTCATCTTTAGCACAGACGACGGGATTCCAAGAAGACGTATACGAACTGTGGTTCAAAAGGTAATAAAGTTCCCAGGTATCCATTGTTTTGTGTTTTTTTCTTCACAGGTAATAATACGTCGTCAATTCGATCCTGACTTTTTGCTTGAAAATGTCTGACGAATAAACGGTTATTCGTTCTGTTTCCTCACTTTGATTCAGGAGAGCTTCGATACGATGGATCTCTTGAGTGGTTAATGGTGGACAAGAATGTTCACGCAAGTCTTTATACCACTGGTGCAACACGTCTTCGTTCGAGATGAGACTCCAAGCTTCGTCCAGATACTCGTCCAATTTTTCTTCTTGACTTAACATCAGGCATTTATCGTGTTGAATTTGACTGGGATGATCGTTTTGACATCCATAGCAATTTTTCTTGATCAATTCCGTCATTTTGTCGACCAAGTGTTTGGCAAAACAGCAGACTAAATGGGCTTCTTGTTCTGGCCATCTCGACTTCATCAAAACTTCTTCGTCTTTGTCTTGAGATTCTTCTCCTTCCACGGTCTCCTCACATTCCATCTTTAAAGTTTCTCCACTAGGTAAAGAGGGATAACAGTCTTCCATGGCTTTCTAATAATCTAGAATGACTTCTCTCAAACTGTTGATTTCTATGGTATTATCGAATTCTGCATACAGGATGACGTTCACTGTCTGTTTCAGTTGTGCTTCAAACTGAAGTTCCACACGAATCTGGCCAGATTTTATAGGGTGGAAATGTCCCTCGTCGCTGCCTTGGTCTGGAGTGAAATCGAAAGCCCACAAAGCATAGCCTCCTGCATAATCGTCATACTCAATGCCGTGACTGGTGTTGGTTCCTAACTGGCCGGTGGCTTCGTACAGGGACAAGTACGATCTCAAGTAATTCTTCTTGGCAAATTTAGGCTCGAAAGGTCGGGTACACAAGGTCTTGCCATCACGACTGACTTCGATCTTGGACACGCCAAAGTGTTGAAAGTTGAAAGGATTTTTAGCGATGGCTCCGTTGAAGGCTTCATTCTCGACCATACCAAGGATTAAACGCTTGGGTAGCTGTCCTTGAAACAGATGATCTTGGGTTATGGATTGAAGGTTAGCGGGAATGGTGAACGTTTTCACTTCCACACGTCGGATGGGATACTTGGCAGTCGTTCTGCTCAACGTCTGACTGATGTCGTTTGCCACTTTGGGTAACACTTCTACGCGTCGTACGTAGAGTTTGGCTTCTTGGATTATGCTTTTAGGAGCCTTGTCAAGATTAGTAGCCTGCAAATGGAAAGTGGTACTGCTGCGATTCAGTCTCAAGCGGACATTCACCCCGTTCAGCAAATATTTCTCTTGCAACCACATGTCCAAATGCAAACGATCCATCAGTTCTAAACTGTTCTTGTCTAAGATTTTGCTTTCTCTTGCCTCAAAGCCGGAATTGCTTGGATCTATTGCGTCGAACTTGTCTGGTGTGTCATCTACCCACAGCACACAGGCATTGAGATGACTTGTCTTGGCATCTGTTCCGTACGTCAAGAGATTTTCCAGGTAGGCACGGTAAGGGTATGTATCCATGCTGCTGCTGACCAGTTTGTTATTCAAGTACAAATCCACTGAGCTGAACAAGGAATGCATGAAATTGTTGACGGGAGCTATATTATCATCGTCTTCTACTCCTTTATCATCTTTTTTTAGAACTTGGACTTTCAAGTACAAGTAACTGCTATTCAGATCGATGTAATCTTCGGGCTGCCCCTTGATTTCAAACTCGATGGGAGCGGAATCGGTCAATGAGGAGATGGGATTAAATTCCACCCATTGGGATTCTTGCATCGTCATCATGGTGGGGGGCATGGCAAACAGATCCAGTTCCGTCTTGGAACAAGCGCAAGAATCTCGGTGCATCATTTTTTGTTGTTGCTGTGTTTCAATAATCGAAAACGTCTAAGTCTCGAACGGTTCTTCTTTTCTTGGCCTTTCTCGCTTGAAGTCTGGTGAAAGGGTGTTTTCTTCTTCGTCGTCTCTTTCTGCCTTGTCCTTGCTGAATGCTTGACTCGGTAGCGTGCAGGGCATTTATAGGTGTGTCTCGTCGGCCCAAAATGTCTTTGCCCGTTTGCAGCAAGACATTTTTGCCTGCCCTCATGAAGGCTTCTTTAGGGTTTTGTTTGTCGATGATGACATTTTGGAGAAATTCTTTGCCTTGTGTCAGTGCCGCATCTTTCAAGGCGTGCAATCCGCGTGTCACCATCGGTTTCAACACTGGGGCCACCGAACGAAAGGCCGATTTTAACATGTCTCCTAAACCGTGTCCTCGCTGTCGAGCCACCCCTTGGTACACTGGATACATGACTTACTTACGAGTCGTGAGAGAACCGTTTTCGAAAATGGAGTTTCACCGTGACTTTTCCTTTGGTGAATGGAATATTTTGTCCCAAATCTCCTTTTATAGTAATGTTGACCGTGTCCAAATACGACTTGCTGACCGGCAAATAGTGAGGATGGACAAATTCGCGGTGGACGTGGTAAGTGTTTCCACCTTCCTCGTCAGCGTTTGTGGCAGAATCCACTTTGAAAGGAATGACACGCAGTAACGGCACGGAGGTGTGTCCCACCACGTTGTATTCCACCACATCGGAATACACGAAGATCAAATTCAGTCCTTGGTTCAGTTCTACCGGGAAACGAAAATACCTGGCAAAAATATCGTTGTCGGAAATGACTGGCAATTCGTTTTTCTTCATCATGGTCATTCTCATCTCCGTGTCACCGCCCAATATGTCAAACAATTCAGGACAAAATAAGAAAGACATGAATTTTTTGGACCCCTCAGAAAATTTCATCAGAAAGCGACGAGCTATTTTGTGGTATTCCAGGGTGACACTTTTTTGGACATTACTCAAAGCTTTATGGAACACGCCATTAAACCTGGAGGCTATGGCGCTGACCAAATGATGACCACTGAAATAATAGCCTGGGAGAATGGACAAGTTGTAGGTCCACGTTTTAGTTTTCTCATCATAGGTTCTATTGGTAGATGTGCCAATTTTATCCAACTCCACTTGCAATTGTTGGTCATGAACTTCCACCTTAAACCAATTTTGCTGGGCAATGATATTGTGGACTTGGGTTGGGTGAATCATTTCCACTAAAGCCACTTCCCAATGGGCTTCGTGATCTAAGGGGATGGCTTGAGGTAATTTGGCCGTGTAACAGCACAACGTGTTGTGGGGAAACACCTCCATGGAACTGTCACTGGGTAAAGTTAAGTAAAATTGGTTTTGGTGACTCATAATTCTAGAGTTCTGTGGCTGTCCGAGGGGATATTACTGGACGTCAGAGGCGTGTCTCCGCCCAAAATGGGGTTCTGGTTGTGGTTGTTGTTGGAGTGGTGACTGGCACTGGCACTGGACACAACGTTTCCGTTCGAGGAGAATTTCAGGGAGGGATTGGGAAGCAGGTAACCGATGCAACTGCTCAATAAAATGGTCCACAATTGTTTGTCTCCTTGTTGCAAACTCAAATTGGCGATGGCTGCCCCGATGACACAATACACCACGAAGATTTGGCAGAAAAAGACGATTTGCGTTTTAGGCACACGTTCTCCACACCACACCCACAAGGGTTGTTTTTGTAAATCTTGCACAGAAGAACTAGGGGAAGAAGGACTGGTCGACGTAGCTGCGTCTGATGTGTGAAAGGGCATGATGGTCACTTCTTCTTTTTATAGTCGATGACTTGCGAAGCGTCGATCCAAGAATCGAAACTGGGTGGATATCCTTTCCAACGTACTTTGACTTCTTTGACACGTCGTTTGCCCACTTTACGGGTTCTGCGTTCGAGAATGCTTTCGATGTCGTACACGTCGTCTTCTTTTTTGGTGACACGTTGTAACTCGGGCAAATAAAACGTTCCTTTGAGTACTTCTCCGTTCATGTCTTCCAATTTATAGACGGCAGGATGACGGCCATGTACTCGTCCAGTGACGCGAAACAGTTCGGTCGTCCAGTTAGGTAAGTAACCTTTGTCAAAAGTGCGTTTGGTTTTGCCAATGCGCACCCAATCTCCTACGGTCAACTCTCCACTTTTCTTGGGGACAGCCCTCGTCGGGGACGTACCGAACAGGCGCTCGAACACCAGCACTTCGTTGTCGGGAGTCACGTCTTGCGGGGCACGTCCGATGCTTCGATGGTAAGATTGGTTGTACGCTTGCACCAGGTGCGGTAAGATGTCGATGTACTTCAGAGTGTGGTGATGCGTAAAATATTTCCACATGCGTTCTTTCAAAGTGCGTTGAAAACGTTCCACGATGCTGGCTTTGGTTTCGGGATTCTCGGTGGTAAAAAAATGAATGTCACGTTTCTTTAATTCTTTTTGGAAAGCTTGGTTCAGAAATTCGGTGCCTTTGTCCGTTTGCCATCGAAGAGGGCGACGACCGCTTTGTTTCAACACCCGTTGCAGGGCTCGCACTAACTCGCTGCTGGATTTGGAAGTCAAAGGCACGACCCAGGCAAATTTGGAAAAGACGTCGATGACACAAAACAAATATTTGTAGCCACGATTGTAGCTGGCCAAATGAGAGACATCGGCTAAATCGGCTTGCCATTGATGATCGATGCCTTCCACTCGGGTGCGACTTCTGGCAAACTTGCGTCGAATGGGTTTGTGTAAAGTGTAGGTAGCTTGTTCTTGTAACCATCGTTGCACTTGAGGTAAACGGAGACTTTTCAGTCGAGTTTTGGCAGCACGATACAATTTTTGAACTCCTGCGTAACCTGCAGGATGCGAGGGATCGTAGTAAATGCTGGCTAAGACTTTTTCCATTTTGTGTTGGTGTGTTAATAAGGCACACACTCTTGGAAGAGGCTACTCTTTTTCTCTTGGGGTATTTTCTTGGATTGCAAGGCTTTGCGTGTGCGACCGGCAATAGGTGTCGAAGAGGAGGAGGATGTCTGAGCGGGGGATATCGGTTCTTGTTTCACTTCTGTCTTCACTTCTGTCTTCACCTTCTTTTTCTCTTGTGAGGAAGAAGGGGTGGCCATCATCTTTTTAATCCATCCAATTCTGGAGGTAGGTGGTGTTGTTAACTTGCGTACTTTTTCTGGTGGAGTTTGAAACCCTTCTTCTTCTTCTTCTTTTCCTTTTTCTGTCTTGGTCACGGGTACTGGTGGTACTGGTACTGGTACTGGTGATGGTGCTGGACTTTTCATCAAGGTCTTAAAATCTTTCAGAGTGGGTAGAGCTGTTTCGTCTAAAGCTTTCTGGTGAAAGAGTTGCAGTCGTTGCAAGAGTTGACCGTACTTTTGCGATTTTTCTGTTTCGGACAAATCTTGGCGATCCAGCAAGGATTGCAATTCGTGTTGTAACTGGGACATCTCGCTCAAATTGGGATTGGGAGGTAAATGCGGGGTGCGTTGTTCTTGCCACCGATGGTATTCCATCCATCGTTTGTAAGGCACTAAAGCTAGTTTTCGTCCTTCCATGGGGTTGTCAGGGGTGAATTCTGAGATCTTGGGACTTCCGAAGGCCTTTTTATCTTGCTCCCACCAGTCCTCCCAACATGGTTCCCAAGACTCCTTTCAGTATGGGGCCTAACAAGAGAGGTAAAATGCCTCCACGTTGGACCAACATCTTCTTTTTTGACGAATGGGAATTTTCTTTTGAACCATTTTCCGAAGAACGTGACGATGTTTGCCTAAGCATTGTTTCTGGTGTTTGGACAAAGGGATCGTGCCTTTCAAAACGTTCAAACAACATTCGCACACGGTATCGATGACCTCTTTGGAGGCCGTTTGAATGAGTTTTTTTCGTAGGGGTGGAGAAGCTTTGGACAGGACAGATAACAGGTCCCCATGTTTGGCTAAACGTGGTGGTAGTCCTTTCCTTTTCTTTCCTTGGGGTTTTCTGGAGGGTGACATCTTTGAGTCTTTAGGAGCACCTAAAAACACTGATACCCTACTCGGTCACAGGCCTTTTTTATACTGGAACGCGTCGCCACTGATTGTCTTTACGTTTTATCAGTTTGAGGACAGGCATGACACGTCGTGCAGGGGTACGTAACGGACTAAATCGAGCCAGTTCTTGCTTGGACAAATCCAGTAAACTTTGTAACATGCCCGATCTTTCTTGAACTTTGATTTTGGGAGAAGGTACTTTGTGAGCAGCAGCCACTGCCGCTAAATTGGAAGGTCCTGCCACTGGGGAAGTTCTTTTGGGGGTCATCAACGGAGAAGTTCTTGGTGTAATCAACGTCTCCAAGTACTCTTCAGTTCCTGGTGACATCAACGGAGAAGTGGACAAACGTGAGGCTGCCGGAGACGTTGTGGCAGGTCGTGGCTTGCGAGTGTAAGGTTGCGTCCTGGCCGAAGTGCCTCTCTTGCGACTAGTTTTCTTCTGTGGACTTTTCTTTTTTTGAGGACTTTTTCTCTGTTTCTTTTTCTTGGGGCTTCTTTTCTTTTTCCGGGGTGATGGTGGTGGTGTCTGGTAAGAGGAGGGTCCCGCCATTGGAGAAGTTCTTCTTGGGGACTTGGTCTTTTTCTTTTTCTTCTTGGGGCTTCGTTGGACTTTTGTCTTAGGGATAACTTTGGGGGCATTAGGATCCCATCTTAAGAGTGAGCGAATGATGACCCCTCCTAGAGTACCGCTCCCTCCAGGTTTCAAAATGATTTGTTTTTTGGTTTGAGTGTCGATGCGGGGATCGGCCAGTTGGACCAAAGCGACTTTGTTTCGATCGAAAAAGCGTTGGGTTTGATGAGGAATCTGAATGATTCCTTGGAGTAATTGACGTGCCGTCACCGTGAACCATCGTAAGACTTCTTTGAGACTAGCTTCTAAGACACGGGCTCGTGTTTGTGGATCTTTTTCTCGGCTGATGCCATACAAGGCACGAATCAATTTGACGGGAAGATGCGACTGAAGGGACGTCATGTTCACACTGTGTGAGACAGACGAAAAAGGGTCTGAGGTTTTTATAGATTTTTTTTCATGGGGAGTGAAATGAAGTCGAGGACGGAGACGTGTACAGGACAGGCCCTCCGTCTTGGCACCAGTGGTGAAACAAGTGGGTACGAAATCGCAAATCCTCGGGGGTCGTAGGTTTCAAATCGACGAGTAAATAGGCGTGTGGAGTTTGAGTGGCATCGTCGTACGCCTGAGTCAGCCAAGGCGTTCCTAACTGTTTGGCTAAGACTTGCACTTGCGATTTATCTCGAGGGCTTTTAAACAAGACCACGTAATGCGCATTGAGACTGATGGTGCGATGGGCTTTACTTTGTTGAAACAAATTTTGGGTGATGTAAACGACACTGGCATTACGGTGATGCCCTTTGCGCGTGAACCACAATTTAATTTCTTCTTCGTCTTCTCCTAACATGTCGTCGAAAATGACCAAATGGGTTAGACGGGAGTCAGAGACGATGCCATCGTCTTCTTTAGGAATGCCTTCCACAAACACGATGGAATCGCCTTGACTTTCTCGCAAGAGGCTGTACGCCGATTGCCACTCTTTGTAACACCACACGATCCGTTGAGGGGGCCGATCGATCAAATGATGTTTATGTTCGATCAAACGTTTGACGAATTCGGTTTTGCCTGAACCGCTAGGTCCAGCAATGAGCATGTTAAAGGGATGGCGAAGATACAAAGCCTCCCAACTGGCACGATCTAAGTGTTCGTCGATGACTTTGACAGTAGAGGAAGAGGGAGCAGAGACAGCAGAGGTAGCCATGGTATGAGAAATGTCACTTGTGACACGAAAAACAAACAAGACAAGAGTTTATATACTTTTTCAGAACACGTTTATTGAATGTTTCAAATATGAACACGAAAGACAAAAATACATACAACCCAAATAGTGATGTACAGGAATATAAAACACAGCAAAGCGATCAAAGTGGAATATAAACAAGTGTCTGTACAACATGTTTTGGGTAACCAAGATGTCCTAGGGACAGTGTGTAATGTTCTTACAGTCTCTACATGAGGTATTGTCACACAAGTG
Source organism: Sinohyriopsis cumingii (assembly GCA_028554795.2). Taxonomy (NCBI): domain Eukaryota; kingdom Metazoa; phylum Mollusca; class Bivalvia; order Unionida; family Unionidae; genus Sinohyriopsis; species Sinohyriopsis cumingii. The sequence goes on along the minus strand of CM068841.1, from coordinate 90,080,703 downwards.
TCCTCCCGGAATGACCTTTCAGGAATGTCCATGACAGTCCTGTCCTGAAGCGAGTGGTTGTTCTCGGTGACGGGTTCTTCTGGCACCGTCACTAACACAGGTTGAAAAGTAACTTTTTTCCTTGAACAACTCTTGTGCATACTGGGCCACTTCTTGGGTCCAAGCCTCAAAACCCCCCTTTTTCCAGTCACGAACATCTGTCCAATGGGGATGTAAGTCACAAGCTACACACACATCGTCATACACGTCTTGGGTAGTTAAAAGTTGACGAATCTTTTTTTCCTGTTGAGGTCGAGAAGTATCCAGATGAAATCGCAAGGCTTTGAGCAAAAGGAGTTTTTCGTGACCATTTAAGGCCATGGAGGTGGTAAGTACTGATCGTAAAGAGTCCACAAAGAATCGGCTGGTAAACGAAATCCCAGAAAACAAGTCACTAAGACACACACCACTTGTCGTCCCAAATTGAATGGATAAAGTTCTTGTAATAATCGATGGTAATGATCCACGGTTTGAATATGGTCATTGAGTTCCTTCCACGGAATCTGTTGGATGACATACGACATAAGTCGTGGCATAGCTGCTTGTTTTTATAGTCTCTTTGTTTCGAAAAGAATACACGTACTTTCTAGCCAGTGATCTTCGTTCTCCAGTTGGGAATGTAAATCTTGCATACTGTAACCGAAACGTCAGAGTTCGATTAGAAGTTTCCTCTTCCGCTAAGTAGATTCCACGTAAAATATGTTGGTAATCCTTTACCTCGTCTTCCTCAATGGGTTGCTCTAGGTGAATCTCTAAGTAACCAAAATGATCAACACGTAAATCATCGGGGGCCTGGAAGTATTGAACAAGGTCTGACCACTGAAACAATTTCTGACGAATCAGTTCTCTTATACCCTTCAGGTACCAGTGGTTAAAGATCTGGTGACGTAACGGATGCAATTGTTCTTTACGTTTCACATGTATTTTGACCAGCTCTCGGTAAATGCGTTCTCTCAACTCCACAGGCAAAGCACGAATGTTCTCTTGTAAAGTATCCATGAATAGGTCATACTAAATCCTCTTTGGTCTGACACAAGAAATGTACTCTTTGCACAAACATGGTTTCACTTCAGTGTCGAATTTAAATCGTTGAGTCACTAATCTACACATTACAATTCGTTCAGAAGTTTCCTCTTTCACCAAGTTGACATTGTGTTCAAGATGTTGGTAATTCGTTAACTCTTCCTCTGGAATTCGATGCAGTACGTTTACAATGTAGTAGATAAAATCGTCAATACCAAACCATTCCTTTTTATAACCAGGAGGTCGTTGATCAATGTCTGTCCAATGGAACACTTTCAATTGAATCAGTCCTTGTATAGCCTTCAGGTACCAGTGGTTCAAACACCGGTGACGTATCGGATGCAATTGTTCTTTACGTTTCACTTGTATTTTGACCAGTTCTCGATAAATGCGTTCTCTCAACTCCACAGGCAAAGCACGAATGTTCTCTTGTAAAGTATCCATGAACAGATTATTATGGTAAAAAGTTACTTCAATGTCTCGGTCCCACTAAAGGTAAGTAATGACAATTCGGTGACCATCGAGCATGTTCAACGTAGGCCGAATCTTGCGGTTCCCAGTGGTGAAGTGACACACCGCAACTGAAGCACTTGACTTTATCTCCTTCGCCCAAGTAGAAAAATCCGGCTCTGGCTAATTCTTCGGGGGTCGGTCCTCCCAGATACTTTGGCCATTTTCCTTTGAACGATTGAAGACGATTTTCAAAGTCGCAGTATTCCGACAAACGCACAGGGAACGAATATTCGTTTTTCACAGGTTCGTTTCGATGAGGGTTGGGTGACAGGAACAGGAGTTTGCTCAGGGCTGGATGACATCCGTAGGGGGGTAGACGTGAAGGTGAACATTCCCCTTTAAACCCGGTAAAATGTCTAAGAGGACGAGCGGCATCGCTTTCGCATCCCTCAGGTTTGACACGCACAGCATCACTTTCCATGACAGGGGCAGTGAGAACAAAGTTCCCATGATGCTTTACGGCATCGCTCAGGTCACAACGTACAGCATCGGTCCCATCGCAAGGCTCACAATCGCACTCGTCTGCAAACTCCGTTACGCAATTACAATGGTAACCACATGGACAATCGCAGTTTCCTTCCGGACATTTTCCGTCGCAATGCATGGGTCTTATCCATCCAGTATTAGTCACACTAGAGGAAGATACAACTTTTTTACAATCCCCAAACTGAAACGATGTCTTTTTCAAAGTATTCATCTTGTTCGCTCGGTCTTGGTAGTCACAATGAACTATCGATCTTGACCATAGCCCCTTTTTATACTAGTCTCAATGCAGTCTCCAGCTTGTACATCTTTCCTTTTTTACGTTTTTTATGTCTTGTTTCGGAAGGTACCGTCTCTAAGGTACCGTCAACATTGTACCGTAGTGTAATGGGTGGAAAGGCCATAGAAAGGTAAGGGCAGTGCGGAGACCATCGAGTATGTTCCAGAATAGCTGAATCTTTATAGATACATAGATCCATTCGTAACTTCAGTCCGCAAGCGAAACACTGTACCTCGTATCCCAATCCTGACTCAGGTCCCAAGTAGACAAATCCTGTTCTAGCTAAAACATGCGAAGAAGGTAATCCTTCCCTATCCGTAGGCCATTTCTGAAACGTGTCCAATCGACGGGCACAATCACAATAGTCAGGTAAGAAGATTGGAAAATGGTAGGGTTTGAACTTGGAGTTCTCATCGGGTTTCTCACTCGATTCTTGCTGTGGCGAAGTCATCTTTCTGGTGGGGTAACTATCCTCTTACAACCAATGTTTTATACCAACGTGTCCATACGGTAAGGTGAAATGATTGGGAAGTCGAACTCGCTTCTGGTACACGATTTGATAAACTTTTTCCAAAGGTCGACTGACGATGTGGTGAGTGGGTAAACGTACAATCTTGTTCGGTTGGTAAGTGGTCACTTTAAAGTTTCCATCCTCTCCCGATTGCAAGGCTTCTTTCAATACCCCAAAGTTGACCACTCGACTGGTACGATAATTCAGAGTCAGTCCTTTCACTTTGCACGTCGTGTGCACTTCTCTTTGTTTGTCCCGGTATTGGTAGCCGTAATTTTTGGGACCGCCACTGACGAAACTTAGAATCTTGTCGTCGGGATGTTCGTCTGTCCAGGCTCCTAAACGGTCTCCTTCGATGTTAGGGTGATGTTGAATCGGGTGATGGATGTAAATGCAACTGTCCGTGTCAAAGTACAGGACGCGTTCCCCTAACAGTTCCAAAGCTTCGTACAATTTTAAGCGAGCATGGGCTGTCACGTAAGCCGCAATGATGACATTTCCAAAAGGGTCGTCTTGTACAAAGTCCAGATCTTCTTCGTAATTGACCAAGATCAAATCCTCACGAACGACGTCCACGTGTTTCATGTATTTGGTTTTGTCGTGAATCATCTGAAAGTAGCGGGAAGGTTCTGTCAAATATTCCGTCTTGGGTAAACACGGTCGTTGTGCCATTTTACCCCACAAGCAATTTAACATCACTTTGGCAAACGACCGCCTGCCTTCGTTTTTCTCGATGTGGTCTAAAGTGATGCCTTCTTGTTCCCGGTATTTCTCTTTGAATTGTATTTGGTCTTCGGGAGTGTGACACCAGGAAGGATAGCCGCTGGCTTCTTGCTTCAGTTTCAAAAAGGCATCCACGTAGTCTGCGAAAATGCCTTTCTGAGTAGGGTCACCCTTGCGGTATTGTTGTGTCTTGGGAAAGTGACAAATTTCGTACACTTCTAACAGTTGGTATCCCATGTCCAGAGCTTTGAACAATTCTACGCTGACCCAGGTTCCCGTCAAGGCCCGTTCTTCCTGGCTGTGCTGACAAGGTTGGTCTTGGTTGCACGTTTCGGCACAAGTACGGCACAATGGAAACATCAGTTTGCCTTGACAATGGTGAGGTAAGACGGGATGGTATAGGTTCGTGGGAGGCAAAACTTTGCACTTGATCAAGCCTTCGTATTGTCGAATGTTTTTCAGGTCGATGTGTTCCGTCAGCAATTGCGGGTGCCCTACGGGAAAGCGACAATATTTGCACACGTAGGGATACAGCGAACACACGTCCAAGTATTTGATTTCTTCTCCTTTCTCTTCGTCGGCTTGGTACAGCAAACAGGTGGCATTGGTCCTTCCTCCGTACAAACTATCCCTCGGGTTCAGCGGGTCCATGAACTGGTAACTTTCCACGAGGCGTTTAAACTCGGGATCGGTTTTCATACGGTGATCGTACTCGTGTTCCCACATTTCCACCACTTGGTATCCTTGCTGTTCTAACTTTAGGCGTCGCTGACAAGTGTCCTGATACAAGTCTTCCATGGTTCGTTGTAAAAACTGATTTTTAGTGCCACGGTCAGGGTAACAGACGGGACATCCGTGAAATAAGCAACCGTTAAACTCGTACACGATCTTGGGGTTTTCTAAGTCCCAACCATCGACCGAATACGTTCCGATGGTCTTTTCGCCTCCTCCGTTGCGGGCATGCTGAATCCACTTGTCTTCCTTGTCGCACAAGTAATGTAACCAACGTAGGGCTTTGACCGAGTATTGACGTTTGACAAAGTGGGTCGTTTGAGGACTGATGACAGCCACGGTGTTTTCAGGCATGAATCGTTGTCGATACACTAAGGAACACGCTTTGGCAATGGTGCAAGCTTCTTTCAAAGGATCGACCCCTCCGTGTTCCATGAACAGTTCTCGAAATTTTCCACAGCAACGCCGTAAAATGTCCACGTCGGAACGACAATACTTTAACATTTCTTCCTGAAAGTCGAAGGGGTCAGAGGCGTGAGCCTGATACCAAGCGTAGAAAGCTTCTCGTTGTTCGGTACGCATGTTGTCGGGGTCGTAATAGTGAGCCTCAGGTAAATGGGGTAGAACGGCGTGTTGATTGGCTTCCGTATTGAAAAAGTGTGGAAAGTACCCTTTAGCCATTTCTGTCATTCCAAACGTTTTAGGCATCCGACTCAAAGGCATGGCCAAGTAACTCATCGAATCTTTAAACTGCACTTGTCCCACTTGCATGAAAATGATTTTGGCTCCGTTCAAAGTGACTTTAGGACGTTCGGTGCCATGTTCCGTATAGTACCTCAAAAGAAACTGTCCATCGTATCCGGAGAAATTGTGAGCCATCACTGTGGCATGACGATGATAATCTCCGTAAAGTTCGATGTCCTCTTGGCTCCACGTCTTGTCGATGGGGTCTAAGACCCATTGGGCAAAATCGGCTAACGTGTTTGGTCCCCGAAAGATTTTTTCACGCCCTCCAGGAATTTTGCTGCAGTGAGGGCAATGACTGAAGATAGGTTGTTGAATGCACTTCTCGCACGCTCGATGAGCCACGCAGAAATTAGGAATGTGAATACCGGTCTCTTGCATGCATTCGAAATCGAAAAAGATGAAATTGCCTTTCTTCTTGTGACTGTCCTCTTTCTCTGGTGGAGGTTGGTATTTTTGCACGTAACATTGGTGTTCCAAGTCCACGATGTGGTGACAAATGTGACATTTCTTTTTTCCTGAACATACGTGTGCCTTGGTACTATTGGTACGTATGCCTTGTCCACACGTAGGGCACAATCTCAGGAGTTGACAAGCACATTTCTGCTGTGAACCTTGCGTCTTCAGATGTTGTTGGTAACAAGTAGGGCTAACAAACGTGCGCAGACAAGTCGAACAAGGCACTGGTTCTTCGCTCAGACAGGGTAAAGAGGCCAAACATCCTGAGCATTTCGATCCACAATGCTTGTGTTGCTCTCGATTATTATAACCATGGTCACATTTCTCACAGTAATAACTGTATCCCAGGAATCCGGTGATACTGGTAATCGTATCGAAATGGTCATCGTGATGATAAACGTGAATGTATTTTCCGTCCTTAAAATGTTGGCCTCGAAACAACAGAGGCCCGCGCATTTCTTGAGGGTGCACTTTTAAGGTGTAGCGTGGAGCTAGGGCATCTTGCAATTTTTGCATCTCAGGAATGCCACAGGGTGTGTCTTTGGACAGGCCAGCTTGTTGCAACAGGAGTTCTGCTTCGTTTCGTTGTTTGGCTCGATGGGAACGTTGAATAGTGTTCCAGGTTCTTTTCCATTCTACCGTGTCGTTCTTGTCGGCATAGGTTCGTCCCACCACGATGGCACGGGCTAAACACATCTGGTCATGAGAGTTGTGAATTCGGACGAGACTCTTTTTGGTGTTGCGAAGGTCGTCCACCAATAACATCTTTTTGCGTCCAGTTCCTTGAGGAGGAGAGACGTGGGTCATGTCCAATGTGGCTTTTCCATCGGTGATGTCAAACTGGTCATTAGATTGTTGCACGTGTTGAATCTTGTCCATGACTTTGGAAGCGGTCAATTCTGCAGGGGTGCTAAACTCGATCCAAACAGGGGATTTCAAACCGTCGTGTTGTATGGAAAGTCTCAAGCGATCGTCTTCTTTGGGTTGACATTGCTGCTTGAGTGCAGTGAGCAAAGAATCCCACACCTCAGTGATGAACACTTCTGCTTTCTCTAACGGCACTTCAGCCTTGAAATCTTTAAACTTCACTGTGTATTTGTAAGCCGTGGTTCTAAATTTTCTAGAGGAGCGCTTTTCCGTCTCTCGAATGGAATAGTACTTTTCAGGGTTGACTAAGGGTGGTGAACTTGGTTTAGAGGGTTCTGATTCTGGTTCACTCATGTCCTCTTCAAAATCACTGGCATGAATTTGTGCCAAGATTTCAGCCCTGGTACGAGGCGATAGATCACGTTTCTGCCTCTTACTTTCTTCTTCTTTCTTCTCAAATGAATGGGATCGTTTCATCTTGAAAGCAAAAAGTCAAATGACTCAAGTTCAAACACCATGAGCTACTTTATAGTCATAGCAGACCAGCGTATATAAAAGGGTGTGTGTCTTATCCTTTCACTATTCATTTCACTCTCAAGCCGAGCACAACGATGGAAGAGACTAACCAGATGGAACGTTTCGTCAGAGCTTTGCGAGGGGTCATTAGAAAATTCTCTTCAGACCAGCCTACGGACTACTCTCCTTCCTTTCGAGATAAAAGTCAAGATACTTGCTATATCTGTCAGAAGAAAGGGCATTGGTCTTCAGAGTGTCCAGACCGTCAAAAAAGAACAAAAACAGGGACTAAAAAAGACAAAAGTCAAGATACCTGTTATTATTGTAAAGAAAAAGGACATTGGTCTCCAGATTGCCCAAAAAAGAAACAAGAGGAGTCAGAAGAAAAGAAGGATTCTTCAGAAGAAGAGAGGGATTCTTCGGAAGAAAAGAGGGATTCTTCAGAGGAAGAAGAGGAAGAAAAAAGACAATTCTATTTACAAGAGGCAAAGAAACAGGAGAAGAAGAAAAGAAGAAGGGAAGAAAATGAGGAAAAGACGGTGAAGAAATTTAAAAAACAGAGAGAGTAAACAAGGAGAAAGAAGAAGTCAATGAACTTTCTATTAAAGTGTTGTGTTGTGAATTGTGAATTGGATTGTAAAAAAATGGAGAAAAGAATAAATTAATGATATAAGGTAAGTGTCTTTGAGTTGTGATTTTAAAATAAGAAGCTACACTCACGCACTCATACACAGACACGTACTATAAGGGTAAAATGGGTGAGTTATTTTTTTTTTTTTGAGTTATTGGCAAATTGAAATTGTATTTCTTTTCGAGAAATGTGGGTGGCCCTGAAAAGGGCCTTTTTTTGGTGCAGGGGTGAGTTTAAGCAATCAACTTTAACTGCCTTATGCCTTTGCCACGGCCAAGGCCTACTTCTGGACTGCGTAATGATGATAATGATTGGGTTGAAATCACTAAGGGTGGTACGGTAGGCTTAGTCACAGGGTTGACATGTTTGGCTCGGGAAGGTCGTATTCTCTTCGGTCGTGATAAAGAAGTCTGATACATTTGTTTCAGACTTCTTAACTCCGCTAAAATGTCCAACAGTACCGTGACCGTTTGATTTTCACCCTCTTGTTTCTTTGCTGCTACTTCTTCTTGCTGTTGCTGCTGTTGTTTTTTTCTTACCTCTTCTTCTTGTTGCTGTTGCTGTAGGAGAAAAGCCTGTTCCGCTTCCTTTTGTCGTTGTATAAATTTCTCCAATTCTTCTTTCTGTCTCTGTCTAAAATTCTCCACTTGCGGTAATGAAGAAGGTAACGCAGGTTCCGGAACAAATTCTTGCGAAGAGAGAAAATCCACAAAATCCCAATTCACCTCTTCTGAAAGTAAGTCCGGGTTCCCTTGGGCAGTCTCCCCTGCTGGTGCACCCCAATGGATCGTTTTCTGAGTTTCCGTCATGTTGAATCACTGTCGCATAGATTGACTGCACACAAGCGCTAGCAAATCTATATTGACTACGTGACGTCACAGACTGCTCTCTTCGGATTGGATGCGACTGGCTGAATTTTGTAACGCGTGTTCGGATTGGTGAATGAACTCAATTCGTTTCAATCCTACCTCTGCCTATAAATAAGCGCCGTTCACTGCATTGATTCACCTGTTTCTCGGAGCCTCAAGATGTGGACCGACGTTCAATCTTCAACCCTTGTGTCAACAATGATGTTCAGGACGGACATGCTCATGTATGTCCGGTCCAAGTGGACTGTTGTTGATAGGACAGATACAAGTCTATGGATGAGGAGAGTTTATATAGAAAGACAAGGATGTCTGAAGAGGGTACTTGTGTATGGACCGGCAGTTAGAAGGAGTTTAAGAAGAAGAAGAAGATGTGAGAGATGCCATCTATGTTAATATTAATATTAACATAAACCCAAAGGCCCTTTTCAGGGCCAGCCATATTTCTCGAAAAGAGATAGTCTTTGAATTGCCTACCCCTTTTTTTAAAAAAAATTTTTTAAAATTTAAAAAAAAAAAATCCCATGTTCCATTCCCCTTGTCCCTAAACAAGCCCAAACTCTATTCCCCATGTTAAATTCCCCTTGTACGTAGAGTGACCCACGATTTATCGCCATGTTAATTCCCCTTGTACGTAATCTGACCCACGATTTTTCGCCATGTTAAATTTCCATTGTACGTAATCTAACCCAGGGGGGGTCTGTAATGCTAATTCCCATTGTACGTAAAGTGCCCCCATTCACTACTAACGTCTTTGTCCATTTGGGAATTTCATTACCGAAGTTTCAGTCTCTTTGTCTCTTAAAAAGGTATACTAAAATTGTATGCGTTTAATCGTCAATTCTATATCATTTTTGGAACTTTCTGAGAAATTGCTATTTTCATCTTATTATATTATTTCTACTTGGCTTTGAATACATTTTCATCACTGACATTTTGTAGCGTCAGCTGTTAATTGCCTTAAACAGTGATACAAGTTAATTATCGGATAGTTCCTTCCGATCCAAACGACTGCGTTTAAATCACCTGAAGAATCAACTGGCAAATCATTATGACCTTTACAAAAGTTCTCAGATTAATGTTAAAGAGATAAATGTGATAATTAAAGTCAATTTATTGTTACCAATACGACTAATATTAACCTTATTTATTTTACGGTTAGTGGAGAAGAACAATTTCTCGACAGAATATCGGTGGGCAATGATCGAAACCTTGCTTCGCGTCAGTTTTATTGAGATCTCGGAGCTTAGCAAAATGTTATTGATGTAGATATACGATATGCATGCACCATGATAAAAGCTTGGTGGATTTATTTTATGCTTAATTTTTAGAAAGTAATATTGGCATACTGTACGCAGAATTGCTTGTCATAAATCGGGTTTTGATCATTTTCAGATAACATTGATTCGAAATGTAAACGCAGTGCGTATTTATATATGTAACTTTACTATTTACTTTTATTAGGTTAGATGATTGCTACTTTAAGTACATTTCCTTATGTGAAAATCATTTCTAAAATCTTCGATAGATAACCAAATTACATTTATTTTGTAATATTCAGAGGTTTATATATAATTCATACATACAACACTAATTAAAGTCTCAAGTTTGATGGTTAGATATGGTCTCAATGTTGGCACGGCTAAAATTAAATTGAATGTGCCTGTTAACATGGACAACATATAGAGTCAGCCAGCAACAGTCAACATCGACATTATTTGTATCAATCAACCAACAATAACTGAACCTGGTGAACAAAGGTCAACTGCACACAACTTGACACTAGGAAAACATTGGGCAAGTTCTGATAAGAGACATTGTTCTCAATAAATTCAGTTTGATTTAACTTGGAGTCGCGCATTCGGTCATTCCAGTAGCCGAGTCAGGCTTGATCATTTAAATAGGCACAATAGCCAACTGGCCCTCGCCAGGACACCCCTTGTCCTGTGTCCATTCCAGACCATACCATTGGACTCTGTACAGTGGAAGGCCGTGACACACACATATCCACTTCTGTTTCATCAGCGCATCGCCCGAATGTGATATTGTAATGGTCTGACGCCCTATCATTACAAAAAATAACCCAAGAAATAAAAGGATAGGAGTGTTATATTGACAATATACTTACATACATACAAACATACTCTCACACAAGGGCACGAGTATTTATGTAGGGACACTTATACCCACCCAAACATAATGGGGCGTTATAGGTGTCTGCTGTAAATGTGATATTAACAATTTTCGATTATGATTCAGTACGCGTCCCTACCATATAACTAAAAATGTAGGAGTGTTTATACACACATTATGTTTACAAACACACAAATATACAATCACACAAAATGGGGTAGGACGTAAAGGAATGGGGATGAAATATATACACACTTTCCTATACAAGTAAACCTTTGGTTTTATAGCCCATTATGGGAAATGAAATCATAAAGATGTTAGGACTACTATCCAACACCCTATTATAACATCAACACGTCCTGTATACTGGCCAGTATTGCACATACACCATCTAAGACACAGTGTGTAGCTACCAAATTCCAGTCATCTACTATCCAATATCTCACATTATATCTTCAAGACGCCGTGTGTAATGACTAGTAGCCACATCTACTATCCAACACGCCGTGTGTAGTGACAAACACACAACTATCTAGTATCTACCGCCCCACATCATACCATCAAGACTCTGTTTATAGTTACCAATGCCCTGTATAGTGATCAGATCAAGTGATTTACTATCCAGCACCACACATTATACACATCGACACGCTGTGTATACTGACAACATATCCTATCTAATACGCCGTGTGTATTGACGAACACTCAGTCATCTAGTATCCAATACCGCACATTACGCCATCAGTATGCCGTGTGTATTACCCAGTAACTTGGATATAATAACCAACAAGCCAGGCAAGACTGGTGAACGCACCGCTTTATATGGTAGAATCACGGATGTGTAGGAAAGCATTTCTCTGATTCGGAACGTGGATGTGAATTAAATCAATTTTTTAATAATGATTGACATATAGAATGTAAAGTACACGTGAACAAAATTTGTTTTAGCAAAATAAATAATCAACGTAAAAGAAACAAACAAGGCAACATCGTGTCTTCAAAATCGAACATGTTTAATAAGAAGAATAAGATTATCTAACGTATACACGAATAGAAACTGATACGTTGTAAACATTAAAATATGTACAGGGATGATAACGTTATGGAGTCACACTTGATTTCCAATGATGTGAGGCACTCTCATTTTGCCATCAACGCACATTTGGTTTCTGAGATAAAGAAAAGAGATATTCACAATGCTCACATCATCATCTTTATTTCCTTCCATGGAAGATTACATGATATAAGAATAAATCATCTGAATGCAATCAATAAATAAGTATTAAAAACAATTATATTAGAATACAAATTCTTACACTATATCAGTCAACAAAGTGTTCGTCAACTGCATAAGTTGCAAGTTTCAGTACCTTATTTGCAGAAGATAGCTGCACACTGCATGACAAAGTATGCTGCATACAGGACGAATAGCTTGGAGTTTTCTTTGTCGATTACATCTGATGGTAACCTTTTACCTAGAAGATATTGTAGTTGCAGCTCATCTTCTGCGTTAAATAACGTAATGTGCAGGCTCAGTGGAAATTTATCAGTAAGGAAATCCCAGAGAGAGTTTCTAAAATTCGAAATATAAGGACAACTAACACAACAATGAAGTATCAAGTCTGTATAAAGATTCCCACATCTAATACACATATCAAGCTGTGTTTGAGGAACAGCAGCCCATAGTTTAGCTACATAAGTAAATATCTTAGTGTGTTGTCTGGTTTTAGCCGACTGCCACACTGAGGCAGGTCGTAAGTATTCGTGTATCGAAGAGAATCTATCAAAATCTGCTTGATTAGACATACGAACTCTCCAGAGCCTATTTTCAAGACCAACAATTTTTGACCTTACAATTTCTTTCCAATTTTTTTAATCTGGAATTTCAGAATGATGCAAATAATCAGTTAGATACCCGAGCAAGTCAAACTTCTTTGAGGTATAATATAAATTTGAAATTAACCCGTAGCTTGACATGCATCCACTCAAAATGAAGTGAAATAACGCAACGTTAAACATACATTTAGTATGTACATTGTTAGGCATCAAACACAATCTGTTTAAAAACATCAATTTTCTTCTATCAATTTCGGACTGCGCTGATGTCTATCCTAGCATTCCCATGGCGATATCTCATCTTTTATGTGTTGGAAAACCTTGTAGATGTTTGGCAAAATACCTCAGAGTTTTATCCAATAAAGCGAGGTCACTTTTTGAAATGTTACACCATAATTCACTTCCATAAAACATTGAAGGGAAAATTACCTTTTTAATTACATTTGCAGCAACCAAAGGATTTAAACCATTCGGTTTAATGCCAATACCAAACAGACCGTGAAAAGATTTTTTTCCTTTCTTGCATGCATCGAGTATTGCGTCATGCGACGTCAGCTTTGAGTGAATCCGGTGACCCAGGTGTGTTGCCGAATCAGTAACCGGCAAACATGACGGGCCAAGATACCATTTCATATTGATATAATTCTTGTACTGGGGACCGAAAATGATAATGTATGACTTTGTGACACTAAGCTCGAATCGCCACTTATTACTGTAGTCGTATGCTATATCTAACAGCTTTTGTAGATTGCTAGGATATATAGCCAAAAGTGAAATATCATCAGCTAGGGTTGGATTTCCCACAGCTAAGGATCCAATCTTTGCTCCAAATCCACTATTTTCTAACTGTAACAGCAAGTCAGTTATTAATATTGTGTACATCAAGGTTGACAAAACACCCCCTTGTCTCACTCCTTGGCCAATTGAGAACCAATCTGAAAATTGGCCATTGACAAGAACTTTACTCTGTAAATTTGTATAAATGTTAAAAAATATCAAAAGGAATTTACCCGTAATTCACAACATGAATAATTTAAAAAGCAGTCCTTTGTGCCACACGGTATCAAATGCCTTTTTTGTATCAAGAAAAGAAGCAAAAACCCGTGAACCCATGTTTACATTATACTGAACTGATTGCAACAGCACAAAACTCGCTGTTTTGCAGCCTAAACCTTTTTGTTAGCCATGTTGTTGTGAACTGGGTATACTAGAATTAGTATCTTTGAGCCAAGTTACCAAACGTTCATTAATAATTTTCTCAAAGGTTTTGTAGATAACAGGCAGTAAAGTAACAGGCCTGTAACTTTCGAGGGAGTTCTTTGATTTTCTGTTACCTTTGTACAGTGGTATTACTAACCCTTTTTTGCAATCTACAGGTATGTAAGATTGATCAATCATCTGAGTAAATAAAATTGTCATACACTCGATGAGGTAGTCGCTGCCATAGATTAAATGTTCATTGCAAATTTGATCATGGCCCGATGCTTTTGATTTCTTTAGACTTTTAATGATTTCTCTTACTTCGTTTAAACTGATACTGGTCTGTAAGGCCTCGATATAGCTTTCTCCGTCATGTAGACCCCGATTTAATTCTCTCTCTATAAATTCATAAAAGTTTCCGTCAAAACTATGGCTAAAATTTGGCGTGTGAATGTCCTCATAGTATCTGGCAAAGCCATTTGCGATGGAATCATTATCACGGACACAAACTTCATCAGTTGACAGTTCCTGACAAAAATGTATATTGTTCCCTCTCTTAACGTTGATCATTTTCCAAAAGTGTCTTTCATCGCATTCATGTGCTATTTCAATTTCTTCATACACCTCCCCCATATATTTTTCCACAGCCAGTTTTTGAACGTTTCTAAAGTCTCTCTTCTTATCTTTATATTCTCTGTAAGAATTATATTGACTACCCCTCGGTCTTCCCTCATTTATCCAAGTATACCTAGCTTGTCTTTGAAGTTTATGTGCTTCTTTGAGTTCATTTGACCAGTATGGTTTGGCATGATATTTGAATTTAGACTTTGGAAGCGCGATGTCGCTTGACTGCTGTATTGTATTAACAATGTGCCCGTAAAAGCTATCAACATTGTCCGAAATAGTATCTATATCTAAAGTTTTCAGGCGAAGGTCCAGCTCAGATAGTTTGTCAAGATATCAGCGTCTAATTTATTCCAAGCTATGTTATTTCTCTTCATACACTGTCTGAAGTCTCTCCCACAGGTCACTGTACTAAGGGAAGTATGGATAGGGAGGTGGTCAGATATCACGCGCTCTTCGTGATCTGAAACGATGTGCACACTCCGTAATCTACCTATGCATTGATCTGACAGTACAAAATGATCAATCATCGTTCTTGCTGGGGTGAGTGCATATTATTAAATGTCCAGCACTCACTAGATTACACTGGTCAACAGTGAAATCATTACTGACTTGAAAAGGCCCTAATCTGTAGTATTTTGGTGTGCCGAACACGAATATAACCGTGAAAAATTTGTATTGGCTCTCGTTTTGAAGATATTCATATACCTCATTTTCTATGTTTCACTGTGTAAATTTCTCCAGTAGGACTGCAGCAACATCCGGAATAATGATGTAACATTGCATAATACCATCATGCTCACATCATCCACAGTTGATTGCATCATTTTCTGATGCAATGCAATACTAATGCCATGCGGCTGCTGAAGTAAGTTGACGTCAGCAGTGTACTATACATGTGTAGGCCTATTATACTAATGCCAGGCGGCTGCTGAAGCTGACGTAAGCAGTGTACTATATAAAGCCCAATCAGATAGGTTCAGCATTTAAAATATTTTAGACGTTGTGCGAGACAGTTCAAGCTACTGTTACATAAAACTTATTATTTTATCCATTTACGTACAATAAAGAACAGTAATGCCTCGAAAGTGTGTTAATACCGCGGACAATTTTTGCTATATTTGTGGGGAAGTGACATTTGCCAACCAGAAGAAAAGTATCAATTCTCAAGTGAAGAAGGCATATCATCTTTACTTCGGATGCAAGGTTGGTGACCAAGACAAGCCTTGGGCTCCGCATATATGCTGTGCTACATGTACAACACAGCTTTCACAGTGGTTGAATTGCAAAAGGTCATCAATGCCGTTTGCAGTCCCAATGGTGTGGAGAGAGCCAAGCAACCACCTAAATGACTGTTACTTCTGCTTGGTTCCTCCTCTTTCCGGCGGAATAACGAAGCGAAAGAAGTCGAGAATAGTCTACCCAAACATTCCGTCTGCATTGAGACCAGTTCCACATGGTGAGGGACTTCCTATTCCAGAACCTCCAGCAGAATATTCTCTTGATTCATCTGACGAAGACAAAGGTGAGTCGACCTGTTCTTCTCCTGGTCCATCAGCATGCAGTGATCCAGATTTTCACTGTGGTGCATCATCAACCCCACACAGAATAACACAGGAAGAACTAAATGACCTGATTCGTGATTTGGACTTATCAAAGAACAAGGCAGAATTGCTAGGATCAAGACTCCAACAATGGAATCTTCTAGAAGAAGATGTCACAATTACTGCATATCGAAAGCGCCACCAGCAATTGGAGCCTTTCTTCAGAAAGGAAAGTAATCTGATATTCTGTTCCGATATTGAGGGCCTCATGAATGCTTTAAAAATCACTCATGACCCACAAGAATGGAGACTATTTGTGGACTCTTCGAAACTGAGTCTCAAGGCTGTGCTTTTGCACAATGGAAACATTCTTCCATCTATTCCAGTAGCGTATGCTGTCCACATGAAAGAGACATACGATAACTTAATGCAGCTACTGAATTCCATTGAGTATAACAAGTACAGCTGGCACCTCTGTGGTGATTTGAAAGTAGTTGCCCTTTTAATGGGACTGCAGCAAGGATATACAAAATACATGTGTTTCTTATGCGAGTGGGATAGCCGAGCAAGGGAAATGCACTACATGAGGAAGGAATGGACTCACAGGCAGAATGTAGCCATTGGAGAGAAGAATATCCAACACCCAGCTCTGGTTGAGGCTCAGAAAATCTTGCTGCCACCCCTTCACATCAAACTAGGTTTGATGAAGAACTTCGTGAAAGCCATTGACCGGACTTTGCCAGCATTCCGATACCTGCATGAAAAATTCCCTCGACTCAGCGAAGCAAAGATTAAAGAGGGAGTTTTTGTGGGTCCTCAGATTCGAGAGCTTTTCAAAGATGACCGGTTCAACAACTTGCTGGAAGGTGACGCGAAACAAGCATGGAATGCTTTTCGCCTAGTTTCTACAAACTTCCTCGGAAATGTTAGGGCAGAAAACTATAAGGAACTAGTAGAAGACATGTTGATGAAGTATAAGAAACTTGGCTGCAATATGTCTCTAAAGATTCACTTCCTTCATTCCCATTTGGATTTCTTTCCTAGCAACTGTGGTATTGTTAGTGATGAACACGGCGAACGTTTTCATCAAGATATCGCAACAATGGAACAAAGATACCAGGGAAAATGGTCCACTACAATGCTGGCTGACTACTGCTGGACACTCCTCAGAGATGCTCCCGAACAGCTGTACAAGAGACAGGCGAAGAAATCTAAGATGTAGTCAATGACTTGATTTTTTATAGGTAGGCTATTACAGTTGACCTTTTACTATTGGAATGCATTTCGTTATGTAAACATTAATTTCTTGCAGATTACAAAAAAACTAGAGCCAATTTTGCAATTTGACTGTCATATTCGTGTTCAGCACATAAAACTTGATAAGAATTGACTAATTTTATTTCAGTAACATGACTTTTGTAAAAATTTGTTGTCCAGTGTTATTATATCGCAAGAACTCATGAAATATCCTCTCTTTGTAATTTCTGAAAGTGTCTGGTTCAGCTACTGCATTGAAATCACCAGTAAAATACACGTCCTCCAGCTGTGAGTACTGATCATAGAGATTTTGAATCAACCCAATTTGCGCTTTGTAACAATCTATGCCATACAATTGGGTCGGCATATATACACAAAAATATATACATTTTGCATATCGGGAAATTTGAATTCTATACCAACAACTCTGTCACTATTAACTTCATCTATAAAGTTAGCATATCTCATGAGAGAAGTTTTGCAGAAGATTGCAACTCCTCCTTTACCACATTTTATTAACATGCTATTAGAGAAAATATCCTCGGCCTTAGCAGTGCATTTATAATCAGAACGAATAGTATCGCAAAATGGAAGTATGTGCTGTACTAGTTTATGTTCAGTTATGCAAGCTACGTCAACATTATATTTATCTAGCATTGCACTAAAGCTAAGAGCAGAGGACATAATTCCTGTAACATTCCAGCTCAGTATATTAAGATTCATATTAACTTGCAATATAGGCATACTAATACTTATGCATTGTGAAAGCAGGACTAAAATGACAAAGATGACAAAACACATTACCTTCCGACAGTACATAATGGCAAATTTATGAACAATTGACTATGTCACCCCAGTCATGGAATATCGCATCCTGCACCTTCATTTGCCTCCTGATCGCGATTGTTAAACCTGTCGCGCCAGGATTGATTCCCATACCACCTTATTGCATAAACACCTTTTGGCCATGTTACATCATTTTCAACAGTGTTGCAGTCTGAATTATATCCAGTCAGCTTGGCCGATAGACAATTACGTCTACTGTGGATAAACTTTATGGATAACGGATCTATATCGAATTCTTTCAAGAATTTACTGAGGCTTTCAGCAGTAGATTTGACGCCAATGCCACCCACATAAAAGCGCCTTGTTCTACGTCTAACCACACCTTCAAATACAACATTCTCATCCTTGTCGTCAACATCCTCATGTCCAACAATACTCTCTGAGTCGATTTCTAAACCTGATTTACCAAATGATCTAGGTCTTTCTACCTGACCCCCAGTAATGGTAGGTATCATGCTAGGAGGGGTTTTCAAGTCAATACCTTTCACATTACTGTTGCTAGCCATCGGATGCCTAACGTGCTCTATCCTGGTCGAAGTCGAAGTCCCCTGTTCAGAAAGCCGTTCGGCGTGGGTTAACAGTTTATTTTGATTCCGAATGGGTGTGCGCACGACATTTGTCACATCAGGATGAACATTGGCTTTATAAATCTGTGGGATATTTCCATCGAAGGGGGCGATATGTCTTCAATCGAAAGTCTGTGAAATTATATCCGAGCTTTTTGAAACCAGAGTTTGCAGAGCACTGACCTCCCTCTTTTCCAAAGCTGGTTGGGCCATTACACCGGTTTGTGACTCCACTGCCGTTGTACCTGGGGTAGAGTCGTCAGCCTCAACCGACACGGGAGACAAACAGTTGGATACTGTAGTTCTGTTCTGAGATTCACTTGATAGGCAGCAGTATGTATCACAACCAGTTTTGTTAGAGTCAATCAAGACGGGAGATGAACAGTTAGACACATTAATCTTGTTCTGAGCTGCAATTGATGGAGAGCGTTGATCACCACATCCATTGGCACTACATGTTAGGTTACTTACACCTGGCCTATGCTTGTGAACGACATCCGCATAAGACATGGGTTTACTCAAAGATTTCATCAGCTTAACTCTAAGTTGCTCGGTGATGGTGTGAAGAGTTTAATTTTCTTTCATCAACACGCTTTGAGTAGTTTTCAGTGACGTAATCTCATTAAGGAGCAGTTCTATTGTTTGAGATTGTGCCTGTACCTTATTGTTTACATCAGCACGGAATGCATTAAGGTCATTCATAGTCACCAGTGTGATTTGGGTTGCCTTCAGAGATATAATATCTTCTCTGAGCGAAACAACAGTTTGTTGTAGATGACCGCAATCACTCTTAATTTCAGCTAGCGAGAGTCTTGCTGAATTAATCATTTGTTCTGCTTGACCTGCTTGCCCTGAGCTATGTTGATCGTCATGTTCACAATGTTCAGCTTGTACAAGGGTTTGATATCTTCTTGCTAAAAACAGAATCGAACTCGCAAGGATCCCCTTTTATGAATATAGCTAAAGAATAACAATCCCTTGCATATTTTATTAAACTACTTACACCATTTCTGTTCTTTCTAACAACCAAATATCCAGACGGACAGCCAGGAAAACCTCGTGCTCTACTAAATAAAACTGACCTTCACTGTCGTGTGCAACCTCTAGCAATTTCTCAATATACATGTCTCTGGGTAGATTATCTAATTCCTGATCAAGTCTTCTAATATAGTCCTGATTGGGAACCTGAGATATGACATCTTGATATGTTGGGCTGTTACAACGGTGACACGATTGTAAGAAACGTCAGAAGGTAATGAATTTCCCTGGTATCCATTTGTTTGTTATTTTCTCTCACGTAAATCTATGAACAACGGGTAGTTTCTGTACTCTGTTGCACGGGAGCTTAAATGTGTTTGCTTCAAAAGAAGTCAATGGCGGTAAGGAACGGTCACACCAGTCATTATACCTCTTTCTCAAAATCGGCCCCTCTGAGATGAGAATCCCTGCCTCTTCCAAATACTCTTCCAACCTTTATCTTGACTCATCGTGAAACATGTGTCGTGTTGTTTCTAACCTGAGGTGATCAACTTGACATCAATACAATGTTCCCTGCTCAGGTTGGTGATTCTTTCAGCCAAGTCAGAGCGAAAACATGAGACTTGTTGTTCTTGTCCTGGCCATCTTGAGATCATGACCATTTTGTCCTCTTGTTCTGGATCAGAAATATCCTCTCGTCTATGTCTGTATGGTCAGTGGCAGATGCTTTATATGGGCAGTGGCAGATGCTTTATCTGCTCGGGAAATGGACGCACCCGCCCATCCGCGAGTCTCCTGCTGCCTTGCAGGTCGGCTTTGGTTAGCCAAAGGCTAAGGGAGTAAACCCTAAAAGAAAATCCGGAGTGGAGACCCTAAGGCAGCTGGACGATGTACTACATCCCCTTCTGGCAACTCCTTGGTCTGGAGAGGTATGGGCTCCGCCAGACGACTTTTGCCCAAGACACACTGATAATGCTGGACAAATCTGAGCTTACAATACCGGATCGGTCGTCGCCCGGGTCAACAAGGACCGCGCCTGCCGTTGTCCACCAGGACGGAGGTGACAAGTGTGCTACTGGTACTATGCATACAATCAGAGCGAGAGACAACATTGTCATCGCCACCTGGAACATTAGAACTCTGGCGCAAATAGGAAGACTCCAAGAGTTGACACATGAGCTGGAACACTACACATGGCACATTCTGGGACTCTGTGAAGTTAGATGGAAATCCCTAGGAGAACACCAAACCGAAGATGGGCATATATTATAATATAGTGAAGAGTGTGACAAGTCAATAAATGGAGTAGGCTTCCTTGTAAACAAAGCCATCAAGGGATCTGTGCTGGAATGCTGCCCCATATCTAGCAGAATCATTTCCATTCGTCTGAAAGCATCTCCCTTTAACATCACAGTTATCCAAGTCTATGCTCCAACTACCGATCATGATGATGAAGAAATAGAGGAGTTTTACAACAAACTACAGGGTATTCTAAACACGGTCAGTAAGAAAAATATCCTCATTGTCCAAGGAGACTGGAATGCCAAAGTTGGCAAAGATGATCTAAAAGACTGGGAGGTAAATTGTGGACCTTCTTGCAATGAGCTTACCAATGAAAGAGGGAGACGGCTGCTCGAGTTCGCAAGCTACAACAACTTGGTACTAGCCAACACCCTGGGACAACATAAAGCTTCACGATGCTGGACATGGCACTCACCAAATGGAATCCATCACAACCAGATCGACTACATACTGGTTCAAAACCGTTACCGATCTGGCATCAATAGAGCAAAAACAAGGACATTCCCAGGTGCTGATGTTGGGAGTGATCATGACCTCGTGATTATGAACTTCCGGGTGAGGCTAAAGAAAATTAACAAGCCAAAGAACATCAGGATCAAATTCAACCTTGAACAACTGAAGGACCCTAACATCTACAAGTCATTCCAAGCCACAATTGGAGGAAAATTTGCTGCAATCCTTGTGATGGATGGTGATGTCAATGAGATGACAGACACCTTCAACACAGTCATGACAGCAACTGCCAAGGACATCATTGGCCTCCATTGCCCGAAGAAAAAACTCTGGGTTACAGAAGAGATTCTGAAGTTGTGTGATGCCCGAAGAGAACTAAAAAACACCAGACACACAACAGGGGCATTGAAGTACCGAGAAATAAACAAGAATATCAGAAAAACCTTGAGCAAAGCAAAAGAAAATTGGATTGGACAAAAGTGCACAGAAATGGAGAACAGTCTGATAAAGAATAACAGCAAAAAGGCATTCTAAATTGTGAAAGACCTCACCAGACAGAAACAACCAAGAGTCAGTACCATTCAAGACAAAAATGGAAAATGCCTCACAGAAGCGAGTGACATTGCAGAAAGATGGACTGATTATTGCAAAGAACTCTACAACCATCAGTCCACAGGAGACCCAGAGGTGCTTGAAGTTCCAAACTCCTCAAATGATGATGACTTCCCCATTCTCAAAGAAGAGGTGGAGTCAGCAATAAGAGCACTGAAGAATGGGAAGGCAGCTGGAGTAGACAACATCCCAGCTGAACTTATCAAGAATGGGGGAGAATCAGTGAAAGAGCTACTAACAAAAATCTGCAACAAGATCTGTCAGACAGGTGAATGGCCAACACAATGGACCCAGTCACTGATTATAACACTTCCCAGAAAAGGCAATCTCCAGCTGTGCCAAAATTACAGAACCATCAGTTTGATCAGCCATGCTAGTAAGGTAATGGTATCACGGTACCAATTGTTTTTCCATATACCTCAATGGTAATGTTTTGTGAAATAAATATACTTTCTGTCCTACTTGGGCATGCATGTCACACACTGTCATATAGAACAATGCTAGATTGTTAATTTGACAATGACATAACCAGGTACTCCATTGCATTTAAGAGAGATAACTCTACTGGAACTAGACAGGGGTAAGAGTTATCTAGTCACAACAAGTACATTTTCAGCCATGTGTACCATATTTTAAAAAAATCATAAAAATATAAGATATGATCTGGATAGAAATTAACACAAACTCACATGTTGCCAAGAGGCTCAACATCTTTTTTAAGCCAAACAGAAAGTACAACTCTTACATAATGCACCAATCACAGCTAGTGTTGTTCTTTAATTCTGAATACAATGTTCCATACACCTTAAGCTCCGCCCACCTGGACTTGCGCAATTGGTACCGTTATACCTAATGCTGAAGATCATCTTGAACAGACTGAAACCACAAGCAGATGAAATAATCGCTGAAGAACAGGCCGGGTTCCGGAGTGGAAGAAGCACAACAGAACTAATAATCAATCTGAGGGTTCTGTGCGAAAAGTACTCGCAACACCAACAAGACATCTATCATGTGTTCATAGATTTCAAAAAGGCCTTTGACAGAGTGTGGCATGAGGCATTGTGGGCCACAATGAAGAAGTATAACATGGGTCAAAAGCTAACCAATACCATCAAGCACCTGTACGCCAAGGCTACCAGTGCAGTAATTGCCCAAGGTGCTGTTGGGGACTGGTTCCAGACAACAGTGGGAGTGCGCCAAGGCTGTCTCCTGTCACCCACGCTTTTCAACATCTACTTAGAGCGCATCATGAGCAAAGCCCTGGAAAACCACTGTGGGACAGTCAGCATTGGAGGGCGTAACATCACCAACCTCCGCTTTGCAGACAACATTGATGGGCTGGCAGGCAGTGAAGACGAGCTAGCCACCTTAGTGAAGAACCTGGATGAAACATCTTCCAGATTTGACATGGAGATAAGCGCTGAAAAGACAAAACTGATGACAAATAGTGGCAAACAAATCTCAGCCAAGATTAAAGTCAGAGGACATGAACTGGAAACAGTGAGCCAGTTCAAATATCTTGGTTCCATAATCGCTGAAGAGGGATCAAGAGCAGAAATTTTGTCAAGAGCAGCACAAACAATGGCAGCTTTGTCAAAGCTAAGACCCATCTGGAGAGACAAGAATATCTGTCTGAAAACTAAAATCAGACTATTGCGAGCTCTAGTCATCTCAGTCTTTTTGTACTCATGTGAGGCATGGACCCTGGCAGCAGAATTACAACGAAGAATCCAGTCACTTGAAATGAGATGCTATAGAACCATCCTTGGCATCTCTTACATGGACCACATCACAAATAAAGAAGTGCGTAACACCATCAGGCGCGAAGTAGGCCAATATGAGGACCTCCTCACCACCGTCAAAAAGAGAAAGCTGAAATGGTATGGCCATGTCACTAGAGCCAACAGTCAGTCCACAACAGTCCTGCAGGGCAGCGTCCAGGGTGGCAGAAGGAGAGGTAGACAGAGAAAAAAGTGGACTGACAACATCACAGAATGGACCAGGAAAAGTTTTGCGGAGGCACATGCATTGGCACATGATCGAGACAAGTGGAGGGAACTGGTCAGATGTTCAGCAGCACAGTGCCTCAACGACCACACTAGGTCATGAGACTGATGATGATGATGATGACTTCTCTCAAGCTATTGATTTCCATATTATTGTCGAATTCTGCATCAAATATGACGTTCTCTGTTTTCTTAACAGATACTGCAAACTGATGATCCTCAAGAATTTATCCAGATTTTATAAGGTAGAAATATCCTTCTTTGCTTCCTTGGTCTGTAGCGAAATCAAATCCCTACAAAGCGTATCAACTTGCGTAATCATCGTACAAAATAGTATGACTGCTGTTCCTACCTGTCATGTAGCTTCAAACAGTGTTAAGTAATATCTGAAGGAATTTTTCTGGCAAAGTTAAGCTCAAAAGGTATGTTACACAACTTCTGACCATCTCCGGTGACTTCTACCTGGGACGCTTTGAAGTGTTTGAACTCGAAAGATTTTGATTGATGCTCAGGCTGCGCTGTTGACAATATTAATGAGCAAACGTTAGGGCAACTGTCCTTCGAAACATTATCTTCGATCTTGGATCAGAGTCCAGAGGCATTAATAAACGTTTTTACCTCCGCTTGGCTTAGAGGATATTTTATCTGCTCAAAGTTTTGCTTATGTCGTTTCCCATTATAGACAAGACTTCCACACAGCGCGCATAGTAAAGGCTGATTTAATATAACTCTTAAACCATGTCCTCGTTGTCGAGTGACTCCTTTTTATAAATGATACATCTGTTTTTACAATTCACATGAGAATCGTTTTTGATAATGTAATTTTAATCTTTTAATCTTGGTTTTTCCTTTCAGGAATATAAGACAATGTCCAAGATCTCCATTAATGCTAATATGGCCAAAATACGATTTACTGACAAGAGAATAATGAGCATGTAGGAATTCTCGGTGTACGTTGTACATTTTTCCCCTTTTCGTAAGCAGCGATGGCAGAATCCACTTTGAAAGGAATGTAGGTAAGCAACGGAGCAGCTGTGTTTCTTTCGACTTTGTACTCTACGACATTAGAATATGCAACATCAATTCAGTCCTTCATTCAGTTCCACAGGGCAGCAAAAATGCCTGTAGAATCAATCGTTCTTGTGAACGTCTTTCGAATGCGATGCTAAGTTTGTGATTTCGCTCAAAAACTGGGAGAAAATATGATAAAGAGTGTTTTGCGTCGGAAAAAAATGCATTTTAAGACGTTGCATAATTGTATGGGATTTCATGGTATGCATCGGCAAGCTTTCTTAGGAGTTTTACCGAACTAATCTTTGAATATTGCTGCAATTATTTTGACAAGATATTGATTATTGAAACAAAACTCTGCACGAATTCTGATGGAAAAGATATTCAATTGAGGATTCGATAGTGATGGTGTTTTGATTTCCTGAATTTGTTCGTTGAACGTCTAAAGTACTTGAATTCCAATTTCATTTTTGACGAATGATTTCCACCAATGTTGCTTTACAATGTACTTCGTGATCCAGTTGTATGGACTGAGATAACGTGGCTGTGAAACAACATGATATGTTGTTGGGAAACACGTGTAACCGTCACTAGGTAATGTTAAATTAAATTGATTATTCATATTTTGATGGTTCTGGTCTCCGAAGAGTCACCCGTTGTAAAAGAAGAATGATTTTCCAAATGTTTCAAAGAGGGCTGTGACTGGCAAACTGGTGACTGGCATTTGCAGCAAGGCTACTGTTGTTGTTGTTTTCACCGTCGGTATAATTCGACTAATAACTGGAATAAAGATAACCAAAAATGGCTGAGCAAAATAGTCCAGAGGTGTTTGTCTCCCCATTAAACTCGCAGGGATTGTTTTGTAGTTCTTGAAGAAAGCAGCTCTGAAAAGGTAACTTCTATTTCTTTCGATAGTCGATGAATTGTGAAGCTGCGATTCATGAATCGAAGACAGGTGGATGTCCTTTCTAACAAATCTTCATTTCCTGAAGTCGACATTTTCATATTTTATGTGTTCTTCGATCAAGAATGCATTCGATATTGTCTTTATATTCAATATTCGTAATTGAGGCAAGTAAAAGGTTCATTTTAACACTTCCCTATTCATATATATATATATATATATATATATATATATATATATATATATATATATATATATATATATATATATATATATATATATATATATATATATATATATATATATCGAAATACATAAGCTAAAATTTAAGTATGATTGTGGGTATAGTTTATGCAAACACTACCACTTTTTGCGTTTTAGATACTTTTTTTTATCATTTATAATCTCAAACTGAAACGTTTACTTTTCCTGTCTTTTAACATGACCACCCTAAAATTGAAAATCAAAATTCAAAAGTAAAAGAATATATAATGGAACAGAAACTTTGCAAAATGAAAATCAACATGGTTAATTGAAAATGAAAATATAAAAAATTAAAATTAAATTTGAAAAACAAAATTTCAAAATGACAAAACTTATGAACTGAAAATTAAATTATAAATAAAAATGTATGGCAGTGAAATTTAAGATAACAAATTTGCAAATGAAAATTGATTACGAAAACAATGATAATTGAAAACATAATACCTGAAAATGACATTTTAGAAAATTCAAATTTAAAATGGTGAATATGGTAACAAAAATTTTAAGATGTATAAGCTGAAATGACAATTTAAAAATATGAAAACTGCAAATCCAAATACAAAGATAAGAATTGAAAATAAAAAATAAAATTAAAATTAAAAATTTAAATTTTAAAAAATTGAAATATTTGCTAAAGAAATTGACAAAAAATTGAGATATTAAAATTAAGAAACAAAATTCGCGAACGTTTATTGAAAGAAATAACTGAAATGAATTCTAAACCAGTAAATTTGCGAAACTAAATCTGTAAGTAAAAGTTTACCAAGAAAATTTGAAAATGAAAATTTAAAAATGTGAAAGCAAAAAATGAAAATTGAAAATGGAAAAGTTAAAAGTTAATAAATGGAAATTGTAAAGGAATATTTATAAATATGAAATTTGAAAAACATAAATTTAAAATGGAAATGGGAAAAAAAACTTAAAAATGATTTTGAAAAATACGAAAATAGAAAAATAACATGAAAAAATAAATTTGAAAATTGTATTGAAAAAATGTTATCTGTAAAACACAATTCGGAAAATAATGATTAACGCTGAAGATGTAAGGAATGCAATTTGAAAAACTAAATTTGTAAATGAAAATTAAAAACGAAAATTGAAGAAAAACTGCCTTCTAAAACAAGTATAGAGTAAGTGCGAGCTTTAAAACATGTCTTAAAACACAGGGGTCGACACGATTTACGATATCAAACAGAAATAAACATGGAATTTTTTTAAACCGCCCTTCCACTCTTGTCAAACGGCATATATGTATGTTGTAGAGTATGATGTGTGTAAGCACTGCTGCCCTGCTATCGTGTGTGTGAATGATTTCATTCCCTTATATTTACATTCGAACCTCTTGAGTGATAGCATAATTTTGTGTTTGTAAATACAGCTTGTGTATGTTCCTACCCCATTTCGTTTGATAGCAAATAATTGGGTG
The DNA here is from genome assembly GCA_028554795.2 of Sinohyriopsis cumingii. Taxonomy (NCBI): domain Eukaryota; kingdom Metazoa; phylum Mollusca; class Bivalvia; order Unionida; family Unionidae; genus Sinohyriopsis; species Sinohyriopsis cumingii. The sequence continues at coordinate 90,053,354 of CM068841.1, read as the reverse complement.
TTGATCGCTCTAACAGAGTATTGGAAAGCAAGTGGAGTATTGGTCACTCCAACGGCATGCTGAGGATTTGTTGTGTAATAGGTAACTTGGTGCTAGATGGCTGATAACTCGGATTTGGATAGCTGATAACTGAATGCTGTTCACTCGAAACTGCGTAATGGTTAGTGTGTAGTTTCAACATTAGAGTTTGCGTTAGAGGGCATAGATACCCACAATGTTAAACCTATGGACATTTTTACCATGACATTTCACGTTAGAGATCAGAGATACCCTAAACCATAAACAGAAGCTTCAATGATAAAATTCTCATTCTTCAAATTAACTAGTACTCCAGAATTTTCATATATTACCTTCTTACTGAATTAGGATATTTGCAATTTAATTTCCATGGACTACATATATTTTTGCTGACCTACATCCTCTCTAAGCTTTGGCCTCAAGTATTGTTGCCAATATACCTAGTTTATTGTTTAGAAATAAACAAAAATTATGCCAGTAATAAATATTTAATCAGTAACTAGACAAGGCATTTTTAATTTCATATTTTTTTAATAGAAAAGCTGTTTGAAAGTGGTATAACTTGTGAGTAACATGTTCGTACCAATTAAAAAAAATTTTCATTATTTGTGAGGTTTGCAGTTTTACTGTTTACAAAAGCAACAATTGCATCCTATGCGATATAAATGGTTTAAACATTGGTATCTGAACTGATTTGTTCGAAAATGTTCAAATGGTCGTACGATTTTCCTGTAAATAGACAGTTTAGATACGCACATTCAAAATCTACCTCATGAGCTGAAAGAGCGTATTTGTACAGATTCAAGTGAATTGCAAAGAACAATTTGCACCACAATCAACATAGACTTTTAAATCAGTAATATCGGAATCTTATATAAAAATTGTTTACTTTTAAAACATTTAAATGTTTAGACGTTTATCAAATGCGAAAACATTATAAGACCTATCATGCCATGTCCTTGTCATTCGTGTTACACCAAATTCCATGGAAGAAAAGTCAATGATACTATTCAAGACTTTGTGGATTTCCAGGTACTGTTAAAAGACCTCCTTGCACAAGACGAGAAGATTACTTTGAATTATGAATGCCACGTGTATGTGTGTGTGTGTGTGTGTGTGTGTGTGCTATTTCATTTACCAACACATTCTTTGAGTCTAACGTATCAAGAGAACTTGTAAAGACATGACAACTGTTTACATTTAAGCTTGTATGTGTCAAATTTTAAATTTTCTTTAAGTGAATTTTCGATAGCTGAATGGTGAAAATGATACCGATCCTGATTCTCAGTGTATGGTGGAGGTAGACGTTGTTGGATACGAGCCATTCATGTCTTCTTCTGAATTCACTAATATGAACTTCTTTTAACACTTCTTCGAGGGTGTTGCCTGACAAAGATCATCTTCGTTTTCTGGAAATATGTGATCGTTTCATGACAGTAGATTCAAATTTATTTTGACTAGACTACATCTTTCTCATATAAACAGAGTGCCCCAAAGAGAAAACACTCATTTAGTTTTCAGTTTGTGAAGATGGAAGAGTCACAACAGATCGCTCGCACTTCTGGTCAGATATTTACGGAGCGTCATTTTACTTCCAACAAGACTTCTGACTACTCCTCTTGAAATAAAAAGTCAAGACACAAGCTGCATCTATCAATAAAAGATGGCGTTTGGCTCTAGAGCATTAACATTGTCAAAGAAAACGACCCTTTTTTGAAAAACAGAGACAAAAGTAAAGATAACTGATAGCAATTCCAGGTAAAAGACACCACCCTTTACAGTGTCCCAAGAAAACAACGAAAGCATAGAGATGGAGCATTCAGAAGCAGGAAGAGAAGAATAACCGATTCCAGTAGATAAATTCAAAACAACGAGACAAGCAGAAGAAATAGTAGAAGAGGAAGAACCCACACCGGTAAGAACTGTGGACTTTTGTGGCGATTCTCATTTCACAAGAATATACCAAAGAAAACTTAAGTGTTTGGGGGTTTTTTATATTAAAATTTTGTTATAATATGGTTAAGATAGGTAAACACTTTAACCGACAAGAAAAAGACGTGTTGCATAATAAGTGTGGGGTTACAAGTCAGGTACTATTTTGGTTTTTTGGTGTTACTTTTTAGTCTAGACCAATTTGTTTACACACACACACACACACACACACACACACACACACACACACACACACACATATATATATATATATATATATATATATATATATATATATATATATATATATATATATATATATATATATATATATATATATATATATATATATATATATATATATATATATATATATCCTTTAACAATCATCCCTCCAGTACAGTTTCGTAATAATAATGATCGTTTAGTCGGCCATATAAATATATGTTCCGAATTTTGTTTCGCTCACCGCTGGTGTCTGAGGCATTTTCTTAATTTTATTGTTACTCTTAATCTAAGCCAGTTTAATCAGATATTACGGGATTTGTCTAATCTCCGTTAAATTCAGAGACAGTTTGGTAATATTAACATTACTTTTGGTTACATCGATTACATCTGACCTGTCTGATGACAGGATTATGTTAAGTCCTTCCTGTTCTCCGCTTTTCTCAAGACTATGAGAGTCTTAACCGAATTATATTTGTATTGGAATAGATTTCTTTTAGTAAGGTACTGTAGATAATTCTTTCGTATAGCCTCTCTGTTAAAATAATTCAGTTAACGCTTCCAGTAGGACAAGCATGAGAAGACAAAGCTTCTATTACTTCAGTCAACTCAAGATTATGTGATCCTAAACAAAATGCATTTAGCATGGAACTCTAGCGCAATTCTGTTTACTAAGGGAATTTTAATATAATTCTTTCCCCTGACATATCTGCTAAAAACTGAATTAAATTAAATCCTGCAAATCTTCTATTCCTCCTAACTACTTCGAAATCAAGAGGGTCGTAATATAATGTTACTAGCAAGATAACTGACATAAATATGATAGGAGCTTGATATGTGGTCATTCATTTCCATAGAAAATCTGATAACATTAGTAGAGTTAGACAGAGAATTAGTGAACTTGATAATATGAAAACTGTTCAAAATGATTGGAAGCTGTACAATTAAGTTGGTACATCGGGAATGTTGAGAAAAGATAATGCTTTACTTTTAAACGATACATCTTCATGCGGTAGCAATGTGTTTGGCTCACAACGAATGAAGTTGGAAAGTGTGTTATTTCAGAGAGAGAGAGAGAGAGAGAGAGAATAGTGAATCGAGTGGGTACTCAAGGGAGGCAATGAATGTATTGATAAATGTACTTTTGTTATCTCCCTTGTATTGCTTACTAGAGACAAATTACTCGATATGAAACCAGTTGTTTACTCAAGAATGAGGGCCGAAGAAGCGATGTCATGGCGTTGTTATGTATGCAGTTTCTTTTCTTTTTTAAAAATAAAAATAAAGCCGATGTAGGTTTTAAAAGAACATCTATTTCATATAGCCAACAGTATATATTCCAAGATCGTGAATGTATGTTTTAAAGTCATATTCTTCGCATAGTATTATCTTTAATACTGTGTGTGTGTGTGTGTGTGTGTGTGTGTGTGTGTCCAATGCAACTTCTCAAACTTAAGTACATATTTTCTATTGCGTCGTGTTTGTGGGTCATTGCATTCGTCTTGTGCATAAACTGTTTGGAGCTATCGGAACATCACGTGACATGTGACCGACTTTCTCGTGTTTAGTGTTTGTAAAATAACAAAGCTCAAACAGCATGTCAAATTGTAGGATGTTTAATTTGTTATTATTCATGTCCACTAAATCATATCTTTTACTTGATATGCACACTGGAAAGAAAACGATGTGATTCCATGTCCGTTACATGGATGGTTTCTCGAAGTTTGATAACGAGACAATTCGAGTGATTGTGTCTAATCAGATGAATCGACGAGACAATATAGTCCAGTTTAAGTACCAGTGTTTGAGGAAGATCTATTTATAATATTTTACTTCGAAATCATAGAGGTTGATACGGGACTTAATTATTTTGAGCGACTGAAGGAGTTTGAGATATTCAAGCTCGATGCAGTGACTGGTGCGTTTCACTGTATTTTAATAACTAAATATATGCAAGAGAATAGGGATGTCAACTCTCGACCTCTAAAGTTGCTAATGCCATTATGTCGATTGCTACTAGTTTTGTCGAAGAAACTCTGAGTCAAGAGTCAATTAGTAGAAGTAACATCAGCTGTTACAATCCATGTACAACACACAGTTGAGAGGGCGAGGACGGACGGAGGCACATGCACGGACGGACTGACAAAGTGAATCATATTTACAACCCAATTCTCAGGGTCGGATTATAATGGCGTTAAAAAGAATAAAAAATACATCTTGCGATAACAAATCATGGTCTACTTTATTATTGAGATTTAAGTACATCTTGTAACCACTGATCAAAATCTACTTTGTTACAGATGTTTAAGTACATCTTGCGATCACAAATCAAGGTCTACTTTGTTACATATGTTTAAATACATCTTGCGATCACAAATCAAGGTCTACTTTGTTACATATGTTTAAATACATCTTGCGATCACAAATCAAGGTCTACTTTGTTACAGATGTTTAAGTACATCTTGCGATCACAAATCAAGGTCTACATTGTTTAAGTGTAATGCCACTTAATTTCATTCTTAACAATGCAGGGCGCAGTTAATTGTTGTAGAGGTATCTGGATACTTGTACGTATGATATATATGTTCTTTTATGTTTACAATGCTTTTACTTTATATCTATGACCGCTCCGGTGGCTTATTGGTTAGAGCGTCCGCCTCGGATCCGGGAGGCCGTGGGTTCGATCCCCGGCCGAGTCATACCAAAGACTTACAAAAATTGTACTAACAGCTGCCTCGCTTGGCGCTAAGCATTAAGAGGTTAGTGTTAGGACTGGTCGGCCTGGTGTCAGGATAATGTGACTGGGTGGGACATGATGCTACTATAAACTGCCACAATGCAGATGTCATAGCGATATGACTGAAAAATTGTTTAAGGTACGTTAAAAATCCAAATCACACACACACACACACACACACTTTATATCTATATTTTAATTTATTGTAGTCTGAAATAAAGAATTCTTATCTTCTTATCTTATCTTAAAAGGCTACTAAACATGGAATAATACCTGAGCTGACCAGTATAGTAATAATAATAACAATTTAAAAAACCCCAATAACAATATGATGACAGCAACAGAAATATGTGAACGTGACTTCTTGTGACATGCAAATACTAGCATATGACTGTAATAAAATGAAGGTCGCAAACGGTAATTAGCATAATGAATTTTAAATGACACTCATCGCAGCGTTATAAATATTTGTTGAAAGACTGAATCCATTAGCATTCCATAATAAACGTGAATTAATTAACATACTATGTAGTAAACACAAAGGAGTAATTAACGTATTACAGGTCTAAAGGACGTCAAAGAACAGTAGTAGATGGGTTTTTTAAAATGGATGCCTGAATTAAAAGAAAGATTATTTTAATGTTAACGTGTAACAATTAACGTAATGTTTAACAATTACAAGGTCAATAACTGATTACCGTTGTCAAAATCGATAATTGATTTAACAACGACAAGATCGATAGCTCGTCTATGTTAAATGAAGAATGTTAACAATGACAGATTCGTTACTATGACAAAATGGATGCAAAAGAACCTCATTTTCTTTCTCTCTCTCTCTCTCTCTCTCTCTCAAAGTTGGTAAGCAATGCTTTTCCACTCAACTTTACTCTAAGTCACCCACTTCGAAAATATGAATTTCCACCGTTATAAAGGTTATGTATTCTGTACATTTTCCCTATATAGAATTGATATTGATTTTCGTTTTGTTTCAAAATCGTTGATTCAAGTCCTACAAGAGAGAGAGAGAGAGAGAGAGAGAGAGAGAGAGAGAGAGAGAGAGAGATGAGGGCGGTGGAGGAGAGGGGATATATCTTGTAATCACAGCTGCGTGTAACCACACATTCTGCGTGAATTTTATGCATTTTAACTGCCATGGATTTACAATCATAAGACAAATTGTAAGTGGCACGTAATGAGTTAGACTTGACAACCAAAACTATCCATAAATAGTATCACACACTTGTACTTTGTATTCACTCGGAGCGTGCACACATTACAATTAATGTACGAACGCATCATTAAATTGATAAAGATAGGTAACAGCTGTTTGACAAATAAATGGAAATATCGCAGGCATAGTTTGACTATGCACCGTTTCCGCTTTCCATAAAAACAGTACACATGACTTTTAAGTATAAGTATTAATTATGTATAACTACAACATCGATCCTCCTCTCTCTCTCTCTCTCTCTCTCTCTCTATATATATATATATATATATATATATATATATATATATATATATATATATATATATATATATAATTCTGTTTATAACGTTATAACGAGATGACTAATACAAGGAAATACATAAAATAGAAAGTCCCTGTGGGTGTTTTGTCCTCACTGAAAATAAAATTCCGACATGCCTATAGGACTTTGTCCCCTGGACTTTATTACAGCTGGAGAATATATTTATTTCTAGGCTCTTATAGGTGAGGAGATCTCATAAGGGAACATGGAGAAGGATGCAGAACTGCATAAATTAAGATAAAAAGTCTGATCCTAAAGAAAGCTAAAAGCGAAAACGTTTGTAAATGTCTGATTTTCCATGTCTAGCATGTTATCACCTCCTTTATTAAATCTTCCATGTCTTGCATGTTATCACCTCCTTTATTAAATCTTCCATGTCAAACATGTTATCACCTACTTTATTAAAATTTTCCATGTCTAGCATTTTATCAAATACTTTATTAAATCTTCCATGTCTTGCATGGTATCACCTACTTTATTACATTTTCCATGACAAGAATGTTATCACCTACTTTATTAAATTTTCCATGTCAAAGATGTTATCACCTACTTTATTAAATTTTCCATGGCTAGCGTGTACATTATTAAATCTTCCATGTCTAACATGTTGTCACCTACTTTATAAAATTTTCACTGAATTCGATCTTGGCATATTTTTCTTAAATTACAGCATATAAGGGCCTCACGGCACAGGATTTAAATGGCTATACTAGGATGAAAATTGAGGGGGAAAAAAACGGTGGATTTAAATGGCTGAAAACTGAGAAAACATGGATGGATTTAAATGGCTATGAAAGGATGACAATTAAAAAACAGGAATGGACGAGACAGTACTACAATGGAAAACAAGTTACTAAGATGCACTCTTATTCCTTCTAAGAATTCTCATAAAATCTGTATACAAAAATTAGTGGAGAACTGTACTGTCTTTATAGATTTGCTCCAACATATATCCTACACAAATCTCAAATTCAGCATACAACAAAGTCACTATTAATTGAATCGCGGCCCTTAAATAATGCAGTCAACTGATTTGTGCATTCGCAATTTCGAGGTCATTCGCAATGTCAAAGGCAGTGTCACCAATTATACATTGAATGTATGCCGAGTTGCATACCGATCGTCTCGGCTATTTCCGAAACAAGGATTGACAGAGAAGTGGACTCCACATATATCATTAACTTGAGAGAGTGACAGGTATAAGGTGAAGTTGTTTGCATTTGTAATATGCACAATAATATGCAGAAAGATGGCGTACCTCTATGTTACTTTTATGTACTGCGCCTGATATTTCTTTGGATATTGTACTTTTGGAAAATGTACATGGTCTAAGCACACATATAGCCAAAATGACTTCCCCCGTGTGCTCGAAAAATCAGCCTAATTTAGTCTAAAGTACATTATCTGTGGCCGTTATTAAAATAGCGAAAACAAATTTTACCTGACTAGACAATTCAGCTTCTGATGGTGCAACGAACTTATTAAGAATATTTAAAACGCAAAACAAAAGGTTATCGGGTCGTTTGTTTACATTTTATCTTTGAGGTCCAGGAAGTGAAAATGACCAAACGGAGCTAGCAATTTTTGGATCGATGCACATCTTATATAAGGCTACGCTGTATACCCTATAATAGAAATAATATCTATAAGGATGCAAATTTCGTTCGATCTATGAAGGGCACATTAAATTGGGCCAGAGAACAATTAATTAGATTTATGGGGACAGGTGCTTGTTAAATTGCTATACTGCAATGATTTCTAATGTCTGTGTCGGGAGAGAAAGTGATTCTTAATTAAGCCTTCGTTTACTTAATCGTTAGACGACAGGAAAAGGGACGGCTAACTTCGATCTTTGTATCGAAATGTCGGAAGTTGAAATTTTCCAGAATAAGGTTTTGAAATCTATAAGTCAAACTGACCGCAATTTTGACGCCTTACTATAAAAGACGGTAAATATATTTAATCCTGATTGGTTACGCTAAATAAGGTTCGTGGTTCCCACACAAAAATTCTTGGGGTTAAATTGCCGTCGTCGAAAAAATCTAGTCGGTCTGCACTTTTCCTGCAAGAGTGAAAATAAAAGGGACTCGGAGAGTAAATTTGGAAGTAATTCTCTCATAAAACATTGGTCAAAGGGACCGGATGTCTGGAAAGTCAACGGACACAATTTTGGCGGTAGAAGCGAACAAAGCTTGAAAGCACAAGGTATTTGCGTCAATTTCATGTAATTCGTTGATACCAATATAATGATTTGCTTGAATTTAATTTTTTTATATTAGCATGAATGTATTTGTTTAAATCCGTAGATCAATTCTCTTGAAATTAGTGTAACTGTGTTTGAGTTAATCCCTCTGATTCCGTACAATGGTCTTCTTAATATAAGTTTGACGAATTGTTTCAATTTGTCGTCTTGATTGTTATAGGGATCTAAGAATTTCATGCATTACTTTAGTTGATATTAATTAGGAGAATCAGTTTGAATTCACTGATCTTAGATGATTTCATGTATGCTAAAGACTCGAATGTGTTTATTCGCTGAAAATAACATTCATTCATTTGTGTAATTTAGACGAGAACGGAACTGTTATGTCTCGTGTAATGTTAACGGGAATCAGCGTTGAAATAGCCATTAGGAAGTACATTAATCTTGTGAAACTAGGTTTGTTTATGGTATGTCATGTTTAGCTTGACCAAATAGCCTTTGGTCTGTTTGAATTGCGATAGAACGATATCTGATATAACGAGAAGGGAGTAACGATCTGTTCCCAGTAGAACAACTGACAGAAGATTTACGTCGCTTCTCTGTTCAGTTTGAAAGGGGAAATAGCTCCGCGGACGTATCCACTGAAGTATCCACATACCTACTTATCCAGGCATCTACGTACTTACGTATACACCTACCCACACAAAGTGTGAGGGCCGAAAAGAGGCGGAAAAGGGAAAAAGCGAAAGGACCTAGAGGAACCACCACAGTAAAGTTGGAGTGGACCGGAATAAGTAGGTTATGAAGTTGTACAAGACAATGACTTCGATCGTTCACTCAATTATATGATGACCTAATTCTATCATTTAGAACAGATCGGCTATTTATATAAATATATTTGTGTTTGAAATTCGGTGAAAGATTTATTCCAAAAAGAAGTGTATCTTCCTAATGTAATGCATTATCCAGTCATTTATGTAACTGATTAAATTTTTGTTTTTTCATGTACAGGGGCTTGTGTCATTCTGTTCTATATATCTGCTCAGATCTCCATTTATTCCATCTATAAGTTTCACACTTTATTTAAAAATGTACTCGATCCGGGCAACAATACTGGGTGCGATCCCCCTCTAGATAACGATAGCCAAATAAAGCGGACACCTTGTAAGAAGGTACAAGCTTACAACACCACCAGTAGCAAGCGCTAAAATATCTATCAATAATACACCTATAAGGAATTAAAAGTTCTTTTAACAATACCTAATATATGCAAGGTCTTTTTTTGTACAAAGCTAACTGAACAGTCGGGTAACGAACGCAACACTTGGTATATTCAGAACTTGTCTAATTAGGGCACTTTTTTAAACAGTTGCTGAAATATACATCCTAAACATGGCAACGCTGTCACATTTAGTTTGAATAGCAACACGAGTAGTGAATGGGGGCACCCTAGCCTCAATGGAAATTAGCATTACAGGACCCCTTGGGCAAACCTAGCCTCAATGGAAATTTAACATGGGAAAAAATCATGGGCAAACCTAGCCTCAAGGGGGAATTGAACATGGGAAAAAATCATGGGTCACTCTAGCCTCAAGGGGAATTGAACATGGAAAAAATCATGATCAACTCTAGCCTCAAGGGGAATTGAACATGGAAAAAAATCATGGGTCTGTTGAGCGACAAGGGAAAATGGAACAGGGTCGGGACCCTATTTTAATAAGGTCCCGACCTGATGGGTCTATGGAAATGGAACATACGAAAATTGAAACAGGGAGGGGTCCCTATTTTTTCAAAACAAAAAAAAAATAAAAAAGGGTAGGCAATTGAAAGTCTATCTCTTTTCGAGAAATGTGGGTGGCCCTGAAAAGGGCCTTTGGGTTTCTTCTTCTTCTTCTAACTCCTTAACTTCTTTATCCATCCCTTTATTTTTTCCATCATTCCTTTCTTCTTCTTCTTTTCTGTTTCCGGTATCCAGTCCGGGTGACCCATGGCTCGGAACTTCTGTTGGATTTTCATCCAGTTAGCGTTTAGTTTCTCTAGTTCTTCCTTTTTCTTTCTATTTTCTTCTTCTTTTCTATCTTTTGCCCACCTGTCCTTTATTTTCTCCACTTCTTCATCTATCACCTTTCTCATCTTTTCTTCCCCTTTTTTCAATTGTTCAACACTCCTTTTGACAAAGGGCCACTCTGACCTTTTTTCTATCTCTTCCAAGAACCTTCTTACTTCTTTTACCTTCTCCATGGCCTCTTTTATTGTCCCCACTCTGACATAAGGGGGATTTATCAGCCCTCTCAATCTCTTCACTTCTTCTTCAATTAATCCCTCTATCATCTCCCTGGCTAATTTTAGTTCGTTCACGTAGTGCAGACTTGTTCTTAACCTCCAATCTCTTTCAATCCTTTCAACTCCATGTTCACCATCCACCATCCAAACATAAACATGCCTTAAATCATTAAACAGTTGGGACACTTCCATCTTCTTTTTTTATTCCTTAGAATGGTGCGAACGACGAATTTTGTGGGTTCTTATACGAAAAGCGCGGACGTGATGGAAAACATCCCCAAGACAAAAGTTATATTACCTAGATTATCACTTAAAACGCGCGGACGTGAAGGAAAACATCTCCTACTTTTCTCATCTCATATTATCTACTATCCACATACGTGAAGCAGCAATAAACAAACCCCAAATCTACTATCCACACAAGCAAAGCATTATAATTAAACCCAATAATCTACTACCCACACAAACATACTTGAGCGCTTACAAACACACACACACACACACACACACGGAAAAAAGAGTAAGTGTTTACATTCACACTACTCTACATACACACATTGGCAAATCGATTACTATTTCTTTTCTAGAGTATTGGGTAGCCCTGTTTGTTTTTTGAACTCCAGTGACACCTGGTTAATGATGGCACCTTCCAGGCCTGGCACCACACACATATCTTCTTCCCCAGTCTCCTTTTACTTTTTTTCTTGAGAGCGCAGAGGGAGGATGATTGGCTTCAGCACCCCAATCCTCTGTCTCTGGTATCTTGAAAGCCATCCTCTGTCCTATTTTCTTTTCCTCCTCTTCCCTCTGTCTTCTCTCTTCGTCTTCCTTCTTTATTCTTCCCTCTTCTACTATGGCCTCCGCTGCCAGTTCATTTAACAGGCGCCTGACATATTCCAGATGTATCTGGAGTTCAAGAATTTTGCTTATTCTGGTATTCATTGTCTTGTTAACGAATGAACAGGATAGCTAGACTGCCAAGAGATTTTCAATTTATAGTTAAAGCGCGGACGTGAAGGAAAACATCCCCTTAAAACAAAAGTTAGTTAGTTAGTTAGTTGGATTATAGTGGTTTTCATTCTTTTGAACATGTACCACTTGTTTATTCACGCACTGCGTGATTTTTAATTACTCCTGGGGGAAGGAAAAGGAGCCTCATCCCCTAAACAAAAGTTATATTACCTAGATCATGACCAAACAACGCGCGGACCTAAAAGAAACACTCACTGACTTTTTTATACTACCTATAAGTATTATAAAAAATTTCATTAGACAAATAATATACTATCCACATACGCAAAGCAGTCAAATCAAACCCCAAATCTACTCTCCACGCACGTCAAACAGCAAAAAAAAACAAAAACATTATCATAATCTATTATCCACACAAACACATACACTCACACCACAAAAGAGTCAGTGTTTATATTCACACTACTCTACATACATACATTGGCAAATTGATTGTTATTTCTTTTCTAGAGATTGGGGTAGCCCTGAAAAGGGCTGTTTTTTTGTGTGCGAATTTGAAGCTAGGGCGATCTTTTAGTTTCTAAGAATGCGATGTCCTCTGACGATAGACTTTCTGACGATAGGTCTGCTTCTTCGGAAAGAGAAGAAGAACTCTTTGGTGTCGATACGACAATCGACAAAGCCTCTGTCAGGTTCAGGTTGTTGCTGCTGCTGTTGTTGCTGTTGCTGCTCTCTCTGCTGTTTCTGAAGTCTGTACTTCTCTGTCCATTCTTCTTTCTCCCTGTTCACTTCTTCTCTGAAGAGCTCTTCTATCAGGTCTTCAGTGACTTTTAACATTCTCACATTCTCTATCTCTTCTGGCTTCGGTATCAGACTGTGTCTGACCCTATGCAAATTCACGTAGGCTTCGTTTAGCTTAGCTAGTCTGGAGCACATCTTCGTAGGAGGATGAGTCGACAATGGATGGTTAGACTAGAGGCTACCCCCGGATTTAAAGTCATAGCGCGGACGTGAAGGAAAACATCCCCACACGGTTTTCGAGCCGGAACGTTCAATGAATGCCACGAGAGGGATAGTAAAAAGTCAAAGAGCATCAATCAAAATTCTTATAGCCAAACAAAAGACAAAGGTATTTTTTTCAAAACACATTTTTTTAATTCATAAATTACTTAACACTAACAAACAACTCTAACATTTTTAACAATAATCCAACAATATAACATCAAACATATTTTTTTCAAATCACAAACATTTTTTTTGCAACTCACACGTTATTTTGGACAGGGCTGACAACGTTGTGAATGAAATTGTGATTTCCACTGTTGGAAGTCATTAGGCCATTGATGGACACTACGTTTCCTAGCTAGAGACAAAAGATAAGCATAATGGTCACAAAACCATCGATCTACTTTCACATCGTTTCTAGAAGAAGAACGAGGATCAAACTGATTCATTAAATCTTCAAAGGAATAGCCCTGACTGCGATGATGCAGAAAATACACGCAATATTGTCCACACACCAAGGAATCTGTGCCTTGTAATTTCACACTATTGAATCGGGTGATCTGAGCATTTCTTCTCATAAAGTTAATGATATCGTCTTCCAAAGGAGGCAATCCATACGAATCGAAATATTCCACACATCCTTCTTGAGGAAAGTAGACGACTACCCAGTGGGTTCCTGGGAGATGACTGTTGTCCGTGTTGATTACATAAGCTTGATGGCCTTGAGGTTTGCGATGAGGGAGTTCATCTTTAGCACAGACGACAGGATTCCAAGAAGCCGTGTACGAACTGTGGTTCAAAAGGTAATAAAGTTCCCAGGTATCCATTGATTTATGTGTATTTTTCTTCTTCTTCTTCACAGGTAATAATAAGTGATCAATTCGATCCTGACGTTTTGCTTGAAAATGTCTGACAAGTAAAAGGCGTTTAGCTTCGTCTCCCCACTCTGATTCAGAAGAGCTTCGATACGATGGATCTCTTGAGTGGTTAATGGTGGACAAGAATGTTCACGCAAGTCTTTATACCACTGATGCAACACGACTTCGTCCGAGATGAGACTCCAAGCTTCGTCCAGATACTCGTCCAATTTTTCTTCTTGACTCAGCATCAGGCATTTATCGTGTTGAATTTGACTGGGATGATCGTTTTGACATCCATAGCAATCTTTCTTGATCAATTTCGTCATTTTTTCGACCAAGTGTTTGGCAAAACAGGAGACTAAATGGGGTTCTTGTTCTGGCCATCTTGACTTCATCATGATAACTTCTTCGTCTTTGTCTTGAGATTCTTCTTCCCCGGTCTCCTCACATTCCATCTTCAAAGTTTCTCCACTAGGTAAAGAGGGATAACAGTCTTCCATGGCTTCTAATAATCTAGAATGACTTCTCTCAAACTGTTGATTTCTATGGTATTGTCAAATTCTTCATACAGGAGGACGTTCACTGTGTGATCTGGAGGTGGATTTGCAAACTGAAGTTCCACACGAATCTGACCCGATTTTATATGGTGGAAATGTCCCTCGTCGCTGCCTTGGTCTGGAGTGAAATCAAAACCCCACAAAGCATAGCCTCCTGCATAATCGTCGTACGAAATACCGTGACTGGTGTTGGTTCCTAACTGTCTCGTGGCTTCGTACAGGGACAAGTACGATCTCAAATAATTCTTCGCGACACCAAAGTTGGGCTCAAAGGGTCGGGTACACAAGGTCTTGCCGTCGCGACTGACTTCGATCTTGGACGCATTGTAATGTTGAAACTCAAATTGATTTGATTGTGGGTTCCGTTGAAGGCTGAATTCCTGACGATACCAACAATCAAACGTTTGGGTAACTGTCCTTGGAACAGATGATCTTCGATTATAGAACGCTGTCCAGCGGGAATGGTGAACGTTTACACTTCTGCGCGTCGTATCGGATACTTGGTGGTCGTTCTGCTCAACGTCTGACTGACGTCGTTTCCCACTTTAGGTAACACTTCCACACGACGCACGTAAAGTCGGGCTTCTTGAATGATAGTTTTGTATTCATTGGCATGGGCCATCAAATGGAAAGCGGCACTGCTACGATTCAGTCACAGACGGATATCCACCCCGTTCACCAAATACTTTTCTTGTAACCACATGTCCAAATGCAAATGATCCATCAGTTCTAAACTTCGCCCTTGCAGAATTTTCTTACGACGGTCGTTAAACCCCACATTGTGAGGATTGTCATCTTCTGTCAGGACTGTGTCGCTAAACGTGGCCACACCTGCCGTGTCAGGTTTCCATACCACGCAAGCATCCAGATGAGTATTCTTAGCTTCTTTTCCGTACGTCAAGAGATTTTCCAGGTAGGCACGATATGGGTAAGTATCCATGCTGCTGCTGACCAGTTTGTTATTCAAGTACAAGTCCACTTCGCTGAACAAGGAATGCATGAAATTGTTGACAGAAGCTACTCTAGCATCGCCTCCTGGATTGGTGTTGTCCGTTTTGATCACTTTGACTTTCAAATACAGGTAACTACTATTCTATGTAATCTTCGGGCTGACCTTTGATTTCAAACTCGATGGGAGCGGAATCCGTCAAAGAGGAGACGGGGTGAAATTCCACCCATTGGGATTCTTGCATGGTCATCATGGTGGGTGGCACAGCAAACAGATCCAGTTCCGACTTGGAACAAGCGCAAGACGCTCGGTGCATCATTTTTTTCTCTTTCTCAATAATCGAAAACGTCTAAGTCTCGAACGGTTCTTCTTTTCTTTGCCTTTCTAGCTTTAGACGTGTGAAGTCTGGTGAAAGGGTGTTTTCTTCGTCGTCTCTTTCTCCCTTATCCTTCCTGAATGCCTGACTCGGTAGCGTGCAGGGCATTTATAGGTGTGTCTCGTCGGCCCAAAAGGTCTTTACCCGTTTGCAGCAAGACATTTTTGCCTGCCCTCATGAAGGCTTCTTTTGGGTTTTGTTTGTCGATGATGACATTTTGGAGAAATTCTTTGCCTTGTGTCAATGCCGCATCTTTCAAAGCGTGCAATCCGCGTGTCACCATCGGTTTCAACACCGGAGCCACCGAACGAAAGGCCGATTTTAACATATCTCCTAAACCGTGTCCTCGCTGTCGAGCAACCCCTCGGTACACTGGATACATGACTTACGAGTCGTGAGAGAACCGTTTTCGAAAATGGAGTTTCACCGTGACTTTTCCTTTGGTGAATGGAATATTTTGTCCCAGATCTCCTTTTATAGCAATGTTGACCGTGGCCAAATAAGACTTGCTGACAGGCAAATAGTGAGGATGTACAAATTCGCGGTGGACGTGGTAAGTGTTTCCACCTTCCTCGTCAGCGGTCGTGGCAGAATCCACTTTGAAAGGAATGACACGCAGTAACGGCACAGAGGTGTGTCCCACCACGTTGTACTCCACCACATCGGAGTACACAAACATTAAATTCAGTCCTTGGTTCAGTTCTACCGGGGCACGAAATAACTTGCTAAAAGACTCGTTGTCGTAAATGATTGGTAATTCGTTTTTCTTGAGCATGGCCATTCTCATGTTCATGTCTCCGCCCAACATGTCAAACAATTCAGGACAAAATAAAATGGACACGATTTTACTCCCGTCAAATTTCATCAAGAAGCGACGAGCTGCTTTGTGGTATTCCATGGTGACACTTTTTTTGACACTTTCAAAAGCTTTCAGAAACACGACATTAAACCTGGAGGTTATGGTGCTCACCAAATGTTGACCACTAAAATAATAGCCTGGGGGAACGAACAAGCGATAGGTTGTGTACTTTTGATTTTTTGTGCCAGTGGTTTTCTTGTCATATTTGACATAGGTATCCAAGTACTGTTGCAATTGTTTGTCATGAACTTCCACATCAAAAAAATTTTGATTGGGAAGGACATTGAGGACTTGAGTCGGGTGAATGATTTCTACTAAAGCCACTTCCCAATGGGCTTCGTGATCTAATGGGATGGTCTGAGGTAATTTGGCCGTGTAACAGCACAACGTGTTGTTGGGAAACACCTCCATGGAACTGTCACTGGGTAAGGTTAAGTAAGATTGGTTTTGGTGACTCATAATTCCAGAGTTCTGTGGCTGTCCGAGGGGTTACTGGACGTCAGAGGAGTGTCTCCGCCCAAAATAGGGTTGTTGTTGTTATTGGAGTGGTGCCTGACACTGGCACTGGACACAAGGTTCCCGTGGTTCCCGTTGGAAGAGAATTTCAGGAAGGGATTGGGAAGCAGGTAACCGATGCAACTGCTCAATAAAATGGTCCACAATTGTTTGTCTCCTTGTTGCAAACTCAAATTGGCAATGGCTGCCCCGATGACATAATACACCATGAAGATTTGGCAGAAAAAGACGATTTGCATTTTAGGCACACGTTCTCCACACTACACCGACAAAGGTTATTTTTGTAAATCTTGCAGAGAAGAATTAGGTGAAGGAGTGGTCGACGTAGCTGCGTCTGTGTGAAAGGGCACGATGGTCACTTCTTTTTATAGTCGATGACTTGCGAAGCGTCGATCCAAGAATCAAAACTGGGTGGATATCCTTTCCAACGTACTTTGACTTCTTTGACACGTCGTTTGCCCACTTTACGGTTTCTGCGATCGAGAATGCTTTCGATGTCGTACACGTCGTCTTCCTTTTTGGTGACACGTTGTACCTCTGGTAAATAAAACGTTTCTTTGAGCACTTCTCCGTTCATGTCTTCCAATTTATAGACGGCAGGATCACGGCCATGCACTCGTCCAGTGACACGAAACAATTCGGTCGTCCAGTTAGGTAAGTAACCTTTGTCGAAAGTGCGTTTGGTTTTGCCAATGCGCACCCAATCTCCTACGGTCAACACTCCACTTTTCTTGGGGGCAGCCCTCGTCGGGGACGTACCAAACAGGCGCTCAAACACCAACACTTCGTTCTCGGGAGTCACTTCTTGCGGGGCACGTCCGATGCTTCGATGGTAAGATTGGTTGTACGCTTGCACCAGGTGCGGTAAGATGTCGATGTACTTCAGAGTGTGGTGATGCGTAAAATATTTCCACATGCGTTCTTTCAAAGTGCGTTGAAAACGTTCCACGATGCTGACTTTGGTTTCGGGATTCTCGGTGGTAAAAAAAAATGAATGTCACGTTTCTTTAATTCTTTTTGGAAAGCTTGGTTCAGAAATTCGGTGCCTTTGTCCGTTTGCCATCGAAGAGGGTGACGACCACTTTGTTTCAACACTCGTTGCATGGCTCGCACTAACTCACTGTTCGATCTGAAAGTCAAGGGTGGGACCCAGGCAAATTTGGAAAAGACGTCGATGACACAAAACAAATATTTGTAGCCGCGATTGTAGCTGGCCAAATGAGAGACATCGGCTAAATCGGCTTGCCATTGATGATCGATGCTTTCCACTCGGGTGCGACTTCTGGCAAACTTGCGTCGAATGGGTTTGTGTAAAGTGTAGGTAGCTTGTTCTTGTAACCATCGTTGCACTTGAGGTAAACGGAGACTTTTCAGTCGAGTTTTGGCAACACGATACAATTTTTTAAGTCCTGCATAACCTGCAGGATGGGAAGGGATCGTAGTAAATGCTGGCTAACACTTTTTCCATTTTTTTGTTTGTTTGTTAATAAGGCACCCACTCTTGGAGGATGCTACTTTTTTCTCTTGGGGTACTTTCTTGGATTGCAATGCTTTGCGTGTGCGACCAACAATAGGTGTCGAGGAGGAGGATGTCAGAACAGGGCATATCGGTTCTTGTTTCACTTCTGTCTTCACTTCTGTCTTCACTTTCTTTTTCTCTTGTGATGAAGAAGGGGTGGTCATCATCTTTTTAATCCATCCAATTCTGGAGGTAGGTGGTGTTGTTAACTTGCGAACTTTTTCTGGTGGAGTTTGAAACCCTTCTTCTTCTTCTTCTCCTTTTTCTGTCTTGGTCACTGGTAGTGGTGGTACTGGTGATGGTACTGGACTTTTCATCAAGGTCTTAAAATCTTTCAGAGTGGGAAGAGCTGTTTCGTCTGAGGCTTTCTGGTGAAAGAGTTGCAGTCGTTGCAAGAGTTGACCGTACTTTTGCGATTTTTCTGTTTCGGACAAATCTTGGCGATCCATCAAGGACTGCAGTTCGTGTTGTAACTGGGACATCTCGCTCAAATGAGGATTGGGAGGTAAATGCGGGGTGCGTTGTTCTTGCCAACGATGGTATTCCTTCCATCGTTTGTAAGGCACTAAAAC
Source organism: Sinohyriopsis cumingii (assembly GCA_028554795.2). Classification (NCBI taxonomy): domain Eukaryota; kingdom Metazoa; phylum Mollusca; class Bivalvia; order Unionida; family Unionidae; genus Sinohyriopsis; species Sinohyriopsis cumingii. Next base: position 90,034,239 of record CM068841.1, on the reverse strand, counting down.
TAGTTTTCGTCCTTCCATGGGGTTGTCAAGGGTCGATTCTGAGATCTTGGGACTTCAGAGGGCCTTTTTATCTTGCTCCCACCAGTCCTCCCAACATGGTTCCCAAGACTCCTTTCAGCAATGGGCCTAACAAGAGGGGTTAAATGCCTCCACGTTGGACCAACATCTTCTTCTTTTGCCGAATGGGAATTTTCTTTTGAACCATTTGGCGAGGAACGTGACGATGTTTGCCTAAGCATTGTTTCTGGTGTTTGGACAAAGGGATCGTGCCTTTCAAGACGTTCAAACAACATTCGCACACGGTATCGATGACCTCTTTGGAGGCTGATTGAATGAGTTTTTTTCGTAGGGGTGGAGAAGCTTTGGACAGGACAGATAACATGTCCCCATGTTTGACTAAACGAGGAGGCAGTCCTTTCCTTTTCTTTCCATGGGTTTTAGAAGAGGGATGTTTTCTGGAGGGTGACATCTTTGAGTCTTCAGCACCAAAAACACTGATACCCCTACTTAGTCACAGGTCTTTTTTATACTGGAACGCGTCGCCACTGATTGTCTTTACGTCGTATTAACTTCAGGACAGGCATGACACGTCGTGCAGGGGTACTCAACGAACTAAATCGAGCCAGTTCTTGCTTGGACAAATCCAGCAAACTTTGTAACATGCCCGATCTTTCTTGAATTTTGATTTTGTGAGCAGCAGCCACTGCCACTAAATTGGAGGGTCCTGCCACTGGGGAAGTTCTTGGGGTCATCAACGGAGAAGTTCTTGGTGTAATCAACGTCTCCAAGTACTCTTCAGTTCTTGGTGTCATCAACGGGGAAGTGGATGAACTTGAGGCTGTCGGAAACGTGGTCACCGCCGTTGCAGGTTGTGGTTTGCGAGTGTAAGGTTGCGTCCTGGCCGAAGTGCCTCTCTTGCGACTAGTTTTCTTCTGTGGGCTTTTCTTTTTCTGGGGACTTTTTCTCTGTTCCTTTTTCTGGGAGCTTCTTTTCTTTTTCCGGGGTGGTGTCTGGTAAGAGGAGGGTCCCGCCACTGGAGAAGTTCTTGGAGAAGGGGTCTCCTTGGGGAATTGGTCTTGACACCGTGGCTCTTTTTCTTCCTGGAGCTTCGTTTGACTTTTTTCTTGGGGAGAACTTTGGGGGCATTAGGATCCCATCTTAAGAGAGAGCGAATGATGACCCCTCCTAGAGTACCGCTCCCTCCAGGTTTCAAAATGATTTGTTTTTTTGTTTGAGTGTCGATGCGAGGATCGGCCAGCTGGGTCAAAGCGACTTTGTTTCGATCAAAAAAGCGTTTGGTTTGATGAGGAATCTGAATGATCCCTTGTAGTAACTGACGTGCTGTCACCGTGAACCATCGTAAGACTTCTTTGAGACTAGCTTCCAAGACACGAGCCTGTATTTGTGGATTTTTTTCTCGACTGATGTCATACAAGGCAGGAAACAATTTGACGGGAAGATGCGACTGAAGGGACGTCATGTTCAAACTGTGTGTGAGACAGACGAAAAGTGTCTGAGGTTTTTATAGATTTTTTTGTTGAGTGAAATTAAGTCGAGGACGGAGACGTGTACAGGACAGGCCCTTCGTCTTGGCATCAGTGGTGAAACAAGTGGGTACGAAATCGCAAATCATCGGGGGTCGTAGGTTTCAAATCGACGAGTAAATAGGCGTGTGGAGTTTGAACGGCATCGTCGTACGCCTGAGTCAGCCAAGGCGTCCCTAACTGTTTGGCTAAGACTTGCACTTGAGATTTATCTCGAGGGCTTTTAAACAAGACCACGTAATGCGCATTGAGACTGATGGTGCGATGGGCTTTACTTTGTTGAAACAAATTTTGGGTGATGTAAACGACACTGGCATTACGGTGATGCCCTTTGCGCGTGAACCACCGTTTAATTTCTTCTTCGTCTTCTCCTAACATGTCGTCAAAAATGACCAAATGGGTTTGACGGGAGTCAGAGACGATGCCGTCGTCTTCTTTAGGAATGCCTTCCACAAACACGATGGAATCGCCTTGACTTTCTCGCAAGAGGCTGTACGCCGATTGCCACTCTTTGTAACACCACACGATGCGTTGAGGTGGTCGATCGATCAAATGATGTTTATGTTCGATCAAATGTTTGACGAATTCGGTTTTGCCTGAACCGCTAGGTCCAGCAATGAGCATGTTAAAGGGATGGCGAAGATACAAAGCCTCCCAACTGGCACGATCTAAGTGTTCGTCGATGACTTTGACAATAGAGGAAGAGGGAGCAGAGACAGCAGAGGTAGCCATAGTGTTAGGAATGTCACTTGTGACACGAAACAAACAAGACGAGAGTTTATATACTTTTTTCAGGACACGTTTATTGAATGTTTCAAATATGAACAACACGAAAGACAAAAATACATAAAAAGCCAAATAGTTATGTACAGGAATAAAAAACACATCAAAACGATCAAAGTGGAAGATAAACAAGTCTCTGTACAACATGTTTTGGGTAACCAAGATGTCCTAAGGACAGTGTGTAATGTTCTTACAGTCTCTACATGAGGTATTGTCACACAAGTGTCCTCCCGGAATGACCTTTCAGGAATGTCCATGACAGTCCTGTCCTGAAGAGAGTGGTTGTTCTCGGTGACGGGTTCTTCTGGCACTGTCACTAACACAGGTTGAAAAGTAACGTTTTTCCTTGAACAACTCTTGTGCATACTGAGCCACTTCTTGGGTCCAAGCCTCAAAACCCCCCTTTTTCCAGTCACGAACATCTGTCCAATGGGGGTGTAAGTCACAAGCTACACTCACATCGTCATACACGTCTTCGGTAGCTAAAGGTTCACGAATCTTTTTTCCTGTTGAGGTCGAGAAGTATCCAGATGAAAACGCAAGGCTTTGAGCAAAAGGAGTCTCTCGTGACCATTTAAGGCCATTGGGGTGGTAAGTACTGATCGTAAAGAGCCCACAAAGAATCGGCTGGTAAACGAAATCCCAGATCGCATTCCACTTCAGAGTCCCCATACTTGAATTGTGCCTGTCTGAACTTGTTTTGTGTTTCTCTGAAAGTATTCATCTTGTTCGCTTGGTCTTGGTAGTCACAATGAACTATCGATCTTGATCATAGCCCTTTTTATACTAGTCGCAATGAAGTCTCAAGCTTGTACATCGTTCCTTTTTTATGTTTAGTTTTGGAAGGTACCGTCTCTAAGGTGTCGTCATAATTGTACTGTAGTGTAATGGGTGGAAAGGCTATAGAAAGGTAAGGGCAGTGCGGAGAACATTGAGTATGTTCCAGAATAGCTGAATCTTTATAGATACATAGATCCATTCGTAACTTCAGTCCGCAAGCGAAACACTGTACTTCGTATCCCAATCCAGTCTCAGGTCCCAAGTAGACAAATCCTGTTCTAGCTAAAACATGCGAAGAAGGTAATCCTTTCCTATCCGTAGGCCATTTTTGAAACGTGTCCAATCGACGGGCACAATCACAATAGTCAGGTAAGAAGACCGGAAAATGGTAGGGTTTGAACTTGGAGTTCTCACTGGATTTCTCACTTGATTCTGGCTGTGGCGAAGTCATACTTCTGGTGAGTGGCTATCCTCTTACAAGCAATGTTTTATACCGACATGTCCATAAGGCAATGTAAAGTGGTTGGGAAGCCGCACTCGCTTCTGGTACACGATTTGATAGACTTTTTCTAAGGGTCGACTGACGATGTGGTGGGTGGGTAAACGTACAATTTTGTTGGGCTGATAGGTGGTCACTTTAAAGTGTTCATCTTCTCTATACTGCAAGGCTTCTTTCAATATGTCAAAGTTGACCACTCGACTGGTACGATAATTCAGAGTCAATCCTTTCACTTTACACTTCGTGTGCACTTCTCCTTGTTTGTCCCGGTATTCGTAGCCGTAATTTTTGGGACCGCCACTGACGAAACTTAGAATCTTGTCGTCGGGATGCTCGTCTGTCCAGGCTCCTAAACGGTCTCCTTCGATGTCAGGGTGATGTTGACTCGGGTGATGGATGTAAATGCAACTATTCGTGTCAAAGTACAGGACACGTTCCCCTAACAGTTCTAAAGTTTCGTACAATTTTAAGCGAGCATGGGCTGTCACGTAAGCCGCAATGATGACATTTCCAAAGGGGTCGTCTTCTTTAAAGTCCAGATCTTCTTCGTAATTGACCAAGATCAAATTCTCGCGAACAACGTCCACGTGTTTCATGAATTTAGTTTTGTCGTGAATCATCTGGAAGTAGCGGGAAGGTTCTGTCAAATATTCCGTCTTGGGTAAACACGGTCATTGTGCCATTTTACCCCACAAGCAGGTTAACATCACCTTGGCAAACGATCGCCTGCCTTCGTTTTTCTCGATGTGATCTAAAGTGATGCCTTCTTGTGCCCAGTATTTCTCTTTGAATGTCTTTTGGTCTTCGGGAGTGTGACACCAGGAAGGATAGCCACTGGCTTCTTGCTTCAGTTTCAAAAAGGCATCCACGTAGTCTACGAAAATGCCTTTCTGAGTGGGTTCACCCTTGTGGTATTGTTGTGTCTTGGGAAAGTGAAAAATTTCGTACACTTCTAACAGTTGGTATCCCATGTCCAGAGCTTTGAACAATTCTACGCTGACCCACGTTCTCGTCAAGGCCCGTTCTTCCTGGGTGTGATGACAAGGTTGATCTTGGTTGCACGTTTCGGCACAAGTACGGCACAAAGGAAACATCAGTTTGCCTTGGCAATGGTGAGGTAAGACGGGATGGTATAGGTTCGTGGGAGGCAAAACTTTGCACTTGATCAAGCCTTCGTATTGTCGAATGTTTTTCAGGTCGATGTGTTCGGTGAACAATTGTGGGTGCCCTGCAGGAAAGCGACAATATTTGCACACGTAGGGATACAGCGAACACACGTCCAAGTATTTGATTTCTTCTCCTTTCTCTTCGTCAGCTTGGTACAATAAACAGGTGGCATTGGTCCTTCCTCCGTACAAACTATCCCTCGGGTTCAGGGGGTCCATGAACTGGTAACTTTCCACGAGGCGTTTAAACTCGGGATCGGTTTTCAAACGGTGATCGTATTCGTGTTCCCACATTTCCACCACTTGGTATCCTTCCTGTTCTAACATTAGGCGTCGCTGACAAGTGGCCTGGTACAAGTCTTCCATGGTTCGTTGTAAAAACTGATTTTTAGTGCCACGGTCAGGGTAACAGACGGGACATCCGTGAAATAAGCAACCGTTAATCTCGTACACGATCTTGGGGTTTTCTAAGTCTCAGCCATCGACCGAATGCGTTCCGATGGTCTTTTCGCCCCCTCCGTTGCGGGCATGCTGAATCCACTTGTCTTCCTTGTCGCACAAGTAATGTAACCAGCGTAGGACTTTGACCGAGTATTGACGTTTGACAAAGTTGGTCGTTTGAGGACTGATGACAGCCACGGTGTTTTCAGGCATGAATCGTTGGCGGTATACTAAGGAACACGCTTTGGCAATGGTGCAAGCTTCTTTCAAAGGATCGACCCCTCCGTGTTCCATGAACAGTTCTCGAAATTTTCCACAGCATCGCCGTAAAATGTCCACGTTGGAACGACAATACTTTAGCATTTCTTCCTGAAAGTCGAAAGGGTCCGAGGCGTGAGCCTGGTACCAAGCGTAGAAAGCTTCTCGTTGTTCGGTACGCATGTTGTCGGGGTCGTAATAGTGAGCCTCAGGCAAATGGGGTAGAAGGGCAGGTTGATTGCCTTCCGTATTGAAAAAGTGTGGAAAGTACCCTTTAGCCATTTCTGTCATTCCAAACGTTTCAGGCATTCGGCTCAAAGGCATGGCCAAGTAACTCATCGAATCTTTAAATTGTACTTGTCCCACTTGCATGAAAATGATTTTGGCTCCGTTCAAAGTGACTTTAGGACGCTCGGCGCCTTGTTCCGTATAGTATCTGAGAAGAAACTGTCCATCGTATCTGGAGAAATTGTGAGTCATCACCGTGGCATGACGATGACAATCTCCGTAACGTTCGATGTCCTCTTTGCTCCACGTCTTGTCGATGGGGTCTAAGACCCATTGTGCGAAATCGGCTAGCGTGTTCGGTCCCCGAAAGATTTTTTCACGCCCTCCAGGAATCTTACTGCAATAAGGGCAATGACTCACGATAGGTTCTTGAATGCACTTTTCGCACGCTCGATGAGCCACGCAGAAATTAGGAATGTGAATGCCAGTCTCTTGCATGCATTCGAAATCGAAAAAGATGAAATTGCCTTTCTTCTTGTGTCCATCCTCTTTCTCTGGTTGAGGTTGGTATGTTTGCACGTAGCATTGGTGTTCCAAGTCCACGATGTGATGACAAAAGTGACATTTTTTCTTTCCTGAACATACGTGTGCCTTGATACTATTGGTACGTATGCCTTGTCCACACGTAGGGCACAATCTCAGGAGTTGACAAGTACATTTCTTCTGTGAACCTTGCGTCTTCAGATGTTGTTGGTAACAGGCAGGGCTGACAAACGTGCGCAGACAAGTGAAAGAATGCACTGGTTCTTGTCCTTCGCTCTGACAGGGTGGAGAGGCCAAACATCCTGAGCATTTCGATCCGCAATGCTTGTGTTGCTCTCGATTGTTATAGCCATAGTCATATTTCTCACAGTAATAACTGTATCCCAGGAATCCAGTGATAGTGGTAATGGTATCGAAATGGTCATCGTGATGATAGACGTGAATGTATTTTCCATCCTTAAAGTCTTTCCCTCGAAACAACAGAGGCCAACGCATTTCTTGAGGGTGCACTTTCAAGGTGTAGCGTGGAGCTAGGGCATCTTGCAATTTTTGCATTTCAGGAATGCCACAGGTTTTGTCTTTGGGCAAGCCAGCTTGTTGCAACAGGAGTTCTTCTTCGTTTCGTTGTTTGGCTCGGTGCGATTGTCGAATAGTTTTCCAGGCTCTTTTCCATTCTACCGTGTCGTTCTTGTTGACATAGGTTCGTCCCACCACGATGGCCCTGGCTAAACACATCTGGTCTTTAGGGTTGTGAATTCGGACGAGACTTGTTTTGGTGCTGCGAAGCTCGTCCACCAATAACATCTTTTTGCGTCCAGTCCCTTGAGGAGGAGAGACGTGGGTCATGTCCAGTGTGCCTTTTCCATCGGTGATGTCAAACTGGTCATTGGATTGTTGTACGTGTTGAATCTTGTCCATGACTTTGGAAGCGGTCAATTCTGCAGGGCTGCTAAACTCGATCCAAACAGGGGATTTCAAACCGTCGTGTTGTATGGAAAGTCTCAAGCGATCGTCTTCTTTGGGTTGACATTGTCGCTTGAGTGTGGTAAGTAAAGAATCCCACACCCCAGTGATGAACCCTTCTGCTTTCTCCAACGGTACTTCGGACTAGAAATCTTTAAACTTCACCGTGTATTTGTAAGCCGTGGTTCTAAATTTTCTAGAGGAACGCTTTTGCGTCTCTCGAATGGAATAGTACTTTTCAGGGTTGACTAAGGGTGGTGAACTTTGTTTAGAGGGTTTGGATTCTGGTTCACTCATGTCCTCTTCAAAATCACTGGCATGAATTTGTGCCAAGACTTCAGCCCTGGTACGAGGCGATAGATCACGTTTCTGCCTCTTACTTTCTTTTTCTTTCTTCTCAAATGAATTGGATCGTTTCATCTTGATAGCAAAACGTCAAATGACTGAAGTTTAAACACCCTGGACTAATTTATAGTCCTGGCAGACCAGCATATATAAAAGGGTATGCATCTTTTCCTTCCACTATTCATTTCACTCTCAAACCGAGCACAACGATGGAAGAGACTATCCAGATCGAATGTTTCATCAGAGCTTTGCGAGAGGTCATTAGAAAATTCTCTTCAGACCAGCCGACGGACTACTCTCCTTCCTTTCGAGATAAAAGTCAAGATACTTGCTATATCTGTCAGAAGAAAGGGCATTGGTCTTCAGAGTGTCCAGACCGTCAAAAAAGAAAAAAAGGGGATAGAAAAGACAAAAGTCAAGATACCTGTTATTATTGTAAAGAAAAAGGACATTGGTCTCCAGATTGCCCAAAAAAGAAAGAAGAGGAGCCAGAAGAAGAAAGGGATTCTTCAGAGGAAGACGAAGAGGAAGAAAGCAGACAGGTGAAGAAAAAGAAACAGGAGAAGAAAAGAAGAAGGGAAGAAAGTGAGGAGGAAGACGAGGAAAAGACTGTGACGGTGAAGAAATTTAAAAAACAGAGGGACTAAATAATGAGACAGAAGAAGTGTATGAACTTTTAAAAGTGATTTGTTGTGAATTGTGAATTGGATTGTAAATATTTATAAAAGAATAAATTAGGTATAAAAAGGTAAGTGTCTTTGAGTTTTGATCTTAAAATAAGAACGTACAGTTACACACTCATACACACGTACTATAGGGGTAAAATGGTTCTTTTTTTTTGAGTTATTGGCAATTGAAAGTCTATCTCTTTTCGAGAGACGTGGGTGGCCCTGAAAATGGCCTTTTTCTTGGTGTAGGAGTGAGTTTAAGCAATCACCTTTAACTGCCTTAAGCCTTTGCCACGGCCGAGGCCTACTTCTGATGATGATGATTTGGTTGAAATCACTAAGGGTGGTATGGTAGGCTTAGTCACAGGGTTGGCGTGTTTAGCTCGGAAAGGACGTATATTCTCTTCGGTCGTAATAAAGAAGTCTGATACATTTGTTTCAGACTTCTTAACTCCGCTAAAATGTCTAACAGTACCGTGACCGTTTGATTTTCACCCTCTTGTTTCTTTGCTGCTGCTGCTTCTTCTTCTTCTTGTTTTTTTTCTTAACTCTTCTTCTTGCTGTTGTTGCTGTAGGAGAAAAGCTTGTTCCGCTTCCTTTTGCTGTTGTATAAATTTCTCCAATTCTTCTTTCTGTCTCTGTCTAAAATTCTCCAAGTGCGGTAATGAAGAAGGTGACGAAGGTTCCGGAACAAATTCTTGCGAGGTAAGAAAATCCACAAAATCCCAATTTACCTCTTCTGAAAGTAAGTCCGGGTTCCCTTGGGTGGTCTCCACTGCTGGTGCACCCCAATTGATCGTTTTCTGAGTTTCCGTCATGTTGAATAACTGTCGCATGAATTGACTGCGCACAGGCGATAGCGAATCTATATAGACCACGTGATGTCACAGACTGCTCTCTTCGGATTGGATGCGGGCTGACTGAATCTTGTAACGCGTGTTTGGATTGGTCAATGAACTCAATCCGTTTCAATCCTTCCTCTACGTATATATAAGCGCAGTTCACTGCATTGATTCACCTGTTCTCGGCGCCTCAGCATGTGGACTGACGTTGAATCTTCCACCCTTGTGTCAACAATGATGTTCAGGACAGACATACCGATGTATGTCCGATCCGAATGGACAGTTGTCCATAGGACTGCCACAAGCCTATGGATACGTAGGATTTACGTGGAAAGGCAAGGATGCCTCAAAAGTGTTAATGTATGGTCCTACCATTCGACGAAGCCAAAGACGAAGAAGATGTTGCAGATGCCCTTTATGTTAAGGGCATATTAACATAAACCCAAAGTCCCTTTTCAGGGCCACCCACATTTCTCGAAAAGAGATAGACTTTCAATTGCCTACCCTTTTCTTATTTTTTTTGTTTTAAAAAAAATTGAGACCCCTCCCTGTTTCAATTTTCGTATGTTCCATTTCCATAGATCCATCAGGTCGGGACCTTATTAAAATAGGGTCCCGACCCTGTTCCATTTTCCCTTGTCGCTCAACAGACCCATGATTTTTTTCCATGTTCAATTCCCCTTGAGGCTAGAGTTGCCCATGATTTTTTTCTATGTTCAATTCCCCTTGAGGCTAGAGTGACCCATGATTTTTTCCCATGTTCAATTCCCCCTTGAGGCTAGGTTTGCCCATGATTTTTTCCCATGTTAAATTTCCATTGAGGCTAGGTTTGCCCAAGGGGTCCTGTAATGCTAATTTCCATTGAGGCTAGGGTGCCCCCATTCACTACTAACACGTTAGCCACGGAATAAAAGAGAGTATTATTTCCGCAAACCAAATCTCATAATAGGTATCCCTATTCTAAGACAATTTGTTAAACTGCAAAAAATGTTCTTTGATTGCCGGTGACAATACGTCAAAGGGATATCAATGAATGATTTCACACACACACACACACACACACACACATATATATATATATATATATATATATATATATATATATATATATATATATATATATATATATATATATATATATATATATATATATATAGCAACGTCGCCCTCTTAAAAAGAGGGGTGGTTAATTGGATTTGTCTGGCGTTATCTATAGGATGACAATGACCTCCCTCGATATTATAGCCGGGCGGGAGAGAAAGGAAAATGGAATTTCAAGTTAGACTATATCAATAGAATTTAATAGGTGTGTCCAATTTGGATTTATTTCATCATCATCATAACGAAAGGTGAAAAGAGCGCAATGTCCACGACCGATTTGCATCACCTTCCTGTTTAGACTGTATCAACGTCTCCTAGTTCATCCGTCCTAAGCTTTATGCTTTTCCCCTTCATGGATTTCCTGGTCCTTTTATTCTGACCTCGTTCTTCTTTACCCCGGACTTCTGTCTTCAGATTGTCTCGTCTCTTTCTCAGAAAGCTGTTCATTATTGCTGTTCTCCTTCAGGACTTCTTTATTGCTGTTCTCTTTCAGAGCTTGTGCGCTCTAGCACTAACCCTGTCTTCCTTTTTACAAGACGACCACCTGGTCCCTTTCTTGTTTCACGAGGAAAGCACTAATCTCTTTATGCTTCCACGGCGTCGACAAAGTTTCCTCTTCCAGGAATTTTTCAGACTAAAGAATTTCGATTAAGGTCGTCACTTTAATGTCTCATTGCTCTAAAGTGTACGCCCTTATTTATTCTGCCCAATCGTAGACAGCCGTCCCTAATTTTCCCCAAAGAAATAATTCCTTTCATCAGGTTTAGACAGCTCGGAATCTGTGAACGACAGTGCGTGACAATTTCCCATAGAAAAAAGTGATAAGTGGACATAGGTTCCTACCAAGCGGTTAGGGTTGGTAGCTCAAATGTTTACTTTCTAAGGACAGTGTTAAGATACCCCGGTCAATTTCACTGAGCTGGAATGCTGCCCCTTCTGTTTACACTGACATGGTGGGGGGAGGGAGATGAACAAAGAAAGGTCGAAGTGACCCTTCACAAAGACTTTTCTGGTTTAAATGCGATAGAATTGTAATGCTCAATGCATCCAACTTTAAAGTTCGCTGCAATTCAAAATTCGACACTTCACACACATAGCAACACGTTAGCTACGGAATAAAAGAGTGTATTATGACCGCAAACAAAATCTCATAATAGTTATCCTTATTCTACGACAATTTGCTAAACTGTAATATATATATATATATATATATATATATATATATATATATATATATATATATATATATATATATATATATATATATATATATATATATATATATATATATATGGGAATTTATAGGTGCCAATGTTTACGTCTGAACAATCACAATGCGTGACATGTTCGCTGCTGTGCTAGAAGTCAGGATATCGTGCGATTTAAAACGATGTATACAGGTACACTTGAATTATGATGGCTAGATACTTAACATCACAGAGAAATCGGAAGAAAGAGGACCAAGAACGTATGAATTAGACAAAACTAACTTGAGATATGGATTATTTGGCAACCTGAATGTTACTGTACACTCGAATTCATGACGCATGCAGCAGAAGGAAACATGTACCGGAAATACAGATAGCTCCGAGGGATTAAAACATTCTCCATTAAACACGATTAAAGCCATGAACACAGATCACGAGATATTTACAATCATTTTCCTTTTTCGCTAATATAAGAAGATACCAATATCCATCAAAACAAATGCAATCTGAAACAAATATATTAAGTCTTCTGCATCTCTAAATAGAGATTTTATTTTAAACAAAACAGAGAATGTTTTGCGATAATATTTCAGAAACTGAGGTCTCGATAGACAGTGGCCCCAATCCGGGGTCATGCATTTTACAATCATAAAAAAACTGCTCTTGGCAACTTATGATCATAATATATAAAAAATAATCATTTGAAAAACTAACAAACTTACCAAAAATGTTCAACTTCAATAATTTCACAATATTTATTGTCGCATGAATTTGTTCTCCAATAATATTGGTACTTAAGTTATTTCATGTGCATGTCAGTGTTCACATCGTAATTAACTCACAATAACTTCTCAATTTTTGCAGCAAATCTATTATACTTCTCTCTTTTCATAACAAATCTGTAAAATAAACACCCAAGTACATCAACTACATACAAATAATCCCATACATTCACTTGTCTTTTTCTCAAATGGACACAACCTGTTGATATTCCAGTCGAGTTCTTTTTGCGGCTTTGGCAAAGATTTGTTTAGCCTTCCTTTTTGAATGAATTTCTAGCTCAATGTGCAATCGTTTCTTTTCCTTCTCAATGACAGCCTTTTTCCTTTCAAGCTAGTGACTGTATTGGCGACATGCAATGTACATATTCTGACAGAGGGCTACATCAATCCACTGATGAGTATGAATTTAACCAATACATCAGTACGTTTTTATACAATACTTGTCGAATTAAGCCAGACAAGCACACAACTTACTACAAGTAACTGCTTTTTTAAGGATCTTAAAAATTTTAACCACACCACCCGTCTTTCCAACCTAGAAAATATATTTATTTTTTTTGGTTGGGGTGGGGTGGGTTGGTGGAGGGTGGATGGAGGAGATGCTAAATAACGATGTTGATCCCTTTCAGTGCTTTGTGACGAGAAGATTTGCGTAAAATTGTCTCTTCTCGTTTCAAACGGGTTTTGTGTAACAAAGGTTTAAATTTCAACACAAGGAACCTTCGCCATGGACCTTTTGGCTCCCAGAACTCATTACGAGTGGCTTTTGTTCAAGGACTCCTGTGGTTCAAGTGAAGTATAATGGTATTATCTTTCCAAGGTATAATGATCAGAGCTGGGAAGTGGTAATGGTTTGCTGGCCTGACAACAGCTGCCCCTGACAACTATGTCAAGTCTCTGGTGACTTTGATACAAGCTTTATTCTGTAACGTGTTATTCATGAACTTTCTGTACTACACGTAAAGTCTCTGGTGACTTTGATATGACCTCTATTCTGTAACATGTTATTCATAACTTTCTGTACTACATGTAACGGCTCCTGTTAACTTTGAAATTACATATTCTGCATGATGTTAATTAAACTTTCTGTACAACACGTAACGGCCCCTGTTAATTTTCGAATGACCTCTATTCTGCAACATGTTATTCATTAACTTTCTGTACTACATATAATGGTTCTGCTGACTTTGATATGACCTCTATTTTGTAATATGTTATTCATCAACGTTCTGTACTACACATAATGGTTCTGCTGACTTTGATATGACCTCTATTTTGTAATATGTTATTCATCAACTTTCTTTACTACACGAAAAGACTGCCGACTTTAATATGACCTCTAATCTGTAACATGTTAGTCATAACTTTCTGTACTACGTGTAACGAGCCCTGTTAACTTTGAAATGACCTCTATTCTGCAACGTGTTCATAAACTTTCTGTAGTACACATTATCTTTTCAAGCGTATGATGAATAGAAACGGCAATGTTGTGAGCAATGTTTTACTATTTCGAATACTGACATTATGATTAGCTTGTGAGTAGGAACTTTAAAATCATGCAATTGAGCTGTTTTTTAAGTTATTTGTAAATCAATTATTTCAGCGTTGCATAGTTTACATTTCGACTTGTTTCTTTTACAAAATTATGCCAAACTCGCGGGTAAGCAAACATTTATATACCAAGAATCTATTCAAATATTCTCCCAAAAAGTGTTCTAATCAAAATGTTTGGATATTAATTGCAGCTTTAATAATTTCCATGCTCATTTTACATCCCAGAGACAGACACTATAATGCGACCAATTCATTTATGAAAATATTTGACAGCTAAAATTACGTTCCTAAAATCGTGATGCTCTCTCCTAAAGTTGGAATCACGTAGGTTATATAGGTGTATTGTTACAACTATGCTGATGACAGATGTCTTTAATGGCAAATACTGAGCTTATATCGCTTGCATGACGATCGATATTCCTCGCTGACAAAATCAGCGTTTAATTACATGGATATTTTATGTCAGTCATGAGATGTGATCCAATATCACCCGGCTGAATGTGGCGCTAAGATGTCACAAGGGAAGCGCTGGGTACTGGAAAAGACTAGACGTGTCTTTTCTTGATCCAGTTTAGCAGCCTTACGAGACTGCGCATGGCCATAGAGATCCATAATTTTTGTCTGCAAGTTTTATGATGACAACTGCAGTGCACATTACTCCACAATGAACAGACTATGGTAAAACTACCTCGGCATTAAGCTTTGAAACAACAACTGTTATTTTATTTAGGACAAAAAAAAAAAAAAAAAAAAAAAAAAGGCACGTACATGATGACCACGCTGACATACTTTAATTGAAACCTTTCACTTTCCGTTGGTCATAAAGTTAGGAAGAAAACTGCGTTCTACTGTCCTTTAATATTTTTGTCGCAGCAAGCTAGACCAGGCGACATATAAAAGGCAAATAGTATGTAAATACTGCAGCTGATTACGCAGGTTAATAGTTGTGTAATGATGCTTTTAATATACAAGTTTGATTTAAACACCCCAGCATGACAGTGTCTAATAGAAACAAATATTATACAGAAGGCCAGTACCATTCTAAATGGACCATTTCTAATAGTGACAACTATAACACACACGGTTGGTATCACTCAAAAAGGGTTATTTCTAATAGAGACAACTAGTATACTCAAGACCAGTACCACTCAAAAAGGACCAATCCTGACAGAGACGACTAGTATAGTCAATGCCAGTACCACTCAAAAAGGATCATTTTTAATTGAGGCAACTAGTATGCACAAGGCCAGTACCACTCAAAAAGGACCATTTCTAATAGAGACAAATAAGATACACAAGGCCAGTACCATTAAAACTGGACCATTTTAATATCAGATGTTAATACATGATACAATCACTACATGAAAAAACAAACATTGTAATCATTTTAAACAAATTTAATGCATACCGACAAAAAAATGCATATGCATTGTGACAATATCACAAACAAAAGAATGTTTGCCATTTTCATTCTTAGAACCCTGTTACTACAACAAAAATGCACCACCTTGATTTCTAAAAATCTGGCTCTCCCCATACTTAAATCCCTGTTACCATAACAAAAATACACCATCTTGATTTCTAAAATATGTATACCCTCATTCTAAGAACCAAATTACTACAAGAATACACCACCTTGATTTCTAAAAAAGTGACATGGTCTTAGAACCCTCTTACTATCACAAAAATACACCATCTTGATTTAAAAAATGACACCCTCCCGTTCTTTGGGCCATGTTACTACAAAAAATATATGCCGCCTTAATTTCTAGAAAATTGTCCACCCCCAATATATGCAATATACAAATCAACTAATTTAAAACATGTAAATGCATCTATGGATAGCAGTATTACAAACACAGAAAAGGAGCAAAGTTTCTACAAAATTGATTTACAAGTAAAACAAAATTTGATCAAAAGTATTACAGTCTAATACGGATATTTTTGTTGAGCAGGAGAAAGTAAAGAACTAAACTTCAATTCTCTGCGATAAAATATGACATCATAATTAGTAGTAAGGAAATGCTATATTGTAAATAACAAACCAATATAGTATTCCATGTTTCGTTAGTATAATGACACAATGCCTATACAATGACATGATGTACAGAACAAGCCAATAATGTATTCCATATTTCATAAACATTGTAATACAATGCCTGCATGGTAACGTTATGTACAGGACAAGTCAATCAACTATTCCATTTTCATAAAGGTAATGATACAATGCTTGCATGGTAACATATGTACAGAACAAGTCAATCAACTATTCCATTTTCATAAAGGTAATGATATAATGCCTGCATGGTAACATTATGTACAGAACAAGTCAATCAACTACTCCATTTTCATAAAGGTAATGATACAATCCCTGCATGGTAACATTATGTACAGAACAAGACAATCAACTATTCCATTTTCATAAAGGTAATGATAAAATGCCTGCATGGTAACATTATGTATAGAACAAGTGAATCAACTACTCCATTTTCATAAAGGTAATGATACAATGCCTGCATGGTAATGTTATGTATAGAACAAGTCAATCAACTATTTACTTTTCATAAAGGTAATGATACAATGCCTGCATGGTAACATTATGTACAGGTCAAGTCAATCAACTATTCCATTTTCATAAAGGTAATGATACAATGCCTGCATGGTAACATTATGTACAGAACAAGTCAATCAACTATTCCATTTTCATAAAGGTAATGATACAATGCCTGCATGGTAATGTTACGTATAGAACAAGTCAATCAACTACTCCATTTTCATAAAGGTAATGATACAATGCCTGCATGGTAATATTATGTATAGAACAAGTGAATCAACTACTCCATTTTCATAAAGGTAATGATAAAATGCCTGCATAATAATTGGCAAGCAAGAACAAAGTAGAGTGTAATGGAACTAATGAGAAATACTAAATATGTGACAAGTTTTACACCTCTGGTAATCAACTTTCAAATGATTAGTTGAAAAATAATTTCCATGAGTTGGAAAATATATTAACTTAATTGTTTCCAATACCTTTTCCATACGAAATCTTTGTTACTCTCTCAGCCATTTAAAACTATTCAAGTTTGGTTGTGATAACAGTGATAATGCAAAGTGCTAACATACATCATGTCTTATGCAATATCGAGCAACAAGAAATTAAATGAAACTCCAGCAGTGACCTGAAAAAATATTTTTTAGAAACCCAAACAATTTATTATATCTAAGACCATCATTTAATACAATAGTGTGAAACAGTTTGTAAATTAAAAAAAGTAAAAGAATGTAAAAAAGATTAAAAAGATAAATTGTCTCCCTTGCTTATAACCGTAATGAGATGCAAATCAAGGAAGAATTTTGGAGATGTCATTTCAAAATGTATTTTAAGGTCCCTATATAAATACTTGTGATTTTTCTAAATAAATCTTGCAAGTAACAAATTTAGATATTAATGTCATAAATATCCATGTGATTTTTCTGAATCATATTTACAAAAAAGTACTGAAAATCTTTTATTGAACAAAATGAACCACATTTCACCCTGAAATGGCTTTGAGGTGTATAGATGACTGAGTGCCATTTAACCTGAAATGGTTTTTGAGGTGTTTAGACGTCTGAGTGCCATTTAAACTGAAATGGGTTTGAGGTGTATAGATGACTGAGTGCCATTTAACCTGAAATGGCTTTGAGATGTATAGATGACTGAGTGCCATTTAACCTGAAATGGTTTTTGAGGTGTAAAGATGACTGAGTGCCATTTTTAACCTGAAATGGCTTTGAGATGTATAGATGACTGAGTGCCATTTAACCTGAAATGGCTTTGAGGTGTTTAGATGACTGAGTGCCATTTAACCTGAAATGGCTTTGAGGTGTATAGATGACTGAGTGCCATTTAACCTGAAATGGGTTTCAGATGTATAGATGTCTGAGTGACCTATGTGATTATTTTTTAAATGAACACAAATAAAAACTTAAGAAAATAATAGCCAAAATACAGTATTGTAAAGCAAAACATGGATAAGCATAGAAGATTTTTGAAACGCAAAAAGAATTTGTTAAAAAATTGTTCATGTGGATAAAATTATAATCCATAACAAATAGTAAAATGGATGAAGTGATAGACAATATCAACTGATTGGCCCTGAAGCATTTTCTGAAAGAAATTTCAGCAACAGGTTTTTAACCTAGACTTGTGAAATATAATTGTTCAATATGAAGCGACATTTGAATTTCATCCAAATTACTGGCTGAAAATTAAAATGTAATCAAAGTTTAAAGATTAAGGTTCCATCTGTAAAATTCAAGCCATGTTCGTTTTAGTCATGTGACCAAATTCTGTGAATAGACCTGATGATAGTGTTATTATGTCTTATACACAGATTTTATGTTCTCCCCATTCAAGACATTTTAATGTCAAAAGATAGAATTTTTTTTCCTTTTAGCAAAAGTTTGTTTGAGACTTAATGTTTCAAATATTTTGTATATTATTTGATACAGAAATTGTATTTTGGTTTGGATTCAGCCCACATTAAACTACAGAAATTGTATTTTGTTTCTAATTCAGCCCAAATCAAAATACTAAAACTGTACTTGGTTTTGGATTCAGCAGCCCACATCAAAATATAATATTCATAATATACATTTTCACATAGCCTACCAAACTGTTTAGAGGAATGATATAAAATGTTGTTATTGTTGTTGTTGATCTAGGGTTTAATGCCATTTTTCAGTACAAGATAGGCTATACATGGCAGCCAGTATAACTGATGGAGGAAGAACCCTGGAAAACCCAGGGAAGAACCACCGACCCAGGAGAAGCTACTGGCAGGCTTTTCCCACGTACCCACGCTAGCCGAGCCTTGGACTCGAACCTATGCAGACAGAGGTGAGATGGCAGTGATCCAGAACAGTGAGCGCTTTAGACCACTCGGCCACTCGGGGCCCCCGATATAAAATGTAATGTAACAACTGAATCTTTTCATACCCAAACATATGGGATTGACCTTAACAGAATGGTAATTATCAACTGAATGTGACATTCCATAAAAATACATGTTCCACAATTGGTTCATAATTTTATTTGCACACAAATAATGGAAAACGATTCAGTCTAGTAAAAAATAATCACAATGACGATTTCAGCATAAAACTGATAATGGGCCCTCTTTTTGAAAATTTCATTGACTGACATGAATGATGTACAAAATAAAAATAAATTCCTCTTTGAAAACTATTACAAAATGGGTTTATGATTCAAGAACTTAAATGTATTGTGAAGTGACTGTGAACAGGAGATCCTGAGAACAGAATAGTCAGCATTTAAGCTGGTCTCATAATGGTTTTTTTGCGTTTCAATTCTCTTTAGACCTAAGATTTAAAGATAAAATTTGGATTTTTTAAAACAGTGATACAATAAGAAACTGACACAACAAATTATTGATGCAGCGAAACATAAATGCAACAGCAAAATCAACAGAACCATAAAAGAGTGACTTCAATTAAGGCAAACCTGTTATGTAGGATACCTGATGAACCACAAAGGTATGTACTTTATGGACATGTACCCTTTAATCACAGGTAAAATGTCATGAACATGAAAAAGAATGAGTTGTAGAAATTATCCTTCGTGTGGATCTGCCCTTGTAAACAACTGTCCCTTTGTATAAAACATTCTTTATATCATGTCCCTTATAAAGAACACAAAAGACACAAGTAAATAGCTATTTAATTAATATACATACACATACATATACGGTAAATATATATTTAATTAACATACATAAACATACATGTACTGTAAATAGCCATTTAATTAATATACATGGACATACATGTACTGTAAATGGCCATTTAATTAATATACATAAACATACATGTACCTCAAATAGGCACTGAATTAATATACATAAACATATATATATATATATATATATATATATATATATATATATATATATATATATATATATATATATATATATATATATATATATATATATATATATATATGTAAATGATGTTTGCTACCAGGCCAGGGTTCAGCCTGTAAAACAAATGAGCCTTGATGTCCAGAGTGGGAAGATTCTACTAATATATTTTAGACTACTGAGGCAGCAATTGCAATTAATGTAACTTGTAAAAGACTAGAAAAAACAATGTAACAGTAGACTTTAATAAACTGTCCCTGCAACAGTCACACACACAATTTGCATGAAATCTCTCCTAACCAATAAGCTCCAAATCTAACACACAAAGAAGAATCCTTTATGTACCCATGAAATCAGCACTTTATCAATCTGACAATATAAAGATGTAATCTGTACCCATGGAATCGGCACTCTCAATGTGACAACATAAAGATCCAATCTGTACCCATGGAATTTGCACTCCCAAAATGGCTGTACCCACAGAATTGGCACACCAAAGGCAGCTGTAATTCAGAATGGTACACCAAAGGTAGTCCAGAATGGGCACACCAAAGGCAGCTATAGTTCAGAATGGGCACACCAAAGGTAGTCCTAAATGGGCACACCAAAGGCAGTTATAGTTCAGTTTGAGTACATCATCGGCAGTTATGGTTTAAAATGCAAAACACAGAAGACAGTTATAATTTAGTTTGGATACATCATACACAATTATGGTTTAAAATGTTAACACAGATGGTGGTTGTAGTTCAGAAGGGGAACATGAAAGATTAGTTCAGAATGGGTACACCAAGGTAGTTTTAATTCGAAATGGGTACATAATTTGCAGATTTAGTTTACAATGGGTACACCAAAAACAGTTAAGAGTTGAGAACAAACACTCTGAAGGCACTTAATGTTCAGACTGGGCATAATGAAAGTAGTCATAGTTCAGACTGGGCATAATGAAAGTGGTCATAGTTCAGACTGGATTTTTCTCACTCTGTTCTTAAAAGTTTTGAAATATTGACTATTACAGTACAACCTCACTTAAAAGACCATGAAATGACAGAAAACCTGTGACATGAGAGCCCACTTGCCTTGGCAGATCTGGATTTGGGAGGGATGATGCATAAATGGTAGTCTTTCAAGGTTGGTTCTAGTGTATTAAACAACTAAGATGTTTTTGACTGTATAACCAAATGTACTGTACAATATATCATCAAATCAAACAATCATGATATAGTTCACTTGCTTGGAATGTTTCATGGCATTATAAGTATCACACAGCTAAAACTGCCAGAGAAAGTAATTTGAAAAAGCTTTTTGCACTAAATAAGGCAAGGTAAAAAAAAATGAATAATATACCTTCTTTTCAATAAATTTGCCACTGTATAAATGAATAAACCTATCCATCGATTTCCATTCATGCTGGTAAATATGAAGTCTGTTAGTTTGTAACACTCCACATTTATGTTTACAAAGGTATCAAACTGTAAATAATTAATAATGGCTAACAAAATTGCCCCATCAATACTCTTCCTGTTGATCCGCAACAAGGTATAAAAATATACAATCTGCATACAACTATTGTCAATACTGAGTTATGGCCATAATAACACAAAAATTAGGTTTGCCTCAGGTCTGAGAAAATTAAACCCAGTAACAGCTGTCATATTGAGTTTCAACAAAATTCTAAAATTCTGATTAGTAAAGAGTGGAGAATGTCATTATCAATACATAAAGTCTAGATACAATAAAGTCGAATGGTCCCATTTCTAAAGCGTATCTTGATATCACCTTCTGCTATATCCCCAGTAATGTATTACGTGATACACCAGTTGTAACCCTGTGATATGTTTGTAACACACACACACACACACACACACACACACACACACACACACACACATTTTTTCATTAGGAAGCTTTCCATTTCCCAAGAAACAAAGGATAAAAGTCCACACAGACTCAATGCAGAACCTTGGGCCATGTGAATAACATGTTATTTTGACCATGGTGCCAAGTGTTGATGGTAGAGTTGTGTATCCCACAAACAAAATGTTTCTACACCCTGCAGTCATAAATATGAGGCCCCATTGTTTTATTTTCTTTTTCCAATGCATTATAAAGATGTAAGATCAACAACATGACTTTTAAAAATAAAAACAACAGTACATACCTTAATTTTTGCAATAAAAAGATTCCAGTAGTGGCCAAAACTGCATCAATAATCTAAATTTTGTTGCTAATCACGTAATAATACATTTTAAAAAACTGATAATGGAGGATACAGTAGCTAAAATATATAATTAAGACAACAAAAAAAACAACTAAATAAAACTGATTCACTTAGTGAATTCAACAGCAACCTTTTGACTGTGCAATAAAAGGACTACAAATGGAAAAATAATTTCCAATCCATATTATACTTACCAACACAATGAAAGGATGTGATTTTAATCTGAGTAGATAAAAGCTCCATTAATGAAATATTTGATATATATATCGAACAGAATGTGACAAGATGGATGGATATATGAATCAATTGTATGCTCACCTCGACAGATGTAATCAATGTGAATCATTTTTTAAAAATGTGGACATTTTTGAAAAAGTTCAAATTACTATAATCACGAATACAGAAGCCTTTCTTCCCTCAATCTTAACTATGTCACCAATAGTCTCATTATCTGCTCATTTTGTAAATGTGTATGGCTTGACACAAAGTGTACATTTATACATGAAACATTCAAAATAACCATCTACCTCTAATCATGTAACCACTGATTTTTTTCTGTTTGACATGACAATTTTTCTGGCTAGTCAGTTTGTCAGAGTAAAGATCATATCTGTCTCACCAGTGTTCTG
Organism: Sinohyriopsis cumingii; assembly: GCA_028554795.2. Classification (NCBI taxonomy): domain Eukaryota; kingdom Metazoa; phylum Mollusca; class Bivalvia; order Unionida; family Unionidae; genus Sinohyriopsis; species Sinohyriopsis cumingii. The sequence goes on along the minus strand of CM068841.1, from coordinate 90,011,760 downwards.
TCTCACCAGTGTAAGCAGAGTGATATACAGACGTCACTTTTTTAGTGGCAGTGACAGTGTCTTCATCAGTGTTATCAATAATGTTAATATTTTGAGTTAAGGTTATACTTGATTAAATGTACTGCATAAACATCTACAATATCGTTAACATGGATATATTAGCATTATGCAATTTCAATTAACATAATATGTCAGACATTGGAGTTTTGATCTTTAGTTGAACATGATTCAGATGTTCAGCAATGATTGATTTCTAAAATGTTAAAATTACAAATTCCACAATAAATGTTAAATTCTTTTAATAAAATCATTGATTTTTGGCACATATCAGTAAATCTAACACACTGACAGATGAGATAGTAAATGTTTTGAGACAGACCAGTAACTTCTGTAAGCAGATGGCCTACTTGGAAAGTCAATTTTGAAACATTATTTAAAAGATGTTCCATTACACCTGTACATGTATATGCCGATTTCTGCCGATACAATTTGACTCTGTACTGGAGAGACGAGGCTGTTGGTATTGATGTACACACAAACTGTAAAATATGTTTTATGTCTCGAAGGTTAACTGTCTTAACATCAAAGTCTGTACAAAGCTAACGTATTCTTTTCATACAGTTGTATCACCATATCCCTGCAGACTTTAATCAGTAATTGTCGGCAACAACACAGCGCCAGAAGGAGTTGGCTTATCTCTTTGATGGATGGCAAGTGTTTGATATTTGACTCAAGATGAAACAATACAAATTAAAGAACTTCCCTTCAGTTTCATAGATGTCAATCCAAGCATCCACTTTCTACTTCATTCTGATTGTGCTGAAGAATATGTAATCACAGCACAGAGATCAATCAGTTCATTATTTAAAAATACAAACAACTAATGATAAATCTACACAATTTCCCAGTACATGTGCTGCAGAAGAAGATGAACACAACATTCTAATTTCAAAGGATTACTTGTCAAAGGCATTTTCACCTTCAATGACACATATTTCGAATTCAAACACAGAGAAATCAAGAACTACTGCAAAGAAATTAATAAGGAATTTCCATTTCAACAGGCAATTACATATTTCAATTTATGTATCAGCGTCGGCACTAAATCAGTGATATTCTCCAAGTTGTCAAACAAATGCTTGAGTATCAAGATATTTCTTTGTTATGGAGTCTCATTTTTGGGGGGCATACCATTGGTTCTTTTATTTACTTTTGTTCAAAATGAATTAGTAACCTTGTGTTTGTTGCTGGGGAACCAGCTAAGTCATGCGATCTAGCCTTGCTGATGTTAAAAGCTTTCATTCACAGCAAGCCATTAAAAATAAACATCTTATGCATTGCACAGAAACACTATTGACTTTCTAAGTGAACTCTGAACCAAAGTTGTTAACTGTGTGTGGATTAAGTTGGTTACTGACAGTGATGATACTAGAATGGGATTCACATTTGTTCCACATTATTATATCCTATCATTAACTCTGCAAATTTTCAAGTCAGGTCATTAAATGTAGCTAAAAGTACCTAATTTTCGTTTTAAATACTTCATGTGAAACAAATTAGGTACTTTTAGCTACATTTAATGATGCTGACCTTATAATTTTACAGAGTTACAGATAAGATAAAATTCATGATGCTGTGTGGAACTAACTATAGTGTCGTGTTGACTTGTAACGCTGTCTGTTACAAATGCAGCTCATGTAAAGGTCAGAAACGCCTTCATTTTCTACTCTAAAGTACTGTTAACAATATAATTTTCTCCACTCCATGCAAATGATAAGCCATGCACTGATGAGATTGGTTGATTAACACTTGTAGTGGTAAAATTTTCTCATGATGACTTTTGCTGTCCTTGCGGAAACACTGATTTAGAGCACCATGTAAATGCTAAAATACTTATGAGCAGTTTTGTATAGTGACTAGAACTTGTCAAATTTGACCATGACACACACAGATACCACTATTATCACACACACCCTATATCTATATATAGTCATTTTCAAACATTATTTAGAACACCTAGTAAATGCTGAAAAAGTTTGACGCATCAGTTTTTTTTTATAACAAATGATTAGATCTTGTCAAATTTGACCATGAAATACATATAGATACCAGTATTATGACATACACACACACACACACACACACACACACACACACACATAATAAACAAATTGTAAATGCTGAAAAAGTTTGACTTATCAGCAGTTTTTTTTTATAACAAATGATTAGATCTTGTCAAATTTGACCATGTAATACATATAGATACCAGTATTATGACATATACACACACACACACATAATAAACAAATTGTAATATAAATGCACCTTCTGCCTTGATCACCTGTTTACCATATATGTTCATTCCAATCAAAATACAGATCTAACTGTCATCTATCTACCCCCTCCCATCATTCTGAAGATGACATTTGTAAAACTTACGGTACGTATGTTACACTTACTACTTGTTATAATCTTGAAAACTTGATATGCAATAGTGAACTAAATACAACATGAATAATTACACAGCACTTGGAGAATGTGGCAGACTAATGTTGTGTGTTACTACACAAGATGTGTTAAATATTGGTGTCAATTATTACATCAGGACAGGAACAGAAACCCAGCAGAATGCATAAATCATTAGATGCTAATGGTTGTGTTAGATGAGCATCATGCTAGACATTTATTCATCTTTGTATGGGGGACCCGAGTGGCCGAGTGGTCAAAAGCGCTCACCGTTACGGATCACTGCCATCTCACCTCTGTCTGCGTCGGTTCGAGTCTCGGATTCGGCTAATGTGGTTATGTGAGAAAGCTTGCCAGTAGCTTCTCGTGGGTCGGTGGTTCTTTCCGGGGGTTTTCCGGGTTCTTCCTCCACCATTAATACTGGCCGCCATGTATAGCCTATCTTGTGCTGAAAAATGGCGTTAAGCCCTACAACAACAACAACAACAACATCTTTGTATGGATACTGCAAGATTTTGGAAACTATAGTGTGTTTAACAGCATTCTCTTAAAGAGTGAAGAACTGTAGTAGTCAAATCTACTGGGAACATCAAACAGTTGTCAAAATGAAAGTATTATCAAAATTATAAAACATTACTAAATGTTGAGAAATATCTTTCAATAGGTTTACCTATTTATCTCATAAAGCGCTTCGAGATTCCGATGTAGTCATAAGCTTTTCATAGTGATTGGTAGATACGATAGTGTTACTACTTCGTATCATTTGTGTTTTTTTTTTCTCACAGTATTTTGATATTTGTAGAAGATGATTATCATGCATTTTTTTATTATCAAGATCTAAGTGAAAAATATTGGGACAAACCTCAGTATTATAGCCCATCTCCAGAAACATTTTATTGCTTTATGAAAACACAAAATCATTTTGTTATTTACAGAGTAACATCATTTCATACCATTTGCTGTGTTGAGAAGAAACTACATATAATGTATAATAAAAACACAATATGTATACTGTATGTGTGCTTCAGGTGATTTTGTCTTTATATATATTATTGTATTATGGGCATGAGGTCTAGATTACCAACTAAAAATCTTTTGATCTGGTAAGCTAATACATTAAAGTTTATGGACTAAAGACATTAAGGTTTATGGACTAAAGACATTAAGGTTTATGGACTAAAGACATTACAGTTTATGGACTAAAGACATCAAGGTTTATGGACTAATTGGTTATTATCATAAGCAAACAGTAAATCTTCAGGAACAAATAAAACAATAAGTACCTATGAGCCAAATTTTCAACAAGTCCAATTCAACTAGCTGAAAACAATTTCCTGGATTTCATGGCAACTCAGTTTTTGTTCTGTTATTTTATTCTGTTTAACTGCTCAGTGTTGAAACAATTTTTGATATTCCTGAGAACTCTAACATACCAAATTTTATATAGAAAATATTTTCTTACATGTATGGATCCACAAGATATCTGTAGGTGCCTTGCCAAATCCTTTGACATTGAACCTAATATAAATCAATGAAACTGTCTCATACAATGTGAAGATCTAACCACATGATATGTTGGTTAAATCACAATACTGAGTGGGGGGGGGGGGCAAAAAATGAAGTTATTGAAGTGGCATCATTTATTCATCAAATATATCCACAAACTGGAACTGATAAAACTTGTTCATACTTTTTATGTGCTTTCATGCTCACTAACCAATACACACACATTTGATTTAAAAATAAATGTCAGAATGCTGACAATCAAATTGTTCACTTGACTGCAACTAAATACAAAGTCTTGTTAAAAATTCACTTGTACAAGTCACTGTACACATATATTCAGTTAAGTACAAAACTGTAAGCAATGACCATTGAATTGACCCCATAGTCAGTTTTCAAAACTGCTCCACATAAGTGCCAATATGGTCAGATCTTCTTGTTGTTGTTATTGTAGGGTTTAACGCCATTTTTCAGCACACGAAAGGCTATACATGGCGGCCAGTATTAATAGTGGAGGAAGAACCCGGGAAAACCCCCAGAAAGAACCACCAACCCACGGGAAGCTACTGGCAAGTATTCTCACATACCCACATTGGCTGAATCCGAGATTTGAATCCACGCAGACAGAGGTGAGATAGCAGTGATCTGTAATGGAGAGCGCTTTAGACCACTCGGCCACTCGGGGCCCCCAGGTGGTCAGATATGAAAATTTTCATTCCAAACTAACAAAATACTGCAAAAAGTGTTTCACAGACAACCATGTCACTTCCACCACTCATGCATAAGGAGTAACGATAACCTAATTTCAAGATGACCACTGTTGTTAAGTCTGATATGCCATGCACCACTGTCACTGAGAACCAGCAGCATAATGCTAAAGTGTTTAGTGAAAGCCCCATGTCAATACAACCATCCACTCCGAGTGAACACCAGTTTTTTGAAGCAAAAATGTGTAACAAATATTTCAGTTAAAATTAAACATGTTTAGCAAGTCCGATTATCTTCAAATTTCAACAACAGAAAGATAAATTAGGGTACTTCAATTTCTATACCAATGTAGGTGCAGACTGTAACCTCAAGCAGATGACATGAGTCAGAAACTGAAATTCTGTGAAACATGTGGAACATAACCGTAACACCCTTTCTTCAAGAGAAATAACTATAGGTGAAACCCACATCTATTTGACCATCTGTTGAGATGTAGCTATAAAAACATTTTCAAGATGGCTACCCAGTGGACAAATTAGAAGTCTGATCAGCAGTACATTAGCCAACACATGCCGATCTGATAGTAGTATTCAAACCTACATCCATTTGATTACATGTTAGGCACATTAACCACTGAACCACCACGGCTCCTTTTTACTTCATTTTCAAGGTGGCCCTATTCTAGGACTAATTATCACCATTCTCATTTAGGACCAACTACATATCACAGAAGTCGTCTGGTGAAAACCCAGGTCAATGTAACCATTGATTCAGGAAGAGCAGTCCATTTTAATTTTGGACCAAACAGACAATATTCAGGAAAAGAAGCATTTAAAAGATTTCCAAGATGTCTGCTATCACTGGTAGCCATATCTGAACTCGGATTGGCACCATTTTAGTATATCACCAACTAGATATCATATGAAGTATTTAAGGAAAACCCCCATGTCAGTATGACCATTTCTACTGAAAAATTAGTGGTAAAAATTTCAAGATGGTACCACATGAACCATATTGGACAACAGATTGGCACCACTGTATTTAGGACTAACTTGACATGGTATCTTTTAGAAAAAACCCAGAAATATTCAAGTGGTGACCTTACTTAATGTCCAAGTTACACCATTTTCATTTAGGACCAGCTGGACCTTGTAAAAAGATTTGTGTAAAGTTTCATGGCAATCATCCGAGGACCTGAGCAGAGCATGTAGCAATATTAAACTTATACTAAGGGACAAACAATGGAAAACAGGCAATTGCAAAAGCTTTTCCCATCTGTAACCTGGCAGAGCTAAGGGACAGATGATGGAAAACAGGCTATTGCAAAAGCTTTCCCCATCTGTAACCTGGTAGAGCTAAGGGACAGACGATGGAAAACAGGCAATTGCAAAAGCTTTCCCCATCTGTAACCTGGCAGAGCTAAGGGACAGACGATGGAAAACAGGCTATTACAAAAGCTTTCCCCATCTGTAACCTGGCAGAGCTAAAGGACAGGCAATGGAAAATAGGCAATTGCAAAAGCTTTTCAGATCTGTAACCTGGTAGAGCTAACAATAAAGACCCACCTGCCAAATCTTCAACAAGTACAAATGACCTCTGAATTCAGGATCCAACCTCCAGCACAGAGGATGAAGTCAATTATACAACAACTGAGTACAGCTATACAGTAATACCTCATACATTCGCGTTTCTGGATTCGCGAATTTACGGATTCGCGAAATTTTCATTGGTACCCTCTACGTACATGTTTTCTTTATTTTATTGAATTGTACCTTCGTTATATGACTTCTGTGACATATGAAGTTTACCTAGTTTACCTTCCTGACAATGACAAAGAAAACATCAGTCATTAAGTTTACAGTCCCATTCGTTACTTGGTTTTACCTTACTGTGAGTGCAAAAGAAAATGGCAGCCAATGAATTAGTATAGGGGTAATATTAGTACATGTATACATGTACCGTACTGTAAATGCGCTAGTGTGGCAAATACCCATTAGGCGATACTGTACTCTATTTTTACGTCAACCATTTATTTCTCTTTTTAAGGGTAATGTATTAGGCTAACTTTGAAATGAAATTAAAGTGCTTTGGGAGCATGATTTGGGTCATATTTAGGGTTTAAACCCTAGAAATAAGCATTTATTAGCATTTTTAGTGACTCGTACCAAACATTCGCGATTCCTCCTGATCTGCGACTGGTTCTGGAACCTAACCTCGCGAATGTTCGAGGTATTACTGTATATACAAAGTTATGCTATGTAATTATATATATAGCATAACCATATAATCAAATCCTGGCTAAAGGTCACCTATATTCAACAATCACATGCTCTTAACAGTCATATTCTTAAGTCTCTTACACAAAATTACTGAAGAAAATTTAATCCTCTATCAAGCAGTTACATTGTACCTGTCTCATGATGACATACTTTAGCTTCTTAAAAGCGAATGCTTAAAATAGGTCTGACTAAAGAATTCAATGAATGCCATCTTTAGTATCATATCATTTCATAATAACCATCCTTCAATCGTCTTTACTACCATTTGATTTTAATATCTCGCCTTCTCTTTGTTTCCAGTAGTCTAAATTTTGTTGTACGTGTAGCGTATTGTTTGCAACTCGAGGATCGGGTTTTCCATAATCAGGTGGGTTGGCTTCTGGATCATAACCAAGAGTCTTCAGCATTGGTGCAATGGATGCCATGTCTTTTACTACATCGTCTGGAATCTTTCCAACCCACTTGCTTAATGCCTCCAAATTGACTGGTTTAATAATTTGGTCTGTTGACTTCTCTGTTCTGGAAAATAATCACAAGATCTATCATGAATGCTGTTTCAAATATATGGAATGTATGATGCCAGCTGAATGACATGTAACAAGAATGTGAAATTTGCTTCGTGTTACTCTAGAATTTAGTATTAAAAGAAACTTATGTAGGATACTAGCTGAAGATGTATACTACAAAAATTGTGTGTGTAATAAACATCTGTGAGAGGACTTTTACATACTGTGCCTGTGCCTACATCAACCATGGGTCACATGACTTACCTTTTACATACTGTGCCCGTACCTCAATCAACCATGGGCCGGAGGACTTATCTTTTACATACTGTGCCATACCTACACCAACCATGGGTCGGAAGAGTTACCTTTTACATACTGTGCCTATATCTACATCAACCGTGGGTCGGAAGACTTACCTTTTACATACTGTACACATACCTACATCAACCGTGGGTCGGAAGACTTACCTTTTACATGCTGTGCCCATATCTACATCAACCGTGGGTCGGAAGACTTACCTTTTAATACTGTTATCATACCTACATAACCCATAAGTTGGAGGATTTATTCCTTTAAATACTGTGCATCTACATTAACCAGAGTCATAGAACTTATCTTTTACATACTGTTTCTGTACCTACATTTCCCATTGGACATGTTTTTTTTTACTGTGCCTGTATCTACATCAACCATGGTTCAGTTGAGTCCCCTTTTACATACCGTTTCTGTACTAACAATCTCCATCTGTTGGAGGATTTACCTTTTACTTACTGTGGCTATACATACATGTCCATTAAACAGGAGCTGGTGGACTTAACTTTTACATATAGTACCTGTACTTACATTTCCCATGGGTCAGTTTGAGAGAGAGAGAGAGAGAGAGAGAGAGAGAGAGAGAGAGAGAGAGAGAGAGAGAGACATATTAGTACAGAACATTTTTTTGGAAGAGAGTAGACATTTTTTGTTAACAACAATATTCACCTTCTCGTTAAAGGATATCATAAGTCAGACCTTAATCAACAATACCTGATCATGCAACTGATACGGAAATTACAAGTTCGAGTTGGGCAAACAAATTATCAGTAACTTATAAAACTGACACAGTCTTTGGTCAGAGGTTGTTGTGGGTTTAACACCAATTTTCAACACATTACAGCCTACACATGGCAGCCAGTACATCTAGTGAAGGAAGAACCTGGGAAAACCCCAGGAAGAAACATCGAACCATTGGAAACAACTGGCAAGCTTTTGTGCATGCCCACTTGAGACTCAAACCCATTTGGACAGAAGTGAGTTTTCAATGTTCTGTAAAGAAAAGTGCCTTAGACCATTTGGGCACCTAGAGAAACCTTTGACCAGATGTACTAATTATTCAACTCACCATCCTGAAGGAACCTTTTTTGCTGCTAAACACAGTTCAGATAAACAAATTTTCCTGCCTATTTAGGCAAAGTTTAGCAAAGAAAAGCACCAAACAAAAAATACTGTTTAAGAAAACTATACAATGTGTGGTGCTAATTGCAATCTATCACCTGCTTTCACAGGTGAGACAAAGAAAAGTACATATACATGAGCAAGTTTTAAGAAGTTCATACATAGATCAATAGTTATAAAAAAATACATTTATGACTTAAACCTACTTTGATAAAGCAATGCCTCCAGGTTTTTCTATGAAGTCTTCATGATGAAGAACTGAACTGTTCCATGGAATGTCCAGAAATGTCAGGATTCTCCGCAGCCACAATTCTGGCTGAAGAACAAGCTGTTCATAATAGACAGGCATACAACTGTCTGGCCCAACATGTAAACACTGGGAAAACATCATCTCCATTGCTGAATTCCACCGTGTCATACGGTTCCGAAAACTCTTCAAGTCAAATCCAGTAATCGTCACTTGCCGTGAAATTATAGAATTTACTGTAGCTCGTCCATCTCGAATCATTAATAAGAACTTTGCATTTGGAAAAAGCTGATTTAAATAAACGCTGGATTTCAATGTAAATGGATCTTTGTTACACAAATGTGGTGCAGCTTCACCGTGTTTTGCAACAATCTCAAGTATGAATGAAGCCATTGCTGAATCCAGAACATCACTTGTGATTCCAGCTTCACTAAGTCTTTTTTTTTCAAGCTGGGATATTTCCCAGTTTGCACGCATTCCCAAAAGTCTTGGAATTACAAGCGTTTCCTCACCACATCTTATATCAGGATGAGCATCTAACACTGCGCGCATTAATGTGGTACCACTCCGTGGCATACCACCAATGAAAATTATTGGCATATTCCTGTCATACGGTATCTGTCTACTTGTCCGATCAAATATATATTTTTGGGCATCCCGTGGGACCATAATTGCTCGAGGTGTCAAGTCACATGGCACAATATGATACAGAATAAGAATCACAACAATTCCAGAAAACAAAGCATACATTAAACAACGTTTGGTGCTTGCTTTCATTCTCATAATTAATTCTGCTCTCATTAAATCCAATGTGTGGTCATACAGTGGTAAGAAATCTAAACTTGCTGTCACCTACCAGTAAGCCTTATGGTCATCTGCAAATAAAGAAATCTGAAATTAAAATTCAGTTAAACCTGATGGCAAGCTGTAAAGATTCCAATATCAGATCTGGACAGACTGACAGGAACTCGTATTAAGGCTCAATACCAATGTCAGGTCAAGAAAGACAAAATGGAAAGGATGCATACCACAAATTGCTGCAGAATTACTTCCTCTACTAGAGTGTGCCAATTTACAAATGAATTTCCTTGGAATTTATGTAAATTACTAGCTTAAAATGTTTCAAAATATTCTGGAAGATCAATTTCTAGTTCACTCAATTTCCTGTCATTTAGCCAGTATGCTACCAATTTTGTCATCGAGATTTTATAGGAAAATTTGTCTTCTACAGCTACCAGTACTGGAATATGTCAATCCAACCCATCCCATGCTGTATGTTTCTGTAATTCATTCCACTGTAATACATTTGTTGCATCACCCCAAACAAATCAATTTATTCCTGATGAATAATAACAGAATGTTTTTCCTGACTGCAACAAAATTAATGTTTCCCTTTAGAAACAGGTTTCATAATTACTCCTCAAATGTTACTGAAACACATAATGTCCATTTATATGAGAGGGAGAATATAGTTTGAAAAATTGGTAAAACAAGAGCAAAATTGTACATGTATGACCAATGAGACTTTTAGTGTGTGTGTGTTGGGGGGAGTAAAATATACAAGTTTGAATGGGCAGGAAAAAACAGAATAACAGCACCAATATCAGATACTAATAACTAATATGGCACGATCTGGTGGGATTCAGGGGCTGTAACTCTTCATTTAGTAATCAATTATATTCTGTAAGTAAGGAAATGGGTGGGGTGGGATTATGATATAGTATATAGAGAGAGATACAAGAGAAAGGAAGAAGAGGAAGAAAAAAAGAAGAGAAGAGAACAAGTTATAAGTCTGAGATACAAAATGTGGACTTAACACAGAAACTTCATAAAAGGACTTAAAGTTACAGTCAGAAAAAGAAACAGAGATAGAATAATTAATAGATATAATGGAGTGAGAAATAGAAATTAGAGAGGTGGACAGAACTTTAGAGTCTGTTATTTAGATACAAACCTTAGTTTGCAAAATGACTTAGTGTTTCTAATTAGATACCACTGGTCTCCCCTCACCCTTAAGTCAGACAATAGACGGGACCTAACAGGTCAGATGCAGTAGATAACGCAGCGGGACAGACAAGCTAGACATGTAACATAATACCTGTATAATATTGTTTTAGTTCTTATTGCTCTTATTTCAGTATATAAAATTAATTATAGGAAAAATGTATCATTTTCTACAGTACTACATTTTAATAAAAAAAAATTTTAAAATTACTGTTAAAAATTTTGGCCATGTATGAAAAATAAGATCATAGCAAATTACAGACCAAAATCTGAGGAAATGGTAAATGTTGTTGCTATCTGAGATAACTAGATGCAAACCTGGATCTAAAGGGTTATGGTAAATGTTGAGATCTGGGACAAATTCCAGACCTGGATCTAAAGGGTTATGGTAAAAGATGAGATCTGGGACAAATTCCAGCTCCAGTGGCTTTTGTGATTTGAGCATCTGCCTTGGATGCAGTAGATCGTGGGTTCGATCCCCAGCAGAGTCATACTAAAGACTTACAAAAATGGTACTAACAGCTGCCTCGCTTGGCACTCAGCATTAAGAGGTCAGTGTTAGGACTAGTCAGCCTGGTGTCAGGATAATGTGACTAGGTGGAACATCATGCTACATGTCTGCAGCATGATGCCCCAGTGCTAGACATCACTATAAACAGACACACTGGAGACATCATAACGATATGACAGAAATTTTTTTAAAGCTACGTTAAAAATCAAAATCACACACACACACAAATTCCAGACCTGGATCTAAAGGGTTATGGTAAATATTGAGATCTGGGACAAATTCCAGATCTGGATCTAACAGGTTATGGTCAATGAGACCTGGGGCAAATTCCAGACCTGCATCTAAAGGGTTATGGTAAATGTAGAGATCTGAGAAAACATGTTACAGACCTGAATCTAAAGAGAAATGGAAAATTGTGTTGTTCTCTTGGATAACAAGTTACAGATCAAGGTCTATGGGAGAAATGGTAAATGATGCTACCTGGGACAAGTTCCAGACTGAGACAAGAAGTTATACAGCTGTATTTAAGGGAGATGGTAAATGATGCTACCTGGCACAAGTTCCAGACTGAGACAAGAAGTTACAAATCTGTATTTAAGGGAAATGGTAAATGATGCTACCTGGGACAAGTTCCGGACGGAGACAAGATGTTACAAATCTGTATTTAAGGGAAATGGTAAATGACGCTACCTGGGACAAGTTCCAGACTGATGCAAGAAGTTACAGATCTGTATTTAATGGAAATAGTAAATGATGCTACCTGGGACAAGTTCCAGACTAAGACAAGAAGTTATACAGCTGTATTTAATGGAAATGGTAAATGATGCTACCTAGGACAAGTTCCAAGACAAGAAGTTATAGATCTGTATTTAAGGGAGATCGTAAATGATGCTACCTGGGACAAGTTCCAGACTGAGACAAGAAGTTACAGATCTGTATTTAATGGAAATGGTAAATGTTGCTACCTGGGACAAGTTCCGGACGGAGACAAAAAGTTAAAATCTGTATTTAAGGGAAATGGTGAATGTTGCTTTCTGAAACAAATGTTGATTGTTCTTCAGGAAGCATCAAATACTTAACTTTCCTAATTAGTCAATGTTACATTTTAGTAGTGTTCTATCTGTAATTATCTATAATTAGTCAATGTTACATTTTAGTAGTGTTCTATCTGTAATTATCTATAACACGGTTTTGTACAGTTTCATTGTTCTTCACTGCAATGGAAAGAAATGTTGCATCAGTAAATTCAACCCTGCCTAAATTTGGGCCAGATGAAGGTCCTTGTTGGCCCTGGGCACTTCTTTAATACAATGATTGACACTGACCTGACTCTGCCTCTCTGTGTATACACTTCAGAAACATGGTACCTTTGTAGGCTCTTTGCCCAGTGCCTACTGGATAGGATGGCCATGATTGAAACATTCTGATATGTAGTTATAATTCAAGACATGTCAGTAGTTCGTTGGACTCCAAATTATCCTGAGTTGAAACTTTTTTTGAAACTCATGGTACTTGTTTTGTCCAAAAGTTAAGAAGTGATCCTTTTTCCATAACGGAGATCGCCGTGAGCTCTTACAACATGTGGCTAACTTTTTCAGCCAAATATGTGTCATTCTTGATACTATTCCACTTTATAATAAGTTCATCTTGGCACATCCTTTTGGTGTTTGCACGATATGCTAGCACATAAGCATTAAATAAAGACTGATATAATTAATTTTTATCCATTGCTATGGACTGCCAAAAAGTCATGAAAATTAAAACTACATATGGTTTCAATAACGTAAATTCTACTAGTGCCAGATGCTTGCTCAATTCTCAAAGTTCTTCTCTCCCCTCATCCTGTCTTTAATAGAATGCTTTTTTAAAAATGTCATCAAGCTTCAAAGACTCTTTGTACTAGAAGGACCGTTTGTTTTCAATAAAAAGAAAGAAAAAAGTTAACATTTGATATATTTATTTTCTTTCATGTACGACATCCCAGTGTGACACAGGGAACAACCTTGGCGCTACTCAACTAATTATATGTTTTTTTTTTACATACAAAATATTAAAAGATTAAATGTTCACTGCGGACCAAATACCATCTTTCAACTTACTAAGCTCGTGTGTCTTTGATCTCAGACTGTTGTCATGGTGATAATTTGTTAGCCTATTGTTTTACTTTTCTAAAATCTAAGTTTAATCACCAGTAGTCCTGCAGTTTATTTAGTCTACATTTTGTTTTTAAAGTGTGTATTACATTATATTAAAAAAGAATAACATAATTAAAAACAACAACAGTTTAAACCAGTTAAAGGTTATAACAATTACCCAATATTTCATCTGAGATAACAATATTTATATAAGTCATCAACAAGAGAGTTGTTATCTATTGCGGATAAAAATGGACTGAGGATGCAAGTCACAAAATCATTTTTGTTCTAATATTATTTTTTAAAGAAGTGTTCTACACTCATATTTACTGTGACGTCACATTTCTTCAACACCCCCTGCCCCCTCATCACACTTTGCCACAAAATTTTGACCCCTCCCCCGACACTGTGTAATGTCATATGTGAACGACCCCACAGACAAATGAAGGATATAAGCAGTACTGTCCTGGAAGAGATATGGTACTAGTAAGACAAATGGAGGATACCAAGGCATGTGGATACAAATTACTTTCTGAAGTTTTCCAAATAACTTATATACCAAAAGAGAGAGAAGAAAATGAGCATCTAAGCTTTAAGAGGAAAACAAAAAAGTAGGAATTTTCCAGAAATGTATTTGAATTTTTAGATTCATATGATTCATTGGTGCCATGATTATCTCCATTTAGAATATGTACAGTACAACAGTGTGTTGTGCAATCTTCTGCATTTTTAATCGGTTAAGCCATCGTTACATTTATTTAAAGTGTACTGATGTTTAGTCTCTGTAGAATTTAAGATGACAACTTTTAATATTTGCTTGTTGAGTACACCAACACATACAATATTAATATTCAAGGTATAACAATAATAGGTACAATAATTATTCAGTAATATCCAGTTCTTGATCTTCAATAGCCATTCAACAGCCATTTAATAGCACATCAACACAACACTGGCCATATGGTGCAGATTAAAAGCTAAGTTATAATAATGTAAAGAAGAAATAAAAAAGATAACTTAGAAAGATAAATCCTTCCAAAGTACGGTGTAGATATAAACATGCAGTAAAAGATAAAAGGTCAAGATGCTTAACTTTGAAAAAGGTATAAAAAATGCAAATGAAAGTTATATAATATTTACATGTGTGTAAATGTTTGTATGTGTACTGTGTATCGTTGAACCTAAAGTATCTTTGAATCAAGCATATTTTCAGTTACTTTGTACTGTGTTCAGTTTATTATCATTATTATAGACTATATACTCTGGTCTTACCAGACACATCTGTAGTTGTTATTAGACACAATATACTCTGGTCTAATGAGTCACAGACAATAGCCTGGAATAGTTTTGATGTGCTAAATATGTTGATGTATCACAATGATATAATCCAAAAAATATAGCTAAATAAATTCACAATAATCCCAAAATAGAGAATTAGTCCAAACATATTAATGAGCACTCTTTAATTCAAATAAAAGATTCCTGTCAAGCTAAATCTGAACAAAACTTATGGAAAAGATAGGAATTAATGTATGTGTGTGTGTGTATGTGTGTGTGTTGGATTTTTAACGTAACTTTATAAAAAATATCAGTCATATTGCTACGATGTCTGCAATAAGACAGATTATAGTGATGACTAGCACTGGGGCATTAAGCCACAGACATGTAGCATGCTGTCCCACCCAGTCACATTATCCTGATACCAGGCCAACCAATCCTAACACTAACTCTTAATGCTGAGTGCCAAGTGAGGCAGCTGTTAGTACCCTTTTTATAAGTCTTTGGTATGACTCTGCATGGGTTTCAAACCTGTGACCTCCCACATCTGAGGCAGATGCTCAAACTAATAGGCCACCAGATTGGTCTAGGATATATTAAAAAAACCTAATACACAATAATATGACAATGGTTTAGGGTCAAAAGTTCCAGAACATATGAAGCTATACACAATGTTAGGTTTACCGCTTCAAATTTTAGTAAAGAAAACTCCAAATATCAGGCATATCAGGAATGACCGAGTGAAAAACAAATGCCCTGTACTGAAATCCATTTAAACATATTTTATCTACAAGTAATAATCTACAATGACAGACAAAAATTAAACATCTAATATGTTGTTTACAAATTGACCCTTACAATCATGGACAAAAGTCAAGCACACAATATAGATATACACAAAACACAAAAATTTCTTTCATACATGAGCAGAAATGTTTAATACACAATTCATTTATCATTCCACATCATCATATCCAGCTAAAAACTACCTGTTTTGCTGCATATTGACTGGTTCTTTTGGTGAGGTGGGAAACCAGTCTCATAAATAATGCCTAACAGATGAACAATAGCAGACTAAAGAACAGCTTTAAACATTTTAATACTTTATTCAAAGACATAAATATTTTTAATTTTCTTATTTTTCTCAACTTTACTGCATGTATATTGTATTACAGCTATGTCAGGTACTACTACAATTATGTAATGTCACACTCATGTATGCATCCCCTTCAAGCACATGTACTAATGAATCAATTGTCACTCACGTATACTGTGATACATCCCCTTCAAGTACTACTAAATCAATGTATTGTCACACTCATGTATACTGCGATATATCCCCATCAAGTATTACTAAATCAATGTATTGTCACACTCATGTATACTATGATACATCCCCTTCAAGTACTATTAAATTATTGTATTGTCATTAATGTTTGCTGTGTTACTTCACCTTCAGATATTACTAAATTAATGTATTGTTACACTTGTGTATACTATGATACATCCCTCTCCGGTATTGTATTAAATCAATGTATTGTTACACTAATGTATACTGCGATACATTACCTTTGAGTACTACTAAATCAATGTATTGTCATCTCATGTATACTGTAATGAATCCCTTTAGAGTACTACTAAATCACTATATATTCACAAACATGTATACTGTGGTACATCCCATTCAAGTACTACTAAATCAATGAATAGTCACCCATGTATGATGTAATACATCCCCTTCAAGTACTACTAAATTAATATATTGTAACCTCAGGTATACTGTGATGCATCTCCTTCAAGCAGTGTATCCCCTAGGGGTGCAAGACTGAGAGTCAAAACTCTCCTTGGTGTCAAAACTGGGGGTCAGCCTAAATAAAAACCAAACTTTGGTATAAGAACTGGGGGTCAAATAAAAATTTTGGGGGTCTCTGAAGCACAAATGAGGGTAAAGGGAAACACTGCCTTCAAGTACTATTAAATCAATGTATTGTAACACTCATGTATACTGTGATACACTACCTCCGAGTACTATTAAATCAATGTATTGTCATACACATGTATGCTGTGATGCACTACCACCAAGTACTACTGAATAAATATACTGTCACACTCATGAGACATCCCATTCAAGTACTATTAAATCAACGTATTATAAGACTCATGTATACTGTGATACATCCCCTTCAACTTCAAGTACTACTGAATCAATGCATTGTCACCCATGTGGACAGATTATCAACACAGTATATCATCCCAAAATATCGCAATCCTGATACATATTAATAATCATTACACTTTTACAAACCAATGAACCACACTGGTTTTCACCTCCATTTGTTGCCTCTTATGGCACATCAGGCCTATTTTACATTCATGAAGCTGTATATCTGTAAGTTCCTGCCTCCATTAGTTGTCTCTTATGACATGCCAGAGGGAACATCAGACCTAATTTTACATCTGCAAAAATGTGTATGTGTGTCTGTGTGTGCAAGTTCCTGCTTCCAATGGTTGTCTCTTATCAAGCCTATTTTACATATACGAATGGGGGGTGGGGGTGCATGTGCTGGTTGCTAAGATTCTGTTTTAGTTCAAAGTTTGTAAAAGTTTTGAACTCATGATTCATCTTCATCAGCTGCTGTCCTATGGAAACTTTGGTAAAATACAAATGACTCAGGTTTGTAACCTGACAGGCAAGGATTACCTGTCTTGCCTACATAAAAAGAACTCACAAACATCAATGTTGTTCACAGGTAAGACATCAAAATTCCACATAACACTAATGGAAAAAAGCTCTGAAAGATTCAGCCTCCAATAAGGTTAATGACTGTTAGTATTGAAGACTCTTTCTTATCATTTAGTTGGGTTTTTTTTTGCCAGACTTGTTGCACTCTGAGCTGAAGTGTGTAATGTAAGTGTTTTAACATCCTGCAGAAAGATGCTACAATGTGTGAAAAGCATTACTTTGATGGAAAATGCTGTCAGCTCACTCAATTAAGTACATGTAAGTAATCTAGATTCATTCCATATATATATATATATATATATATATATATATATATATATATATATATATATATATATATATATATATATATATATATATATATATATATATATATAAACACACACCTAATTTAAAGAGTTACAACTGATTGTGTATTATATCTTAATAATAAAACCCCTAAAAATCAAAGGCACCTATAAATGAAAATAAATTATAAAATACATGAAAGTAACTGTGATTTTAATAAATTATGAATAACTTATATTATTATATGCTCAATTTTTTATCCGTCAACTTTACATTGTCAGAATCGTTCAGTATTTTACAACATTGCACACCTTCATATTGCATTCATGTGCATAAAGGAACTACATTATATTGTAAACAAACAATGGATGCAGATGCCAGCACTTTTGATTTGTAAACAAATCATGTACACTCGCGTAGTAGGTGCTTTACGTTTTGGTTGATGAAATTTGTTTCTGAATGAAGTAAAGCAGATGTTTCGTGGACTGCCACATACCAGCTCCTCTGGCACATTCTGCATTAACATTTTGGATACAATGTTTTGGATTTTGGCTAGCTATAAAGTAGATGCCAGACAAGGTCCTTACAAATAACATGCAGTAGACAATGCATAAACTTAGTCTTCCTGAGCTGGTAATAAGAACGGCAAAAAATATACTTACAGTTTTACATCCTGAATTTCCTCAAAATGTACTTTCTTAGTTCTGCAAATCCAAATTACACGAGCCATGTCATGAGTTCTCAAGCTTGATTACACATTTCAAAATCGTACTGTAATTTCGACTATATTCCAAGTGCAATTACATCCTCCTTACTGCACTCAAAATGAAATAAGCATTAAATTCAATAGCGTCTTTTTGATAATTACAATTGAAGGACTTCATATTTTTCCCCACATTATGATTTCAAATAGTCAATGACAGAACAAACACACTTGCAGATGTCAAAAATATCCAGAGGAGGATCCAAATCTATATACTGAGAGAAGGTGTACATGTTGGTATGACTGTCTAAAACTAAGTAACAAATATAAGCAAACCAACAAGTTTTGTAAAATTTCACAAATAATTTAATTCTCTAAGTTTAAAAATGAAAATTTAAGAGGAACTTTTAGTATTGTGAATAAAACCCAAATAATCCTAAAAAGTTCTTAAATCCAAAAGAAAGGATAGTGTTTCAAACAAACTCTAGGTCCTGAATGTGGTGATGAGAATAATCCAAACAAAATGAGACCCCTCAAATTATAATTCAACACAACATTAAATACATCGGCAGACCGATTTTAAAACAAGAACATAGGAAATAGGAATGAATTAATTGTCCACTTCTTTGTCCTTATATACACCCTATGGCTCTATGTCACAATATTTTCCAACTCGATCTCTGTTGCAATACCTCCCACACGATAAATTCACATTACATCCACACATGCAACAGAACCCACCCAACTTAATCATCCAATGGGAGTGTCAAGGAATTGTATAAATCCTTTTATTTATTAAATACAGGTACTTGGATTTCGTTTTTTCTTTTGTACAACGATGCCAGAAGGTGATTTATGTACATTGTACAATATTTCGAAACAGTGAGTTCAGTTCATCCTATGCCGCATGTGTGAAGTGCTTTCAATTGGAAAAACTGAATAATTCCAGCACACAGACGATGTATGGTTACATAGTCTGTGTATAAATGCCTCACCGTAAGACTAAATCTTTACATTACGGAATATCTTGTCAGTGAGCGGTCTACTTAAGGACTTGCACATCTTCAGCTGTAGATGAATGTTTGTTATTTATTTTGTATGTATATTGTAAGTTATAACTATTGTACTACTAGGTTTATTTTTGTAATTTTTCTATGTAGCTTCGGCTTACAAAGTATAATGCAAATATTTTCCATTCTTGTTTGTGACTTAGCAAGAGATTTATATTACATTGCATTTTTAAGAAACGTTTAGTAACATAGGATCCTTACTGGACACAGGTATGTTAACTTCTGAACCTGTTTCTTGCTTTCTAATTACAGTGGTCCCTTCTCATATACGGGCACCCCATCTGCACCGGAAAAGTGGTCTTATATGATGGGTGGCCATTCCAGAGGGGGACTATATTTGAGAGATGTGTATGTATATGTGTATATAGTAGGAAAACTACATATAACTTAAAGCAGTTAATATCTTCATTTAAAAGTAGCATTAATTATTAAAATGTTCTTGTCTTAAAAACAGATTTATTTCAAGGTAACATAAATTAATAGTTCGTATTCTTAGGCGTGAAATGTAAATGAGGTATTGTTGGCATGCCCATTACAAAACCATTCAAAAATGTTATTTGAGTCTTGGTACATACGTTATTTCGTATTTAAAATAATTATCTTCCCATTTACTCCATTTTCTCACTGCTACAGAATGTTCTTATTTTTTTTAAGTTCTTCCCAACATACAGTACATTTTTCGGCATGTGAACTCTCCCCGTTGTTGTCAGCTCGAATAACTTTTATTTTTCTTCGAAAGTATTATTTCTTCATTTATGTGATGACATGTCAAAGTTTTGTAATGATTTATTCATATGTGGCCAATCGTACAATACTGCAATTTAATTTTGCAGACGAAACATTGGTCTCACTGGACAGTTTATCTGGTGAATTTTCATCCGATGATGACCAATTACAGAAAAATGAGAATAATTTTACACTGAAGATGCAAATAAAAACAAACTAATGATTTTTGTAGAAAGCATACATGTGAGATTTTGACTGCAGTAATCAGGTTAATTCCTGATGCAACTGGTGGTTTTTATACTGAACCAACACTGCCACCAACCCCTAAATTTTACATTCATTTTTGACAAGAAATAGCTATTTTGAATATTTTTCTGTGACAAGGCAGCTAAAAGAATCAGTATGTGCCTTATGCATGAATAAAGTTCACTAGTACTATAACAAATTAGCAAACTTTCCATCACCCCTCAACCATCTAGATTTTTAGATATTTACCTCTGTAGCAGACACACATAAATACGTAAGCCAAGTCGACAGCTCATTTGCAGCCCACGTTACGCATTTGATCTCCAATGCAAATCTAACTGTGACAGGCAGTCACCAACAAGCCAACCTATTTCCAAGCCTAACTCAAAGTAAATCTGAACCACATTATAGATTTAGCTTATGTGTGAATTTATAAATGCTAGGCTTGTAATAATTAGGTTCATGCCTTCTACTTAAAAATTAGGGGGGTGTCAAAATACGAAACTATCCAGTGAGACCTTAAGAATTCAAATAGCAGTCTGATTAAGGGAAAATCTTCTTATTTTCAAAACTTTGACCAATTCTAAATAAAACGCAACCTTCAGAAGTTTGAAATTCAAAATTGTTTGTTTCCTATGGTTTATTGAATTTATCGATGACCAAAAGCTATCAAACAGAGCAACAGCTATGAGACAGCTTCATACTTCATGTATTACTTTCACCTCTGAAACATACAATTTCTTTATAATATGTCAGTTTCATCATTTTTCATAGCTAATACACCCTGTCTTGTTAGTGCCTGGTGATATCAGAGATATCTGAGAGCACAAATAATACAACTCTTCATGCAATCTGAAATAGTAGTGAATAAAAGATGTAAAAGAAGCCAAGCTGAATTTCTTGTACAATGGCTGCAGAATGTACATGCCAAGTACTTGAAAGAATAATAAAGATGCACGGCATATATAAACTGACCAGAACTCTCTCACTGATTTCATGAAGAAGGTCAAATCTATTCTAGAATAGAGAAATCCAAGGTAGACTTAAGGGAGGCAACTCATCAGGTAACATCAAATGTATGGACCAATCTTTGTAAACTGAACCACATCAGTTGGGAAACTTAAACAATGAAATTCTATACCCATATTGATCCCATCTGTTGATAAAACAATATGCATGGATAATGTATTTTAAGAACTCTAAGAAGGACACCTCTAAATCATTTTCATACTGGCCGGCACATAATGTTGTTGAAGTTGCTGCTATTTAGAAGTGTGTTTTGCTAGTGATTGTCACCTGCATAGAACTGAATCTAAAGCAAATATAAAATCATGCAAAGTAAAAAAGGGGAGGAGAAAAAATACAATGTAAAAAAGGGACATCCATTTAATATAACTCACCAAAAACTTCAATGAAACTGGTGCAGATATATTTGTTCCTGTGAAAGCTCCACAACAATTGGCATGTCTGACTCCCAATAAATTGTTGATGTTGTCCTGCTGTTAGCAATATCACTTCGGCAGGTGTGCTCCCATACACCTTGAGGCCTACAAGAAAATAAAACCCTGAACTTCTTATATACAGGTCATTATAACTTAAATTTCTGTAAATAAGATGAAATATATGTATTGAAACATTACATCATGAGTAGATATGGATGTAAGAGCATTAAATTAAGGCAATCATCATAAAATTAGGAAAATATACTAAGTTTATACTGAAAATGTTGATAAACTGAATAATTATGTGATATACTTCAATTAAACCACCTTGCTTGAAACTTATAAGGCTTTTGTTGTTCATCAGGAGAATGGATCAGGAGCAATACCTGGTAGCATTAAAACTGTTGAGTTAAGTCCCTTCTTCTACTATGATTAAGTGCAATCAAATCTATAGGAAGTGTATGTTTGGAATACCTAACTATGTCAGATTCAAGATATGGAGGTAATAAGGATATGATTTATGGCGCAGTGAATCACATTTGACAAGACTGAAAAAATGACACCGGTTCTTAAGGTCTCACTGGACAGTTTATCTGGTGAATTTTCATCCGACGATGACCAATTACAGAAAAATGAGAATAATTTTACACTGAAGATACAAATAAAAACAAACTAATGATTTTTGTAGAAAGCATACATGTGAGATTTTGACTGCAGTAATCAGGTTAATTCCTGATGCAACTGGTGGTTTTTATACTGAACCAACACTGCCACCAACCCCTAAATTTTACATTCATTTTTGACAAGAAATTGCTATTTTGAATATTTTTCTGTGACAAGGCAGCTAAAAGAATCAGTATGTGCCTTATGCATGAATAAAGTTCACTAGTACTATAACAAATTAGCAAACTTTCCATCACCCCTCAACCATCTAGATTTTTAGATATTTACCTCTGTAGCAGACACACATAAATACGTAAGCCAAGTCGACAGCTCATTTGCAGCCCACGTTACGCATTTGATCTCCAATGCAAATCTAACTGCGACAGGCAGTCACCAACAAGCCAACCTATTTCCAAGCCTAACTCAAAGTAAATCTGAACCACATTATAGATTTAGCTTATGTGTGAATTTATAAATGCTAGGCTTGTGATAATTAGGTTCATGCCTTCTAACTTAAAAATTAGGGGGGTGTCAAAATACGAAACTATCCAGTGAGACCATTTGTAAACGAAACGCCTTATTATACAGGAAGTGATATGAACTGGCACGTGATTTTTCGGTCTTTGTCTGGTCTCCAATGTTGTTTAGTGTTAATTGTTCTCCGTCTCTGTATGTATGTCGTGTTAACCCCACAAACTCTATTTTTAACCTCTCTGACCAGCTCATGATCTTGACAATTACGTAGGTCGTAATCGTAGATCAAAAAAATATAAATCCGCTGTGTGAAGCCCAAAGCTCTTATCAAAACACTGCTGACCCCATTTCTATCTGGCCCTGTTATGTTCTTGACAATTATAAACGTCCGGTTGTAATCGTCAGTTTAAAAATAAAAATCCGTTGTGTGAATCCAAAAGCTTTATCAAAACACTGCTGACCCCATTGCCTGCAACCGTCGGCGTTCATGATATAATAATAATATCAGTGGTACATGTACTTTGGCCACACTTCTTTCAGTAACGAAAACCTGACGTCCGCAAACATACATCAGGAAATAATAGGATTAATTACCTTACCGTAATTAAACATCGGTTGTTGACAAATTTATAATAAAATGTTGCTGCTTGTGTGGGGTAATTTTTACAATTGTGCAATAATAGGGTGGCCGCTGGTTGCGTTAGCCTTTCTTGAGGGTACGTTTGAACACAAACTCGTATTTGCCAAGAGATTCTGGTCGTAAAGAATGTGTGACCGCTGGTCAGGTGGGCCGTTACTGAGGGGGGAACACTGTATTGTGCCGATAATGTAATCTGTATAGGTTACCGTACATAACATCATTTTTATCATATATGCCCTGTCATGCATCGTACACGGTTTTAGACGTAATTTCAGCTGATTGAAGTCGACGTGGTACCAGCTGTACAGCCAACCATAGAAGTTGACCATAGCAGCTGTAAAGCTGAACCATAGCAGCCGTGAACAGTATTGCTGGTCGAGTAGCAGGTGGTGGGCTTTATTGTCCAAGGAAATTAATGGTGGTCGGTGACAACCTGGAATACTGATTGCTTGATTGACCAGTGTGACGTAGCTAAGTGTGCTGGTGACAGAGAGTGTAACTCTATACATGTAATCTTTTAGCCGTTGGCTAATTTGGGGTTTTGTAATACCCAGTGTTTTGGGGATTGTAAAGATATTTTGTATGATATCTGTCCCTTTGTTTTCATCATTTTTGCTATTTGAATAAAATACCTCATTTTTCACTACTTGAGTAAATGTACATAATTTTTTACTATTTGAGTAAAGCACATCATTCTTTTCGTTGTGTGAAATTACTGTGAATCAGTAACCTTTGTCCTTGTACTGTGTAAGGTCATTTACTTGTATTCGCATTTATATTACATTATTAGGTTCGTGCAGATTATGTTAATTTGTCCAATATTTGGATCTTATACACACACATAATAATCATAATTCTTTTCTCATTCAAGTCATTCATCATTAAACATTGTATTTGTATCACCACCAAAAGCGTTCTGTTATATATCCAAAATCCTATTCTGTTATAAATCCAAAATACAATACAAATCAGTTATCTTGTTACAGGGAGATTACCATAACGTGTAAATAGGTTAAATAATACTTGTCCACAACCTATTTATAGCTCAATGCAGTCGAAAGTCATGGACCAAGAGTTAAAGACACAATATAGGTATCCATAACAGTGTGCTTTCTTTTCTACTGAGGTATGCTACCGCTGACCAGTCACATATTAACCTCTTACATGCTCAATGCCGATGATGCAGAAAATACACGCAATATTGTCCACACACCAAGGAATCTGTGCCTTGTAATTTCACATTATTGAATCGGGTGATCTGAGCATTTCTTCTCATAAAGTTAATGATATCGTCTTCCAAAGGAGGCAATCCATACGAATCGAAATATTCCACACATCCTTCTTGAGGAAAGTAGACGACTACCCAGTGGGTTCCTGGGAGATGACTGTTGTCCGTGTTGATCACATAAGTTTGATGGCCTTGAGGTTTGCGATGAGGGAGTTCATCTTTAGCACAGACGACAGGATTCCAAGAAGCCGTGTACGAACTGTGGTTCAAAAGGTAATAAAGTTCCCAGGTATCCATTGATTTGTGTGTGTTTTTTTTTCTTCTTCTTCACAGGTAATAATAAGTCATCAATTCGATCCTGACTTTTTGCTTGAAAATGTCTGACAAGTAAAAGGCGTTTAACTTCGTCTCCCCACTCTGATTCAGAAGAGCTTCGATACGATGGATCTCTTGAGTGGTTAATGGTGGACAAGAATGTTCACGCAAGTCTTTATACCACTGATGCAACACGACTTCGTCCGAGATGAGACTCCAAGCTTCGTCCAGATACTCGTTCAATTTTTCTTCTTGACTCAGCATCAGGCATTTATCGTGTTGAATTTGACTGGGATGATCGTTTTGACATCCATAGCATTCTTTCTTGATCAATTCCGTCATTTTTTCGACCAAGTGTTTGGCAAAACAGGAGACTAAATGGGCTTCTTGTTCTGGCCATCTTGACTTCATCATGATAACTTCTTCGTCTTTGTCTTGAGATTCTTCTTCCCCGGTCTCCTCACATTCCATCTTCAAAGTTTCTCCACTAGGCAAAGAGGGATAACGGTCTTCCATGGCTTCTAATAATCTGGAATGACTTCTCTCAAACTGTTGATTTCTATGGTATTGTCAAATTCTTCATACAGGAGGACGTTCACTGTGTGATCTGGAGGTGGATTTGCAAACTGAAGTTCCACACGAATCTGACCCGATTTTATATGGTGGAAATGTCCCTCGTCGCTGCCTTGGTCTGGAGTGAAATCAAAACCCCACAAAGCATAGCCTCCTGCATAATCGTCGTACGAAATACCGTGACTGGTGATGGTTCCTAACTGTCTCGTGGCTTCGTACAGGTACAAGTACGATCTCAAATAATTCTTCGCGACACCAATGTTGGGCTCAAAGGGTCGGGTACACAAGGTCTTGCCGTCGCGACTGACTTCGATCTTGGACACATTGTAATGTTGAAACTCAAATTGATTTTGATCGTGGGTTCCGTTGAAGGCTGAATTCCTGACGATACCAACAATCAAACGTTTGGGTAACTGTCCTTGGAACAGATGATCTTCGATTATAGAACGCTGTCTAGCGGGAATGGTGAACGTTTACACTTCTGCGCGTCGTATCGGATACTTGGTGGTCGTTCTGCTCAACGTCTGACTGACGTCGTTTCCCACTTTAGGTAACACTTCCACACGACGCACGTAAAGTCGGGCTTCTTGAATGATAGTTTTGTATTCATTGGCATGGGCCATCAAATGGAAAGCGGCACTGCTACGATTCAGTCACAGACGGATATCCACCCCGTTCACCAAATACTTTTCTTGTAACCACATGTCCAAATGCAAATGATCCATCAGTTCTAAACTTCGCCCTTGCAGAATTTTCTTACGACGGTCGTTAAACCCCACATTGTGAGGATTGTCATCTTCTGTCAGGACTGTGTCGCTAAACGTGGCCACACCTGCCGTGTCAGGTTTCCATACCACGCAAGCATCCAGATGAGTATTCTTAGCTTCTTTTCCGTACGTCAAGAGATTTTCCAGGTAGGCACGATATGGGTAAGTATCCATGCTGCTGCTGACCAGTTTGTTATTCAAGTACAAGTCCACTTCGCTGAACAAGGAATGCATGAAATTGTTGACAGGAGCTACTCTAGCATCGCCTCCTGGATTGGTGTTGTCCGTTTTGATCACTTTAACTTTCAAATACAGGTAACTGCTATTCTATGTAATCTTCGGGCTGACCTTTGATTTCAAACTCGATGGGAGCAGAATCCGTCAAAGAGGAGACGGGGTGAAATTCCACCCATTGGGATTCTTGCATGATCATCATGGTGGGTGGCACGGCAAACAGATCCAGTTCCGACTTGGAACAAGCGCAAGACTCTCGGTGCATCTTTTTTTTCTCTTTCTCAATAATCGAAAACGTCTAAGTCTCGAACGGTTCTTCTTTTCTTTGCCTTTCTAGCTTTAGACGTGTGAAGTCTGGTGAAAGGGTGTTTTCTTCGTCGTCTCTTTCTGCCTTATCCTTCTTGAATGCCTGACTCGGTAGCGTGCAGGGCATTTATAGGTGTGTCTCGTCGGCCCAAAAGGTCTTTACCCGTTTGCAGCAAGACATTTTTGCCTGCCCTCATGAAGGCTTCTTTTGGGTTTTGTTTGTCGATGATGACATTTTGGAGAAATTTTTTGCCTTGTGTCAATGCCGCATCTTTCAAGGCGTGCAATCCGCGTGTTACCATCGGTTTCAACACCGGAGCCACCGAACGAAAGGCCGATTTTAACATATCTCCTAAACCGTGTCCTCGCTGTCGAGCAACCCTCTCGGTACACTGGATACATGACTTACGAGTCGTGAGAGAACCGTTTTCGAAAATGGAGTTTCACCGTGACTTTTCCTTTGGTGAATGGAATATTTTGTCCCAGATCTCCTTTTATAGCAATGTTGACCGTGTCCAAATAAGACTTACTGACAGGCAAATAGTGAGGATGTACAAATTCGCGGTGAACGTGGTAAGTGTTTCCACCTTCCTCGTCAGCGGTCGTGGCAGAATCCACTTTGAAAGGAATGACACGCAGTAACAGCACAGAGGTGTGTCCCACCACGTTGTACTCCACCACATCGGAGTAAACAAAGATCAAATTCAGTCCTTGGTTCAATTCTACCGGGGCACGAAATAACTTGCTAAAAGACTCGTTGTCGTAAATGATTGGTAATTCGTTTTTCTTGAGCATGGCCATTCTCATGTTCATGTCTCCGCCCAACATGTCAAACAATTCAGGACAAAATAAAATGGACACGATTTTACTCCCGTCAAATTTCATCAAGAAGCGACGAGCTGCTTTGTGGTATTCCATGGTGACACTTTTTTTGACACTTTCAAAAGCTTTCAGAAACACGACATTAAACCTGGAGGTTATGTTGCTCACCAAATGTTGACCACTAAAATAATAGCCTGGGGGAACGAACAAGCGATAGGTGGTGTACTTTTGATTTTTTTGCCAGTGGTTTTCTTGTCATATTTGCCATAGGTATCCAAGTACTGTTGCAATTGTTCGTCATGAACTTCCACATCAAAAAAATTTTGATTGGGAAGGACATTGAGGACTTGGGTCGGGTGAATGATTTCCACTAAAGCCATTTCCCAATGGGCTTCGTGATCTAATGGGATGGTCTGAGGTAATTTGGCCGTGTAACAGCACAACGTGTTGTTGGGAAACACTTCCATGGAACTGTCACTGGGTAAGGTTAAGTAAAATTGGTTTTGGTGACTCATAATTCCAGAGTTCTGTGGCTGTCCGAGGGGTTACTGGACGTCAGAGGAGTGTCTCCGCCCAAAATAGGGTTGTTATTGTTATTGGAGTGGTGCCTGACACTGGCACTGGACACAAGGTTCCCGTGGTTCCCGTTGGAAGAGAATTTCAGGGAGGGATTGGGAAGCAGGTAACCGATGCAACTGCTCAATAAAATGGTCCACAATTGTTTGTCTCCTTGTTGCAAACTCAAATTGGCAATGGCTGCCCCGATGACACAATACACCACGAAGATTTGGCAGATAAAAGACGATTTGCATTTTAGGCACACGTTCTCCACACTACACCCACAAAGGTTGTTTTTGTAAATCTTGCAGAGAAGAACTAGGTGAAGGAGTGGTCGACGTAGCTGCGTCTGTGTGAAAGGGCATGATGGTCACTTCTTTTTATAGTCGATGACTTGCGAAGCGTCGATCCAAGAATCAAAACTGGGTGGATATCCTTTCCAACGTACTTTCACTTCTTTGACACGTCGTTTGCCCACTTTACGGTTTCTGCGTTTCAGAATGCTTTCGATGTCGTACACGTCGTCTTCTTTTTTGGTGACACGTTGTAACTCGGATAAATAAAACGTTCCTTTGAGCACTTCTCCATTCATATCTTCCAATTTATAGACGGCAGGATCACGGCCATGCACTCGTCCAGTGACACGAAACAATTCGGTCGTCCAGTTAGGTAAGTAACCTTTGTCGAAAGTGCGTTTGGTTTTGCCAATGCGCACCCAATCTCCTACGGTCAACACTCCACTTTTCTTGGGGGCAGCCCTCGTCGGGGACGTACCAAACAGGCGCTCAAACACCAACACTTCGTTCTCGGGAGTCACTTCTTGCGGGGCACGTCCGATGCTTCGATGGTAAGATTGGTTGTACGCTTGCACCAGGTGCGGTAAGATGTCGATGTACTTCAGAGTGTGGTGATGCGTAAAATATTTCCACATGCGTTCTTTCAAAGTGCGTTGAAAACGTTCCACGATGCTGGCTTTGGTTTCGGGATTCTCGGTGGTAAAAAAAATGAATGTCACGTTTCTTTAATTCTTTTTGGAAAGCTTGGTTCAGAAATTCGGTGCCTTTGTCCGTTTGCCATCGAAGAGGGTGACGACCACTTTGTTTCAACACTCGTTGCATGGCTCGCACTAACTCACTGCTCGATTTGAAAGTCAAGGGTGCGACCCAGGCAAATTTGGAACAGACGTCGATGACACAAAACAAATATTTGTAGCCGCGATTGTAGCTGGCGAAATGAGAGACATCGGCAAAATCGGCTTGCCATTGATGATCGATGCCTTCCACTCGGGTGCGACTTCTGGCAAACTTGCGTCGAATGGGTTTGTGTAAAGTGTAGGTAGCTTGTTCTTGTAACCATCGTTGCACTTGAGGTAAACGGAGACTTTTCAGTCGAGTTTTGGCAACTCGATACAATTTTTTAAGTCCTGCATAACCTGCAGGATGGGAAGGGATCGTAGTAAATGCTGGCTAACACTTTTTCCATTTTTTTGTTTGTTTGTTAATAAGGCACCCACTCTTGGAGGATGCTACTTTTTTCTCTTGGGGTACTTTCTTGGATTGCAATGCTTTGCGTGTGCGACCAGCAATAGGTGTCGAGGAGGAGGATATCAGAACAGGGCATATCGGTTCTTGTTTCACTTCTGTCTTCACTTCTGTCTTCACTTTCTTTTTCTCTTGTGATGAAGAAGGGGTGGTCATCATCTTTTTAATCCATCCAATTCTGGAGGTAGGTGGTGTTATTAACTTGCGTACTTTTTCTGGTGGAGTTTGAAACCCTTCTTCTTCTTCTTCTCCTTTTTCTGTCTTGGTCACTGGTAGTCATGGTACTGGTGATGGTGATGGACTTTTCATCAAGGTCTTAAAATCTTTCAGAGTGGGAAGAGCTGTTTCGTCTGAGGCTTTCTGGTGAAAGAGTTGCAGTTGTTGCAAGAGTTGACCGTACTTTTGCGATTTTTCTGTTTCGGACAAATCTTGGCGATCCATCAAGGACTGCAGTTCATGTTGTAACTGGGACATCTCGCTCAAATGAGGATTGGGAGGTAAATGCGGGGTGCGTTGTTCTTGCCAACGATGGTATTCCATCCATCGTTTGTAAGGCACTAAAGCTAGTTTTCGTCCTTCCATGGGGTTGTCAAGGGTCGATTCTGAGATCTTGGGACTTCAGAGGGCCTTTTTTCTTCCTCCCACCAGTCCTCCCAACATGGTTCCCAAGACTCCTTTCAGCAATGGGCCTAACAAGAGGGGTAAAATGCCTCCACGTTGGACCAACATCTTCTTCTTTTGACGAATGGGAATTTTCTTTTGAACCATTTGGCGAAGAACGTGACGATGTTTGCCTAAGCATTGTTTCTGGTGTTTGGACAAAGGGATCGTGCCTTTCAAGACGTTCAAACAACATTCGCACACGGTATCGATGACCTCTTTGGAGGCTGATTGAATGAGTTTTTTTCGTAGGGGTGGAGACGCTTTGGACAGGACAGATAACATGTCCCCATGTTTGACTAAACGAGGAGGCAGTCCTTTCCTTTTCTTTCCATGGGTTTTAGAAGAGGGATGTTTTCTGGAGGGTGACATCTTTGAGTCTTCAGCACCAAAAACACTGATACCCTTACTTAGTCACAGGTCTTTTTTATACTGGAACGCGTCGCCACTGATTGTCTTTACGTCGTATTAACTTCAGGACAGGCATGACACGTCGTGCAGGGGTACGTAACGGACTAAATCGAGCCAGTTCTTGCTTGGACAAGTCCAGTAAACTTTGTAACATGCCCGATCTTTCTTGAATTTTGATTTTGTGATCAGCAGCCACTGCCACTAAATTGGAGGGTCCTGCCACTGGGGAAGTTCTTGGGGTCATCAACGGAGAAGTTCTTGGTGTAATCAACGTCTCCAAGTACTCTTCAGTTCTTGGTGTCATCAACGGGGAAGTGGATGAACTTGAGGCTGTCGGAAACGTGGTCACCGCCGTTGCAGGTCGTGGTTTGCGAGTGTAAGGTTGCGTCCTGGCCGATGTGCCTCTCTTGCGACTAGTTTTCTTCTGTGGGCTTTTCTTTTTCTGGGGACTTTTTCTCTGTTTCTTTTTCTGGGAGCTTCTTTTCTTTTTCCGGGGTGGTGTCTGGTAAGAGGAGGGTCCCGCCACTGGAGAGGTTCTTGGAGAAGGGGTCTCCTTGGGGAATTGGTCTTGACACCGTGGCTCTTTTTCTTCTTGGAGCTTCGTTTGACTTTTTTCTTGGGGAGAACTTTGGGGGCATTAGGATCCCATTTTAAGAGAGAGCGAATGATGACCCCTCCTAGAGTACCGCTCCCTCCAGGTTTCAAAATGATTTGTTTTTTGGTTTGAGTGTCGATGCGAGGATCGGCCAGCTGGGTCAAAGCGACTTTGTTTCGATCAAAAAAGCGTTTGGTTTGATGAGGAATCTGAATGATCCCTTGTAGTAACTGACGTGCTGTCACCGTGAACCATCGTAAGACTTCTTTGAGACTAGCTTCTAAGACACGAGCCTGTATTTGTGGATTTTTTTCTCGACTGATGCCATACAAGGCACGAATCAATTTGACGGGAAAATGCGACTGAAAGGACGTCATGTTCAAACTGTGTGTGAGACAGACGAAAAGTGTCTGAGGTTTTTATAGATTTTTTTGTTGAGTGAAATTAAGTCGAGGACGGAGACGTGTACAGGACAGGCCCTCCGTCTTGGCACCAGTGGTGAAACAAGTGGGTACGAAATCGCAAATCCTCGGGGGTCGTAGGTTTCAAATCGACGAGTAAATAGGCGTGTGGAGTTTGAATGGCATCGTCGTACGCCTGAGTCAGCCAAGGCGTCCCTAACTGTTTGGCAAAGACTTGCACTTGCGATTTATCTCGAGGGCTTTTAAACAAGACCGCGTAATGCGCATTGAGACTGATGGTGCGATGGGCTTTACTTTGTTGAAACAAATTTTGGGTGATGTAAACGACACTGGCATTACGGTGATGCTCTTTGCGCGTGAACCACCGTTTAATTTCTTCTTCGTCTTCTCCTAACATGTCGTCAAAAATGACCAAATGGGTTTGACGGGAGTCAGAGACGATGCCGTCGTCTTCTTTAGGAATGCCTTCCACAAACACGATGGAATCGCCTTGACTTTCTCGCAAGAGGCTGTACGCCGATTGCCACTCTTTGTAACACCACACGATGCGTTGAGGTGGTCGATCGATCAAATGATGTTTATGTTCGATCAAATGTTTGACGAATTCGGTTTTGCCTGAACCGCTAGGTCCAGCAATGAGCATGTTAAAGGGATGGCGAAGATACAAAGCCTCCCAACTGGCACGATCTAAGTGTTCGTCGATGACTTTGACAATAGAGGAAGAGGGAGCAGAGACAGCAGAGGTAGCCATAGTGTTAGGAATGTCACTTGTGATACGAAACAAACAAGACGAGAGTTTATATACTTTTTTCAGGACACGCTAATTGAATGTTTCAAATATGAACAACACGAAAGACAAAAATACATAAAAAGCCAAATAGTTATGTACAGGAATAAAAAACACATCAAAACGATCAAAGTGGAAGGTAAACAAGTCTCTGTACAACATGTTTTGGGTAACCAAGATGTCCTAGGGACAGTGTGTAATGTTCTTACAGTCTCTACATGAGGTATTGTCACACAAGTGTCCTCCCGGAATGACCTTTCAAGAATGTCCATGACAGTCCTGTCCTGAAGAGAGTGGTTGTTCTCGGTGACGGGTTCTTCTGGCACTGTCACTAACACAGGTTGAAAAGTAACTTTTTTCCTTGAACAACTCTTGTGCATACTGAGCCACTTCTTGGGTCCAAGCCTCAAAAGCCCCCCTTTTTCCAGTCACGAACATCTGTCCAATGGGGGTGTAAGTCACAAGCTACACACACATCGTCATACACGTCTTCGGTAGCTAAAAGTTCACGAATCTTTTTTTCCTGTCGAGGTCGAGAAGTATCCAGAAGAAAACGCAAGGCTTTGAGCAAAAGGAGTCTCTCGTGACCATTTAAGGCCATTGGGGTGGTAAGTACTGATCGTAAAGAGCCCACAAAGAATCGGCTGGTAAACGAAATCCCAGATCGCATTCCACTTCAGAGTCCCCATACTTGAATTGTGCCTGTCTGAACTTGTTTTGTGTTTCTCTGAAAGTATTCATCTTGTTCGCTTGGTCTTGGTAGTCACAATGAACTATCGATCTTGATCATAGCCCTTTTTATACTAGTCGCAATGAAGTCTCAAGCTTGTACATCGTTCCTTTTTTATGTTTAGTTTTGGAAGGTACCGTCTCTAAGGTGTCGTCATAATTGTACTGTAGTGTAATAGGTGGAAAGGCTATAGAAAGGTAAGGGCAGTGCGGAGAACATCGAGTATGTTCCAGAATAGCTGAATCTTTATAGATACATAGATCCATTCGTAACTTCAGTCCGCAAGCGAAACACTGTACTTCGTATCCCAATCCAGTCTCAGGTCCCAAGTAGACAAATCCTGTTCTAGCTAAAACATGCGAAGAAGGCAATCCTTTCCTATCCGTAGGCCATTTTTGAAACGTGTCCAATCGACGGGCACAATCACAGTAGTCAGGTAAGAAGACCGGAAAATGGTAGGGTTTGAACTTGGAGTTCTCACTGGATTTCTCACTTGATTCTTGCTGTGGCGAAGTCATACTTCTGGTGAGTGGCTATCCTCTTACAAGCAATGTTTTATACCGACATGTCCATACGGCAATGTAAAGTGGTTGGGAAGCCGCACTCGCTTCTGGTACACGATTTGATAGACTTTTTCTAAGGGTCGACTGACGATGTGGTGGGTGGGTAAACGTACAATTTTGTTGGGCTGATAGGTGGTCACTTTACAGTGTTCATCTTCTCTAGACTGCAAGGCTTCTTTCAATATGTCA
This sequence comes from Sinohyriopsis cumingii, assembly GCA_028554795.2. Lineage (NCBI taxonomy): Eukaryota > Metazoa > Mollusca > Bivalvia > Unionida > Unionidae > Sinohyriopsis > Sinohyriopsis cumingii. Next base: position 89,976,993 of record CM068841.1, on the reverse strand, counting down.
AAGTTGACCACTCGACTGGTACGATAATTCAGAGTCAATCCTTTCACTTTACACTTCGTGTGCACTTCTCCTTGTTTGTCCCGGTATTCGTAGCCGTAATTTTTGGGACCGCCACTGACGAAACTTAGAATCTTGTCGTCGGGATGCTCGTCTGTCCAGGCTCCTAAACGGTCTCCTTCGATGTCAGGGTGATGTTGACTCGGGTGATGGATGTAAATGCAACTATTCGTGTCAAAGTACAGGACACGTTCCCCTAACAGTTCTAAAGTTTCGTACAATTTTAAGCGAGCATGGGCTGTCACGTAAGCCGCAATGATGACATTTCCAAAGGGGTCGTCTTCTTTAAAGTCCAGATCTTCTTCGTAATTGACCAAGATCAAATTCTCGCGAACGACGTCCACGTGTTTCATGAATTTGGTTTTGTCGTGAATCATCTGGAAGTAGCGGGAAGGTTCTGTCAAATATTCCGTCTTGGGTAAACACGGTCGTTGTGGCATTTTACCCCACAAGCAATTTAACATCACTTTGGCAAACGATCGCCTGCCTTCGTTTTTCTCGATGTGATCTAAAGTGATGCCTTCTTGTGCCCAGTATTTCTCTTTGAATGTCTTTTGGTCTTCGGGAGTGTGACACCAGGAAGGATAGCCACTGGCTTCTTGCTTCAGTTTCAAAAAGACATCCACGTAATCTGCGAAAATGCCTTTCTGAGTGGGGTCACCCTTGTGGTATTGTTGTGTCTTGGGAAAGTGAAAAATTTCGTACACTTCTAACAGTTGGTATCCCATGTCCAAAGCTTTGAACAATTCTAAGCTGACCCACGTTCTCGTCAAGGCCCGTTCTTCCTGGGTGTGATGACAAGGTTGATCTTGGTTGCACGTTTCGGCACAAGTACGGCACAAAGGAAACATCAGTTTGCCTTGGCAATGGTGAGGTAAGACGGGATGGTATAGGTTCGTGGGAGGCAAACCTTTGCACTTGATCAAGCCTTCGTATTGTCGAATGTTTTTCAGGTCGTTGTGTTCGGTGAACAATTGTGGGTGCCCTGCAGGAAAGCGACAATATTTGCACACGTAGGGATACAGCGAACACACGTCCAAGTATTTGATTTCTTCTCCTTCCTCCGTACAAACTATCCCTCGGGTTCAGGGGGTCCATGAACTGGTAACTTTCCACGAGGCGTTTAAACTCGGGATCGGTTTTCAAACGGTGATCGTATTCGTGTTCCCACATTTCCACCACTTGGTATCCTTCCTGTTCTAACATTAGGCGTCGCTGACAAGTGGCCTGGTACAAGTCTTCCATGGTTCGTTGTAAAAACTGATTTTTAGTGCCTCGGTCAGGGTAACAGACGGGACATCCGTGAAATAAGCAACCGTTAATCTCGTACACGATCTTGGGGTTTTCTAAGTCTCAGCCATCGACCGAATGCGTTCCGATGGTCTTTTCGCCCCCTCCGTTGCGGGCATGCTGAATCCACTTGTCTTCCTTGTCGCACAAGTAATGTAACCAGCGTAGGACTTTGACCGAGTATTGACGTTTGACATAGTTGGTCGTTTAAGGACTGATGACAGCCACGGTGTTTTCAGGCATGAATCGTTGGCGGTATACTAAGGAACACGCTTTGGCAATGGTGCAAGCTTCTTTCAAAGGATCGACCCCTCCGTGTTCCATGAACAGTTCTCGAAATTTTCCACAGCATCGCCGTAAAATGTCCACGTCGGAACGACAATACTTTAGCATTTCTTCCTGAAAGTCGAAAGGGTCCTAGGCGTGAGCCTGGTACCAAGCATAGAAAGCTTCTCGTTGTTCGGTACGCATTTTGTCGGGGTCGTAATAGTGAGCCTCAGGCAAATGGGGTAGAAGGGCAGGTTGATTGGCTTCCGTATTGAAAAAGTGTGGAAAGTACCCTTTAGCCATTTCTGTCATTCCAAACGTTTCAGGCATTCGGCTCAAAGGCATGGCCAAGTAACTCATCGAATCTTTAAACTGTACTTGTCCCACTTGCATGAAAATGATTTTGGCTCCGTTCAAAGTCACTTTAGGACGCTCGGTGCCTTGTTCCGTATAGTATCTGAGAAGAAACTGTCCATCGTATCCGGAGAAATTGTGAGTCATTACCGTGGCATGACGATGATAATCTCCGTAACGTTCGATGTCCTCTTTGCTCCACGTCTTGTCGATGGGGTCTAAAACCCATTGTGCGAAATCGGCTAGCGTGTTCGGTCCCCGAAAGATTTTTTCACGCCCTCCAGGAATCTTACTGCAGTAAGGGCAATGACTCACGACAGGTTCTTGAATGCACTTTTCGCACGCTCGATGAGCCACGCAGAAATTAGGAATGTGAATACCAGTCTCTTGCATGCATTCGAAATCGAAAAAGATGAAATTGCCTTTCTTCTTGTGTCCATCCTCTTTCTCTGGTTGGGGTTGGTATGTTTGCACGTAGCATTGGTGTTCCAAGTCCACGATGTGATGACAAAAGTGACATTTTTTCTTTCCTGAACATACGTGTGCCTTGGTACTATTGGTACGTATGCCTTGTCCACACGTAGGGCACAATCTCAGGAGTTGACAAGCATATTTCTTCTGTGAACCTTGCGTCTTCAGATGTTGTTGGTAACAGGCAGGGCTGACAAACGTGCGCAGACAAGTGAAACAATGCACTGGTTCTTGTCCTTCGCTCTGACAGGGTGGAGAGGCCAAACATCCTGAGCATTTCGATCCGCAATGCTTGTGTTGCTCTCGATTGTTATAGCCATAGTCACATTTCTCACAGTAATAACTGTATCCCAGGAATCCAGTGATAGTGGTAATGGTATCGAAATGGTCATCGTGATGATAGACGTGAATGTATTTTCCATCCTTAAAGTCTTTCCCTCGAAACAACAGAGGCCAACGCATTTCTTGAGGGTGCACTTTCAAGGTGTAGCGTGGAGCTAGGGCATCTTGCAATTTTTGCATTTCAGGAATGCCACAGGTTTTGTCTTTGGGCAAGCCAGCTTGTTGCAACAGGAGTTCTTCTTCGTTTCGTTGTTTGGCTCGGTGCGATTGTCGAATAGTTTTCCAGGCCCTTTTCCATTCTGCCGTGTCGTTCTTGTTGACATAGGTTCGTCCCACCACGATGGCCCTGGCTAAACACGTCTGGTCTTCAGGATTGTGAATTCGGACGAGACTTGTTTTGGTGCTGCGAAGCTCGTCCACCAATAACATCTTTTTGCGTCGAGTCCCTTGAGAAGGAGAGACGCGGGTCATGTCCAGTGTGGCTTTTCCATCGGTGATGTCAAACTGGTCATTGGATTGTTGTACGTGTTGAATCTTGTCCATGACTTTGGAAGCGGTCAATTCTGCAGGGCTGCTAAACTCGATCCAAACAGGGGATTTCAAACCGTCGTGTTGTATGGAAAGTCTCAAGCGATCGTCTTCTTTGGGTTGACATTGTCGCTTGAGTGTGGTAAGTAAAGAATCCCACACCCCAGTGATGAACCCTTCTGCTTTCTCCAACGGTACTTCGGACTAGAAATCTTTAAACTTCACCGTGTATTTGTAAGCCGTGGTTCTAAATTTTCTAGGGGAGCGCTTTTGCGTCTCTCGAATGGAATAGTACTTTTTAGGGTTGACTAAGGGTGGTGAACTTTGTTTAGAGGGTTTGGATTCTGGTTCACTCATGTCCTCTTCAAAATCACTGGCATGAATTTGTGCCAAGACTTCAGCCCTGGTACGAGGCGATAGATCACGTTTCTGCCTCTTACTTTCTTTTTCTTTCTTCTCAAATGAATTGGATCGTTTCATCTTGAGTGCAAAACGTCAAATGACTAAAGTTTAAACACCCTGGACTAATTTATAGTCCTGGCAGACCAGCGTATATAAAAGGGTATGTGTCTTGTCCTTCCACTATTCATTTCACTCTCAAGCTGAGCACAACGATGGAAGAGACTACCCAGATCGAACGTTTCATCAGAGCTTTGCGAGAGGTCATTAGAAAATTCTCATCAGACCAGCCGACGGACTACTCTCCTTCCTTTCGAGATAAAAGTGAAGATACTTGCTATATCTGTCAGAAGAAAGGGCATTGGTCTTCAGAGTGTCCAGACCGTCAAAAAAAAAAAAAAAAGGGAATAGAAAAGACAAAAGTCAAGATACCTGTTATTATTGTCAAGAAAAAGGACATTGGTCTCCAGATTGCCCAAAAAAGAAAGAAGAGGCGCCAGAAGAAGAGAGGGATTCTTCAGAGGAAGAGGAAGAGGAAGAAAGCAGACAGGTGAAGAAAAATAAACAGGAGAAGAAAAGAAGAAGGGAAGAAAGTGAGGAGGAAGACGAGGAAAAGACTGTGACGGTGAAGAAATTTAAAAAACAGAGGGACTAAATAATGAGACAGAGAAGTGTATGAACTTTTAAAAGTGATTTGTTGTGAATTGTGAATTGGATTGTAAATATTTATAAAAGAATAAATTAGGTATAAAAAGATAAGTGTCTTTGAGTTTTGATCTTAAAATAAGAACGTACAGTTACACACTCATACACACGTACTATAGGGGTAAAATGGTTTTTTTTTTGAGTTATTGGCAATTGAAAGTCTATCTCTTTTCGAGAGACGTGGGTGGCCCTGAAAAGGGCCTTTTTCTTGGTGTAGGAGTGAGTTTAAGCAATCAACTTTAACTGCCTTAAGCCTTTGCCACGGCCGAGGCCTACTTCTGATGATGATGATTTGGTTGAAATCACTAAGGGTGGTATGGTAGGCTTAGTCACAGGGTTGGCGTGTTTAGCTCGGGAAGGACGTATTCTCTTCGGTCGTAATAAAGAAGTCTGATACATTTGTTTCAGACTTCTTAACTCCGCTAAAATGTCTAACAGTACCGTGACCGTTTGATTTTCACCCTCTTGTTTCTTTGCTGCTGCCGCTTCTTCTTCTTCTTGTTTTTTTCTTACCTCTTCTTCTTGCTGTTGTTGCTGTAGGAGAAAAGCTTGTTCCGCTTCCTTTTGCTGTTGTATAAATTTCTCCAATTCTTCTTTCTGTCTCTGTCTAAAATTCTCCAAGTGCGGTAATGAAGAAGGTGACGAAGGTTCCGGAACAAATTCTTGCGAGGTAAGAAAATCCACAAAATCCCAATTTACCTCTTCTGAAAGTAAGTCCGGGTTCCCTTGGGTGGTCTCCACTGCTGGTGCACCCCAATTGATCGTTTTCTGAGTTTCCGTCATGTTGAATAACTGTCGCATGAATTGACTGCGCACAGGCGATAGCGAATCTATATAGACCACGTGACGTCACAGACTGCTCTCTTCGGATTGGATGCGGGCTGACTGAATTTTGTAACGCGTGTTTGGATTGGTCAATGAACTCAATCCGTTTCAATCCTTCCTCTACCTATAAATAAACGCAGTTCACTGCATTGATTCACCTGTTCTCGGCGCCTCAGCATGTGGACTGACGTTGAATCTTCCACCCTTGTGTCAACAATGATGTTCAGGACGGACATACTGATGTATGTCCGATCCGAATGGACAGTTGTCCATAGGACTGCCACAAGCCTATGGATACGTAGGATTTACGTGGAAAGGCAAGGATGCCTCAAAAGAGTGTTAGTGTATGGTCCTACCATTCGACGAAGCCAAAGAAGAAGAAGATGTTGCAGATGCCCTTTATGTTAAGGGCATATTAACATAAACCCAAAGTCCCTTTTCAGGGCCACCCACATTTCTCGAAAAGAGATAGACTTTCAATTGCCTACCCTTTTTTTTATTTTTTTTTGTTTTAAAAAAAAATTGAGACCCCTCCCTGTTTCAATTTTCGTATGTTCCATTTCCATAGAGCCGTCAGGTCGGGACCTTATTAAAATAGGGTCCCGACCCTGTTCCATTTTCCCTTGTCGCTCAACAGACCCATGATTTTTTTCCATGTTCAATTCCCCTTGAGGCTAGAGTTGCCCATGATTTTTTCCATGTTCAATTCCCCTTGAGGCTAGAGTGACCCATGATTTTTTCCCATGTTCAATTCCCCCTTGAGGCTAGGTTTGCCCATGATTTTTTCCCATGTTAAATTTCCATTGAGGCTAGGTTTGCCCAAGGGGTCCTGTAATGCTAATTTCCATTGAGGCTAGGTTGCCCCCATTCACTACTAACACGTTAGCCACGGAATAAAAAAGTGTATTATTTCCGCAAACCAAATCTCATAATAGGTATCCCTAATCTAAGACAATTTGTTAAACTGCAAAAAATGTTCTTTGATTGTCGGTGACAATACGTCAAAGGGATATCAATGAACGATTTCACACACACACACACACACACACACACACACACACACACACACACACACACACATATATATATATATATATATATATATATATATATATATATATATTGCAACGTCGCCCTCTTAAAAAGAGGGGTGGTTAATTGGATTTGGCTGGCGTTATCTAGAGGATGACCATGACCTCCCTCGATATTATAGCCGGGCGGGAGAGATGGAAAAATGGAATTTCAAGTTAGACTATATCAATAGAATTTAATAGGTGTGTCCAATTTGGATTTATTTCATCATCATCATAACGAGAGGTGAAAAGAGCGCAATGTCCACGACCGATTTGCATCACCTTCCTGTTTAGACTGTATCAACGTCTCCTAGTTCATCCTTCCTAAGCTCTATGCTTTTCCCCTTCATGGATTTCCTGGTCCTTTTATTCTGACCTCGTTCTTCTTTTCCGCGGACTTCTGTCTTCAGATTGTCTCGTCTCTTTCTCAGAAAGCTGTTCATTATTGCTGTTCTCCTTCAGGACTTCTTTATTGCTGTTCTCTTTCAGAACTTGTGCGTTCTAGCACGAACCCTGTCTTCCTTTTTACAAGACGACCACCTGGTCCCTTTCTTATTTCACGAGGAAAGCACTAATCTCTGTATGCTTCCACGGCGTCGACAAAGTTTCCTCTTCCAGGAATTTTTCAGACTAAAGAATTTCGATTAAGGTCGTCACTTTAAAGTCTGATTGCCCTAAACTGTACGCCCTTATTTATTCTGCCCAATCGTAGGCAGCCGTCCCTAATTTTCCCCAAAGAAATAATTCCTTTCATCAGGTTTAGACAGCTCGGAATCTGTGAACGACAGTGCGTGACAATTTCCCTTAGAAAAAATGATAAGTGGACATAGGTTCCTACCAAGCGGTTAGGGTTGGTAGCTCAAATGTTTACTTTCTAAGGACAGTGTTAAGATACCCCGGTCAATTTCACTGAGCTGGAATGCTGCCCCTTTTGTTTACACTGACATGGTGGGGGGAGAGAAATGAACAAAGAAAGGTCGAAGTGACCCTTCACAAAGACTTTTCTGGTTTAGATGCGATAGAATTGTAATGCTCAATGCATCCAACTTTAAAGTTCGCTGCAATTCAAAATTCGACACTTCACACACATAGCAACACGTTAGCTACGGAATAAAAGAGTGTATTATGACCGCAAACAAAATCTCATAATAGTTATCCTTATTCTACGACAATTTGCTAAACTGTAATATATATATATATATATATATATATATATATATATATATATATATATATATATATATATATATATATATATATATATATATATATATATATATATATATATATATATATATATATATATATATATATATATATATATATATATATATATATATATATATATCTCTGTGGGAATTTATAGGTGCCAATGTTTACGTCTGAACAATCACAATGCGTGACATGTTCGCTGCTGTGCTAGAAGTCAGGATATCGTGCGATTTAAAACGATGTATACAGGTACACTTGAATTATGATGGCTAGATACTTAACATCACAGAGAAATCGGAAGAAAGAGGAGCAAGAACGTATGAATTAGACAAAACTAACTTGAGATATGGATTATTTGGCAACCTGAATGTTAGTGTACACTCGAATTCATGACGCATGCAGCAGAAGGAAACATGTACCATCAAAACAAATGCAATCTGAAACAAATATATTAAGTCTTCTGCATCTCTAAATAGAGATTTTATTTTAAACAAAACAGAGAATGTTTTGCGATAATATTTCAGAAACTGAGGTCTCGATAGACAGTGGCCCCAATCCGGGGTCATGCATTTTACAATCATAAAAAAACTGCTCTTGGCAACTTATGATCATAATATATAAAAAAATAATCATTTGAAAAACTAACAAACTTACCAGTAGTGAAGTGGGATACTATAGCGTCAATGGGACTTATCATTAAAAACACCCTTGGGAACATATAGCGTCAATGGAAATTTAACATGGAGAAAAATCGTGGGAACATATAGCGTCAAGGGAAATTAACATGGAGAAAAATCGTGGGACTGTATAGCGTCAAAGGAATTTAAACAGGGTGGGACTGTATAGCGTCAAGGGAAATGGAACATGGGATTTTTTTTTTAAAATTTTAAAAAAGGGGTAGGCAATTCAAAGACTATCTCTTTTCGAGAAATATGGCTGGCCCTGAAAAGGGCCTTTGGGTTTTTTCTTCTTCTTCTTCTTCTTTTAACTTCTTAACTTCTTCCACCATCCTCTTATTTTGTCCATCATTCCTTTCTTCTTTTCTGTTTCCGGCAACCAGTCCGGGTGGCCCATGGCCCGGAACTTCTCTTGAATTTTCATCCAGTTTGTGTTCAGTTTTTCGAATTCATCCCTTTTTTTTCTATTTTCTTCTTCTTTTCTTTCCTTTGACCACTTTTCTTTGATCTTCTTGACCTCTTCGGTCAGCACATTCCTCATTAGTTCTTCAGCTTTCTTAAGTTTTTCTAACCCCCACTTCGCGAAACACCAATCTGTCCATTCTACAATGTCTTCTAGAAAGCACCTTGCACTCGTCACATGATCTATCGCTTCTTTTAACTTACCCACTTTGACATACGGTGGGTTAATTAAACCTCTGATTCTCTTCTCCTCATCCTCTATCATTTCTTTTACAATATTTACGGATAAGTGGAGGCTGGTTACTTGTCTTGAGACGAAGTCTTTTGTCACTGCATACCTCCATTCCTGTTCAACCCTTTCTACTACACTCAATCCATCTACCATCCAATACCAACTTCCCATAAGATCGTTGTATAAAGCTGAAGCTGCTGGCATCTTCTTGTTTGCTTATTCCGTAGAATGGGTTCCAATGGCCAACACTGTTAGTTTTATACTGAAAGCGTGTACGTGAAGGAAAACATCCCCTAAAAACATAAAATTGATCTTACCTAGATCATGACCCAACAACGCGCGGACGTGAAGGAAAACATCCCCCTACTTTTTCATTTCATATAATATAACCCCAACTATACTCTCCACATACGCTAAGAAACAATTAATAAACCCATAATCTACTATTCACACAAACATACCTGAGCTCTTATAAACACTAACACACCAACACATACCCTCACACATTAAAAAGAGTTAGTGTTTATATTCACACTACTCCACCTACACACATTGGCAAATCTATCGTTATTTCTTTTCTAGATTATTGGGTAGCCCTGAAAAGGGCTGTTTTGTTTGGAACTTCATGGACACCTGGTTAATGGTGGCACCTTCCAGGCCTGGCGCCACATACACATCTTATCCCCCAGTTACTTTTTACCTTTTGGGGAGAGAGAGCAGAGGCAGGATATGTCGCTTCAGAATCCCAATTTTCGCTCTCTGGGATTCTGAAATTTTTTCTTCTCTCCTTTTCCTCCTCTTCTTTGTATCTTCTCTCCTCCTCTTTGTATCTTCTTTCTTCTTCTTTATATCTTCTCTCCTCCTCTTCCTTGTTTCTTCTTTCCTCCTCTCTTATCCTTCCCTCCTCGACAATGGCTTCCGCGGCCAGTTCATTTAATATGCGCCTGGCATATTCCAGATGCACATGAAGCTCCAACAGTTTCTCCAGTCTCGTGTTCATTTTTGGTGTTGATCAATCAACAAGGGTAGCTGGACTGCCGAACGAGTTTCAATTTATAGTGAAAGCGCGGACGTGAAGGAAAACATCCCCCTAATAACATAAAATTCATCTTACCTAGATCATGACCAAAAAACAACAACAACAACGCGCGGACCTAAAAGAAACACTCACTCACTTTTTTATGCTACCCATCACTATTTTAAATTTTTTTATAAATCACTTCAATAGACTATCCACATACGCAAGGCAATCCAATCTAACCCCAAATATACACCTCAAACAGCCCAAAAAACCAAACATCATTTTAATCTACTATCCACACCAACCTACTTTATCACTTACAAACACACAAACACACAAACGCACACACACACACACACAAACACAAACCCTCACATTTTTTAAGAAAGAGTTAGTGTTTATTTTCACACTACTCTACCTACACACACTGTCAAATCGATCGTTATTTCTTTTCTAGAGTATTGGGTAGCCCTGAAAAGGGCTGTTTTTTGTTTTGCTATGGCATTCTTTTTTAGTTTCTAAGAATGCGATGTCCTCTGAGGATAGACTTTCTGGCGATAGGTCTGCTTCTTCGGAAAGAGAAGAAGAATTCTTTGGTGTCGATACGACAATCGACAAAGCCTCTGTCAGCTTCAGGTTGCTGCTGCTGCTGCTGTTGCTGTTGCTGCTGTCTCTGAAGTCTGTACTTCTCTGTCCATTCTTCTTTCTCCCTGTTCATTTCTTCTCTGAAGAGCTCTTCTATCAGGTCTTCAGTGATTTTTAACATTCTCACATTCTCTATTTCTTCTGGTTTCGGTATCAGACTGTGTCTGACCCTATGCAGATTCACGTAGGCTTCGTTGAGCTTAGCTAGTTTGGAGCACATCTTCTTAGGAGGATGAGTCGACAATGGATGGCTAGACTGGGAACAACCCGGTTCTTAAAGTTAAAGCGCGAACGTGAAGGAAAACATCCCCCACACGGTTTTCGAGCCGCAACGTTCATGAGAGGGATAGTAAGAAATGAAAGAGCATCAATCCAACATTCTTATAGCTAAACAAACCACAAAGGCATTTTTTTCAAAACACAACATTTTTTATTCAAAAATCACTTAACACTAACTAACAACAACTCTAACATTTTTTAACAATAATCTAACACTATAACATCAAACATTTTTTTCAAATACCAAACATTTTTTTTCAATTCACACCCTACTTTAAACAGGGCTGACAACGTTGTGAATGAAATTGTGATTTCCACTGTTGGAAATCATTAGGCCATTGATGGACACTACGTTTCCTAGCTTGAGACAAAAGATAAGCATAATGGTCACAAAACCATCGATCTACTTTCACATCGTTTCTAGCAGAAGAACGAGGATCAAAATGAGTCACTAAATGTTCTAAGGAATAGCCCAGGCTGCGATGATGCAGAAAATACACACAGTACTGTCCGCACACCAAGGAATCTGTGCCTTGTAATTTCACATTATTGAATCGGGTGGTTTGAGCATTTCTTCTCATAAAGTCGATGATATCGTCTTCCAAAGGAGGCAATCCATACGAATCGAAATATTCCACACATCCTTCTTGAGGAAAGTAGACGGCTACCCAGTGGGTTCCTGGGAGATGACTGTCGTCCGTGTTGATCACGTAAGCTTGATGGTCTTTAGGTTTGCGATGAGGGAGTTCATCTTTAGCACAGACGACAGGATTCCAAGAAGACGTATACGAACTGTGGTTCAAAAGGTAATAAAGTTCCCAGGTATCCATTTGTGTGGGGTTTTTTCTTCTTCTTCACAGGTAATAATAAGTCGTCAATTCGATCCTGACTTTTTGCTTGAAAATGTCTGACGAATAAACGGTTATTCGTTCTGTTTCCTCACTCTGATTCAGGAGAGCTTCGATACGATGGATCTCTTGAGTAGTTAATGGTGGACAAGAATGTTCACGCAAGTCTTTATACCACTGGTGCAACACGCCTTTGTTCGAGATGAGACTCCAAGCTTCGTCCAGATACTCGTCCAATTTTTCTTCTTGACTCAACATCAGGCATTTATCGTGTTGAATTTGACTGGGATGATCGTTTTGACATCCATAGCAATTTTTCTTGATCAATTCTGTTATTTTGTCAACCAAGTGTTTGGCAAAACAGGAGACTAAATGGGCTTCTTGTTCTGGCCATCTCGACTTCATTATGATATCTTCTTCGTCTTTGTCTTGAGATTCTTCTTTTTCCACGGTCTCCTCACATTCCATCTTTAAAGTTTCTCCACTAGGTAAAGAGGGATAACAGTCTTCCGTGGCTTTCTAATAATCTAGGATGACTTCTCTCAAACTGTTGATTTCTATCGTATTATCGAATTCTGCATACAGGATGACGTTTACTGTCGCTGGCAGAGGATCTGCAAACTGAAGTTCCACACGAATCTGGCCAGATTTTATAGGGTGGAAATGTCCCTCGTCGCTGCCTTGGTCTGGAGTAAAATCGAAAGCCCACAAAGCATAACCTCCTGCGTAATCGTCGTACGTAATGCCGTGAGTGGTGTTGGTTCCTAACTGTCCGGTGGCTTCGTACAGGGACAAGTACGATCTCAAGTAATTCTTCTTTGTGGGATCAAAGTCGGGTTCGAAAGGTCGGGTACACAAGGTCTTGCCATCGCGACTGACTTCGATTTTCTTCACGTCGAAGTGATGAAAGTTGAAAGGATTTTCACCGAAGGCTCCGTTGAAGGCTGAATTCGAGACCATACCAAGGATCAAACGTTTGGGTAACTGTCCTTGGAACAGATGATCTTCGATCATGGATCGCTGTCCAGTGGGAATGGTGAAGGTTTTCCCTTCCACGCGTCGTATGGGATACTTGGCGGTCGTTCTGCTCAACGTCTGACTGATGTCGTTTCCCACTTTAGGTAACACTTCCACACGGCGTACGTAGAGTCTGGCTTCTTGGATTTTGCTTTTAGGATTGCCAGTCTTAGTAGCATCAGCATCAGCCAACAAATGGAAAGCGGCACTGCTGCGATTCAGTCTCAAGCGGATATTGACCCCGTTCAGCAAATATTTCTCTTGCAACCACATGTCCAAATGCAAACGATCCATCAGTTCTAAACTCTTTCCACCTAGGATTTTCTTTTGTCTTTCCTCAAAGCCGTCATTGTCTTTTTTTAATGTGTTAAACTCATTTGCGTCGTCAGGTTCCCACAGCACACAGGCATTGAGATGAGTATCCTTGGCATCTGTTCCGTACGTCAAGAGATTTTCCAGGTAGGCACGGTAAGGGTAAGTATCCATGCTGCTGCTGACTAGTTTGTTATTCAAGTACAAGTCTACTGAGCTGAACAAGGAATGCATGAAATTGTTGACGGGAGCTATATTCTCAGTGTCTTCTACTGCACCATTATCCTTATCTAGAACTTTGACTTTCAGGTACAAGTAACTGCTATTCAGATCGATGTAATCTTCGGGTTGTCCTTTGATTTCAAACTCGATGGGAGCGGAATCGGTCAATGAGGAGACGGGGTGAAATTCCACCCATTGGGATTCTTGCATGGTCATCATGGTGGGGGGCATGGCAAACAGATCCAGTTCCGTCCTGGAACAGGCGCAAGACTCTCGGTGCATCATTTTGTTCTGTGTTTCAATAATCGAAAACGTCTAAGTCTCGAACGGTTCTTCTTTTCTTGGCCTTTCTCGCTTGAAGTCTGGTGAAAGGGTGTTTTCTTCTTCGTCGTCTCTTTCTGCCTTGTCCTTGCTGAATGCTTGACTCGGTAGCGTGCAGGGCATTTATAGGTGTGTCTCGTCGGCCCAAAATTTTTGCCTGCCCTCATGAAGGCTTCTTTAGGGTTTTGTTTGTCGATGATGACATTTTGGAGAAATTCTTTGCCTTGTGTCAGTGCCGCATCTTTCAAGGCGTGCAATCCTCGTGTCACCATCGGTTTCAACACCGGGGCCACCGAACGAAAGGCCGATTTTAACATGTCTCCTAAACCGTGTCCTCGTTGTCGAGCCACCCCTTGGTACACTGGATACATGACTTACTTACGAGTCGTGAGAGAACCGTTTTCGAAAATGGAGTTTCACCGTGACTTTTCCTTTGGTGAATGGAATATTTTGTCCCAAATCTCCTTTTATAGTAATGTTGACCGTGTCCAAATACGACTTGCTGACAGGTAAATAGTGAGGATGGACAAATTCGCGGTGGACGTGATAAGTGTTTCCACCTTCCTCGTCAGCGTTTGTGGCAGAATCCACTTTGAAAGGAATGACACACAGTAACGGCACGGAGGTGTGTCCCACCACGTTGTATTCCACCACATCGGAGTACACGAAGATCAAATTCAGTCCCTGGTTCAGTTCTACCGGGAAACGAAAATACCTCGCAAAAGAGTCGTTGTCATGAATGACTGGTAATTCGGGGCTTTTTTTTTGTTCTCCTATCTTCCTCAGCTCCGTGTCACCGCCCAATATGTCAAACAATTCAGGACAAAATAAGAAAGACATGAATTTTTTGGACCCCTCAGAAAATTTCATCAGAAAGCGACGAGCTATTTTGTGGTATTCCAGGGTGACACTTTTTTGGACATTACTCAAAGCTTTATGGAACACGCCATTAAACCTGGAGGCTATGGCGCTGACCAAATGATGACCACTGAAATAATAGCCTGGGAGAATGAACAAGTTGTAGGTGGTCGTTTTAGTTTTGTCATCAGAGGTTTTATTGGTATATGCGCCAATCTTATCCAACTCCTCTTGCAATTGTTTGTCATGAACTTCCACCTTAAACCAATTTTGCTGGGCAGTGATATTGTGGACTTGGGTTGGGTGAATCATTTCCACTAAAGCCACTTCCCAATGGGCTTCGTGATCTAAGGGGATAGCTTGAGGTAATTTGGCTGTGTAACAGCACAACGTGTTCTTGGGAAACACCTCCATTGAACTGTCACTGGGTAAGGTTAAGTAAAATTGGTTTTGGTGACTCATAATTCCAGAGTTCTGTGGCTGTCCGAGGGGTTAGTGGATGTCAGAGGCGTGTCTCCGCCCAAAATGGGGTTCTGGTTGTGGTTGTTGGAGTGGTGACTGGCACTGGCACTGGACACAACGTTCCCGTTCGAGGAGAATTTCAGGGAGGGATTGGGAAGTAGGTAACCGATGCAACTGCTCAATAAAATGGTCCACAATTGTTTGTCTCCTTGTTGCAAACTCAAATTGGCGATGGCTGCCCCGATGACACAATACACCACGAAGATTTGGCAGAAAAAGACGATTTGCGTTTTAGGCACACGTTCTCCACACCACACCCACAAGGGTTGTTTTTGTAAATCTTGCACAGAAGAACTAGGGGAAGAAGGACTGGTCGACGTAGCTGCGTCTGCTGTGTGAAAGGGCATGATGGTCACTTCTTCTTTTTATAGTCGATGACTTGCGAAGCGTCGATCCAAGAATCGAAACTGGGTGGATATCCTTTCCAACGTACTTTGACTTCTTTGACACGTCGTTTGCCCACTTTACGGGTTCTGCGTTCCAGAATGCTTTCGATGTCGTACACGTCGTCTTCTTTTTTGGTGACACGTTGTAACTCGGGCAAATAAAATGTTCCTTTGAGTACTTCTCCGTTCATGTCTTCCAATTTATAGACGGCAGGATGACGGCCATGCACTCGTCCAGTGACGCGAAACAGTTCGGTCGTCCAGTTAGGTAAGTAACCTTTGTCGAAAGTGCGTTTGGTTTTGCCAATGCGCACCCAATCTCCTACGGTCAACTCTCCACTTTTCTTGGGGGCAGCCCTCGTCGGGGACGTACCGAACAGGCGCTCGAACACCAGCACTTCGTTGTCGGGAGTCACGTCTTGCGGGGCACGTCCGATGCTTCGATGGTAAGATTGGTTGTACGCTTGCACCAGGTGCGGTAAGATGTCGATGTACTTCAGAGTGTGGTGATGCGTAAAATATTTCCACATGCGTTCTTTCAAAGTGCGTTGAAAACGTTCCACGATGCTGGCTTTGGTTTCGGGATTCTCGGTGGTAAAAAAATGAATGTCACGTTTCTTTAATTCTTTTTGGAAAGCTTGGTTCAGAAATTCGGTGCCTTTGTCCGTTTGCCATCGAAGAGGGTGACGACCGCTTTGTTTCAACACCCGTTGCAGGGCTCGCACTAACTCGCTGCTCGATTTGGAAGTCAAGGGCACGACCCAGACAAATTTGGAAAAGACGTCGATGACACAAAACAAATATTTGTAGCCACGATTGTAGCTGGCCAAATGAGAGACATCGGCTAAATCGGCTTGCCATTGATGATCGATGCCTTCCACTCGGGTGCGACTTCTGGCAAACTTGCGGCGAATGGGTTTGTGCAAAGTGTAGGTAGCTTGTTCTTGTAACCATCGTTGCACTTGAGGTAAACGGAGACTTTTCAGTCGCGTTTTGGCAGCACGATACAATTTTTGAACTCCTGCGTAACCTGCAGGATGCGAGGGATCGTAGTAAATGCTAGCTAAGACTTTTTCCATTTTTTTGTGTTTGTGTGTTAATAAGGTACCCACTCTTGGAAGAGGCTACTCTTTTTCTCTTGGGGTATTTTCTTGGATTGCAAGGCTTTGCGTGTGCGGCCAGCAATAGGTGTCGAAGAGGAGGAGGATGTCTGAGCGGGGGATATCGGTTCTTGTTTCACTTCTGTCTTCACTTCTGTCTTCACTTTCTTTTTCTCTTGTGAGGAAGAAGGGGTGGCCATCATCTTTTTAATCCATCCAATTCTGGAGGTAGGTGGTGTTGTTAACTTGCGTACTTTTTCTGGTGGAGTTTGAAACCCTTCTTCTTTTCCTTTTTCTGTCTTGGTCACGGGTACTGGTGGTACTGGTACTGGTACTGGTGATGGTGCTGGACTTTTCATCAAGGTCTTAAAATCTTTCAAAGTGGGTAGAGCTGTTTCGTCTAAAGCTTTCTGGTGAAAGAGTTGCAGTCGTTGCAAGAGTTGACCGTACTTTTGCGATTTTTCTGTTTCGGACAAATCTTGGCGATCCATCAAGGATTGCAATTCGTGTTGTAACTGGGACATCTCGCTCAAATTGGGATTGGGAGGTAAATGCGGGGTGCGTTGTTCTTGCCACCGATGGTATTCCATCCATCGTTTGTAAGGCACTAAAGCTAGTTTTCGTCCTTCCATGGGGTTGTCAGGGGTGAATTCTGAGATCTTGGGACTTCCGAAGGCCTTTTTATCTTGCTCCCACCAGTCCTCCCAACATGGTTCCCAAGACTCCTTTCAGTATGGGGCCTAACAAGAGAGGTAAAATGCCTCCACGTTGGACCAACATCTTCTTTTTTTGACGAATGGGAATTTTCTTTTGAACCATTTTCCGAAGAACGTGACGATGTTTGCCTAAGCATTGTTTCTGGTGTTTGGACAAAGGGATCGTGCCTTTCAAAACGTTCAAACAACATTCGCACACGGTATCGATGACCTCTTTGGAGGCCGTTTGAATGAGTTTTTTTCGTAGGGGTGGAGAAGCTTTGGACAGGACAGATAACAGGTCCCCATGTTTGGCTAAACGTGGTGGTAGTCCTTTCCTTTTCTTTCCTTGGGGTTTTCTGGAGGGTGACATCTTTGAGTCTTTAGGAGCACCTAAAAACACTGATACCCTACTCGTTCACAGGCCTTTTTTATACTGGAACGCGTCGCCACTGATTGTCTTTACGTTTTATCAGTTTGAGGACAGGCATGACACGTCGTGCAGGGGTACGTAACGGACTAAATCGAGCCAGTTCTTGCTTGGACAAATCCAGTAAACTTTGTAACATGCCCGATCTTTCTTGAACTTTGATTTTGGGAGAAGGTACTTTGTGAGCAGCAGCCACTGCCGCTAAATTGGAAGGTCCTGCCACTGGGGAAGTTCTTTTGGGGGTCATCAACGGAGATGTTCTTGGTGTGATCAACGTGTCCAAGTACTCTTCAGTTCTGGGTGTCATCAACGGAGAAGTGGATGAACGTGAGGATGCCGGAGACGCAGTCACTGCCGTGGCAGGTCGTGGTTTGCGAGTGTAAGGTTGCGTCCTGGCCGAAGTGCCTCTCTTGCGACTAGTTTTCTTCTGTGGACTTTTCTTTTTCTGAGGACTTTTTCTCTGTTTCTTTTTCTTGGGGCTTCTTTTCTTTTTCCGGGGTGGTGGTGTCTGGTAAGAGGAGGGTCCTGCCACTGGAGAAGTTATTCTTCTTGGGGACTTGGTCTTTTTCTTTTTCTTCTTGGGGCTTCGTTGAACTTTTGTCTTGGGGATAACTTTGGGGGCATTAGGATCCCATCTTAAGAGTGAGCGAATGATGACCCCTCCTAGAGTACCGCTCCCTCCAGGTTTCAAAATGATTTGTTTTTTGGTTTGAGTGTCGATGCGGGGATCGGCCAGTTGAACCAAAGCGACTTTGTTTCGATCGAAAAAGCGTTGGGTTTGATGAGGAATCTGAATGATTCCTTGGAGTAATTGACGTGCCGTCACCGTGAACCATCGTAAGACTTCTTTGAGACTAGCTTCTAAGACACGGGCTCGTGTTTGTGGATCTTTTTCTCGACTGATGCCATACAAGGCACGAATCAATTTGACGGGAAGATGCGACTGAAGGGACGTCATGTTCACACTGTGTGAGACAGACGAAAAAGGGTCTGAGGTTTTTATAGATTTTTTTCATGGGAGGAGTGAAATGAAGTCGAGGACGGAGACGTGTACAGGACAGGCCCTCCGTCTTGGCACCAGTGGTGAAACAAGTGGGTACGAAATCGCAAATCCTCGGGGGTCGTAGGTTTCAAATCGACGAGTAAATAGGCGTGTGGAGTTTGAGTGGCATCGTCGTACACCTGAGTCAGCCAAGGCGTTCCTAACTGTTTGGCTAAGACTTGCACTTGCGATTTATCTCGAGGGCTTTTAAACAAGACCACGTAATGCGCATTGAGACTGATGGTGCGATGGGCTTTACTTTGTTGAAACAAATTTTGGGTGATGTAAACGACACTGGCATTACGGTGATGCCCTTTGCGCGTGAACCACAGTTTAATTTCTTCTTCGTCTTCTCCTAACATGTCGTCGAAAATGACCAAATGGGTTAGACGGGAGTCAGAGACGATGCGATCATCTTCTTTAGGAATGCCTTCCACAAACACGATGGAATCGCCTTGACTTTCTCGCAAGAGGCTGTACGCCGATTGCCACTCTTTGTAACACCACACGATCCGTTGAGGGGGTCGATCGATCAAATGATGTTTATGTTCGATCAAACGTTTGACGAATTCGGTTTTGCCTGAACCGCTAGGTCCAGCAATGAGCATGTTAAAGGGATGGCGAAGATACAAAGTCTCCCAACTGGCACGATCTAAGTGTTCGTCGATGACTTTGACAGTAGAGGAAGAGGGAGCAGAGACAGCAGAGGTAGCCATGGTGTGAGAAATGTCACTTGTGACACGAAAAACAAACAAGACAAGAGTTTATATACTTTTTTTCAGAACATGTTTATTGAATGTTTCAAATATGAACACGAAAGACAAAAATACATACAACCCAAATAGTGATGTACAGGAATAAAAAACACATCAAAACAATCAAAGTGGAATATAAACAAGTGTCTGTACAACATGTTTTGGGTAACGAAGATGTCCTAGGGACAGTGTGTAATGTTCTTACAGTCTCTACATGAGGTATTGTCACACAAGTGTCTTCCCGGAATGACCTTTCAGGCCTGTCCATGACAGTCCTGTCCTGAAGCGAGTGGTTGTTCTCGGTGACGGGTTCTTCTGGCACCGTCACTAACACAGGTTGAAAAGTAACTTTTTTCCTTGAACAACTCTCGTGCATACTGGGCCACTTCTTGGGCCCAAGCCTCAAAACCCCCCTTTTTCCAATCACGAACATCTGTCCAATGGGGGTGTAAGTCACAAGCTACACACACATCGTTATACACGTCTTGGGTCGCTAAAAGTTGACGAATCTTTTTTTCCTGTTGAGGTCGAGAAGTATCCAGATGAAAACGCAAGGCTTTGAGCAAAAGGAGTTTTTCGTGACCATTTAAGGCCATGGAGGTGGTAAGTACTGATCGTAAAGAGTCCACAAAGAATCGGCTGGTAAACGAAATCCCAGAAAACAAGTCACTAAGACACACACCACTTGTCGTCCCAAATTGAATGGATACAATTCTTGTAATAATCGATGGTAATGATCCACGGTTTGAATATGGTCATTGAGTTCCTTCCACGGAATCTGTTGGATTACATACGACATAAGTCGTGGCATAACAGCCTGTTTTTATAGTCTCTTTGTTTCGAAAAGAATACACGTACTTTCTAGCCACAGATCTTCGTTTTCCAGTTGGGAATGTAAATCTTGCATACTGTAACCGAAACGTCAGAGTTCGTTTAGGTGTTTCCTCTTCCGCTAAGTAGATTCCACGTAACAAATGTTGGTAATCCTTTACCTTGTCTTCCTCAATGGGTTGCTCTAGGTGAATCTCGAAGTAACCAAAATGATCAACACGTGAATCATCGGGGGCCTGGAAGTATTGAACAAGGTCTGACCACTGAAACAATTTCTGACGAATCAGTTCTCTTATACCATTCAGGTACCAGTGGTTAAAGATCTGGTGACGTAACGGATGCAATTGTTCTTTACGTTTCACTTGTATTTTCACCAGCTCTCGGTAAATCCTTTCTCTCAACTCTTCAGGCAAGCCCAAAATGTACTCTTGTAAAGTATCCATAATTATATACACTGTTTTTGGAATCGTTGGGTGGTGACCAATAGCCTCGTTTAACTTTGTGTCTAATGTAATATCCACTCATAATCAGTCTTCTTGTACTTTGGAACAGAGCATAATTTAAAAACGGATGAATCACTTTGAGTTTGCGTTTCACTTGTATTTTGATCAGTTCTCGGTAAATGCGTTCTCTCAACTCCACAGGCAAAGCACAAATGTTCTCTAGCAAAGTATCCATGAATAGGTCATACTAATTCCTCTTTGGTCTGACACAAGAAATGTACTCTTTGCACAAACATGGTTTCACTTCAGTGTCGAATTTAAATCGTTGAGTCACTAATCTACACATTACAATTCGTTCAGAAGTTTCCTCTTTCACCAAGTTGACATTGTGTTTAAGATGTTGGTAATTCGTTAACTCTTCCTCTGGAATTCGATGCAGTACGTTTACAATGATGTAACTACAATCGTCCATACCAAACCAATCCTTTTTAAAACTAGAGGATCGTTGATCAATGTCTGTCCGATGGAACACTTTCAATTGAATCAATCCTTGTATAGCCTTCAGGTACCAGTGGTTCAAACACCGGTGACGTAACGGATGCAATTGTTCTTTACGTTTCACTTGTATTTCGACCAGCTCTCGGTAAATGCGTTCTCTCAACTCCACAGGCAAAGCACGAATGTTCTCTTGTAAAGTATCCATGAACAAATTATTATGGTAAGAAGTTACTTCAATGTCTCGGTCCCACTAAGGGTAAGTAATGACAATTCGGTGACCATCGAGCATGTTCAACGTAGGCCGAATCTTGCGGTTCCCAGTGGTGAAGTGACACACCGCAACTGAAGCACTTGACTTTATCTCCTTCGCCCAAGTAGAAAAATCCGGCTCTGGCTAATTCTTCGGGGGTCGGTCCTCCCAGATACTTTGGCCATTTTCCTTTGAACGATTGAAGACGATTTTCAAAGTCGCAGTATTCCGACAAACGCACAGGAAACGAATATTCGTCTTTCACAGGTTCGTTTCGATGAGGGTTGGGTGACATGAACAGGAGTTTGCTCAGGGCTGGATGACATCCGTAGGGAGGTAAACGTGAAGGTCGACATTCCCCTTTAAACCCGGTAAAATGTCTAAGAGGACGAGCGGCATCGCTTTCGCATCCCTCAGGTTTGACACGCACAGCATCACTTTCCATGATAGGGGCAGTGAGAACAAAGTTCCCATGATGCTTTACGGCATCGCTCAGGTCACAAGGTACAGCATCGTATCCATCGCAAGGCTCACAATCGCACTCGTCTGCAAACTCCGTTACGCAATTACAATGGTAACCACATGGACAATCGCAGTTTCCTTCCGGACATTTTCCGTCGCAATGTCTGGGTCTTATCCATCCAGTATTAGTCACACTAGAGGAGGATACAACTTTTTTACAATCCCCAAACTGGAACGATGTCTCTTTCAAAGTATTCATCTTGTTTGCTCGGTCTTGGTAGTCACAATGTACTATCGATCTTGACCATAGCCCCCTTTTTATACTAGTCTCAATGCAGTCTCCAGCTTGTACATCTTTCCTTTTTTACGTTTTTTATGTCTTGTTCTGGAAGGTACCGTCTCTAAGGTACCGTCAACATTGTACCGTAGTGTGATGGGTGGAAAGGCCATAGAAAGGTAAGGGCAGTGCGGAGACCATCGAGTATGTTCCAGAATAGCTGAATCTTTATAGATACATAGATCCATTCGTAACTTCAGTCCGCAAGCAAAACACTGTACCTCGTATCCCAATCCTGACTCAGGTCCCAAGTAGACAAATCCTGTTCTAGCTAAAACATGCGAAGAAGGTAATCCTTCCCTATCCGTAGGCCATTTCTGAAACGTGACCAATCGACGGGCACAATCACAATAGTCAGGTAAGAAGACTGGAAAATGGTAGGGCTTGAACTTGGAGTTCTCATCGGGTTTCTCACTCGATTCTTGCTGTGGCGAAGTCATCTTTCTGGTAACTATCCTCTTACAACCAATGTTTTATACCAACATGTCCATACGGTAAGGTGAAATGATTGGGAAGTCGCACTCGCTTCTGGTATACAATTTGATAGACTTTTTCCAAGGGTCGACTGACGATGTGGTGAGTAGGTAAACGTACAATCTTGTTCGGTTGATAGGTGGTCACTTTAAAGTTTCCATCCTCTCCCGATTGCAAGGCTTCTTTCAATACCTCAAAGTTGACCACTCGACTGGTACGATAATTCAGAGTCAGTCCTTTCACTTTGCACGTCGTGTGCACTTCTCCTTGTTTGTCCCGGTATTCGTAGCCGTAATTTTTGGGACCGCCACTAACGAAATTTAGAATCTTGTCGTCGGGATGCTCGTCTGTCCAGGCTCCTAAACGGTCTCCTTCGATGTCAGGGTGCTGTTGAATCGGGTGATGGATGTAAATGCAACTGTCCGTGTCAAAGTACAGGACGCGTTCTTCTAACAGTTCTAAAGCTTCGTACAATTTTAAGCGAGCATGAGCTGTCACGTAAGCCGCAATGATGACATTTCCAAAAGGGTCGTCTTGCACAAAGTCCAGATCTTCTTCGTAATTGACCAAGATCAAATTCTCTCGAACGACGTCCACGTGTTTCATGTATTTGGTTTTGTCGTGAATCATCTGGAAGTAGCGGGAAGGTTCTGTCAAATATTCCGTCTTGGGTAAACACGGTCGTTGTGCCATTTTACCCCACAAGCAATTTAACATCACTTTGGCAAACGATCGCCTGCCTTCGTTTTTCTCGATGTGGTCTAAAGTGATGCCTTCTTGTTCGTAATATTTCTCTTTGAATTGTATTTGGTCTTCGGGAGTGTGACACCAGGAAGGATAGCCGCTGGCTTCTTGCTTCAGTTTCAAAAAGGCATCCACGTAGTCGGCGAAAATGCCTTTCTGAGTAGGGTCACCCTTGTGGTACTGTTGTGTCTTGGGAAAGTGGCAAATTTCGTATACTTCTAACAGTTCGTATCCCATGTCCAGAGCTTTGAACAATTCTACGCTGACCCAGGTTCCCGTCAAGGCCCGTTCTTCCTGGCTGTGATGACAAGACTGGTCTTGGTTGCACGTTTCGGCACAAGTACGGCACAAGGGAAACATCAGTTTGCCTTGACAATGGTGAGGTAAGACGGGATGGTATAGGTTCGTGGGAGGCAAAACTTTACACTTGATCAAGCCTTCGTATTGTCGAATGTTTTTCAGGTCGATGTGTTCCGTTAACAATTGCGGGTGCCCTACAGGAAAGCGACAATATTTGCACACGTAGGGATACAGCGAACACACGTCCAAGTATTTGATTTCTTCTCCTTTCTCTTCGTCGGCTTGGTACAGCAAACAGGTGGCATTGGTCCTTCCTCCGTACAAACTATCCCTCGGGTTCAGCGGGTCCATGAACTGGTAACTTTCCACGAGGCGTTTAAACTCGGGATCGGTTTTCATACGGTGATCGTACTCGTGTTCCCACATTTCCACCACTTGGTATCCTTACTGTTCTAACTTTAGGCGTCGCTGACAAGTGTCCTGGTACAAGTCTTCCATGGTTCGTTGCAAAAACTGATTTTTAGTGCTACGATCAGGGTAACAGACGGGACATCCGTGAAATAAGCAACCGTTAAACTCGTACACGATCTTGGGGTTTTCTAAGTCCCAGCCATCTACCGAATATGTTCCGATGGTCTTTTCACCCCCTCCGTTGCGAGCATGCTGAATCCACTTGTCTTCCTTGTCGCACAAGTAATGTAACCAACGTAGGGCTTTGACCGAGTATTGACGTTTGACAAAGTTGGTCGTTTGAGGGCTGATGACAGCCACGGTGTTTTCAGGCATGAATCGTTGTCGATACACTAAGGAACACGCTTTGGCAATGGTGCAAGCTTCTTTCAAAGGATCGACCCCTCCGTGTTCCATGAACAGTTCTCGAAATTTTCCACAGCAACGCCGTAAAATGTCCACGTCGGAACGACAATACTTTAGCATTTCTTCCTGAAAGTCGAAAGGGTCCGAGGCGTGAGCCTGGTACCAAGCGTAGAAAGCTTCTCGTTGTTCGGTACGCATGTTGTCGGGGTCGTAATAGTGAGCCTCAGGCAAATGGGGTAGAACGGCGTGTTGATTGGCTTCCGTATTGAAAAAGTGTGGAAAGTACCCTTTAGCCATTTCTGTCATTCCAAACGTTTTAGGCATTCGACTCAAAGGCATGGCCAAGTAACTCATCGAATCTTTAAACTGTACTTGTCCCACTTGCATGAAAATGATTTTGGCTCCGTTCAAAGTCACTTTAGGACGTTCGGTGCCTTGTTCCGTATAGTACCTCAAAAGAAACTGTCCATCGTATCCGGAGAAATTGTGAGCCATCACCGTGGCATGACGATGACAATCTCCGTAACGTTCGATGTCCTCTTGGCTCCACGTCTTGTCGACGGGGTCTAAAACCCATTGGGCAAAATCGGCTAACGTGTTTGGTCCCCGAAAGATTTTTTCACGCCCTCCGGGAATCTTGCTGCAGTGAGGGCAATGACTGAAGATAGGTTCTTGAATGCACTTCTCGCACGCTCGATGAGCCACGCAAAAATTAGGAATGTGAATGCCGGTTTCTTGCATGCATTCGAAATCGAAAAAGATGAAATTGCCTTTCTTCTTGTGACCATCCTCTTTCTCTGGTGGGGGTTGGTATTTTTGCACGTAACATTGGTGTTCCAAGTCCACGATGTGGTGACAAATGTGACATTTTTTCTTTCCTCGACATACGTGTGCCTTGGCATTGTTGGTAAGTATGCCTTGTCCACAGGTAGGGCACAATCTCAAGAGTTGACAAGCACATTTCTGCTGTGAACCTTGCGTCTTCAGATGTTGCTGGTAACAGGCAGGGCTGACAAACGTACGCAGACAAGTTGAACAAGGCACTGGTTCTTCGCTCAGACAGGGTGGAGAGGCCAAACATCCTGGGCATTTCGATCCACAATGCTTGTGTTGCTCTCGATTGTTATAACCATAATCACATTTCTCACAATAATAACCGTATCCCAGGAATCCAGTGATACTGGTAATGGTATCGAAATGGTCATCGTGATGATAGACATGAATGTATTTTCCGTCCTTAAAATCTTGGCCTCGAAACAACAGAGGTCCGCGCACTTCTTGAGGGTGCACTTTCAAGGTGTATCGTGGAGCTAGGGCATCTTGCAATTTTTGCATCTCAGGAATGCCACAGGGTGTGTCTTTGGACAGTCCGGCTTGTTGTAACAGGAGTTCTGCTTCATTTCGTTGTTTGGCTCGGTCCGATTGTTGAATAGTTTTCCAGGTTCTTTTCCATTCTACCGTGTCGTTCTTGTTGGCATAGGTTAGTCCCACCACGATGGCACGGGCTAAACACATCTGGTCATGAGGATTGTGAATTTGGACAAGGCTACGCTTAATGCTGCGAAGCTCGTTCACCAATAACATCTTTTTGCGTCCGGTCCCTTGAGGAGGAGAGACGTGGGTCATGTCCAATGTGGCTTTTCCATCGGTGATGTCAAACTGGTCATTAGATTGTTGCACGTGTTGAATCTTGTCCATGACTTTGGAAGCGGTCAATTCTGCAGGGGTGCTAAACTCAATCCAAACAGGGGATTTCAAACCGTCGTGTTGTATGGAAAGTCTCAAGCGATCGTCTTCTTTGGGTTGACATTGTTGCTTGAGTGCAGTGAGCAAAGAATCCCACACCCCAGTGATAAACACTTCTGCTTTCTCTAACGGCACTTCAGCCTTGAAATCTTTAAACTTCACCGTGTATTTGTAAGCCGTAGTTCTAAATTTTCTAGAGGAGCGCTTTTCCGTCTCTCGAATGGAATAGTACTTTTCAGGGTTAACTAAGGGTGGTGAACTTGGTTTTGAGGGTTCTGATTCTGGTTCACTCATGTCCTCTTCAAAATCACTGGCATGAATTTGTGCCAAGATTTCAGCCCTGGTACGAGGCGATAGATCACGTTTCTGCCTCTTACTTCTTTCTTCTTCTTTCTTCTCGAATGAATTAGATCGTTTCATCTTGAAAGCAAAAAGTCAAATGACTCAAGTTCAAACACCATAAACTACTTTATAGTCATAGCAGACCAGCGTATATAAAAGGGTGTGTGTCTTGTCCTTTCACTATTCATTTCACTGTCAAGCCGAGCACAACGATGGAAGAGACTAACCAGATGGAACGTTTCGTCAGAGCTTTGCGAGGGGTCATTAGAAAATTCTCTTCAGACCAGCCTACGGACTACTCTCCTTCCTTTAGAGATAAAAGTCAAGATACTTGCTATATCTGTCAGAAGAAAGGGCATTGGTCTTCAGAGTGTCCAGACCGTCAAAAAAGAAAAAAAACAGGGGATAAAAAAGACAAAAGTCAAGATACCTGTTATTATTGTAAAGAAAAAGGACATTGGTCTCCAGATTGCCCAAAAAAGAAACAAGAGGAGTCAGAAGAAAAGAGGAATTCTTCAGAAGAAGAGAGGGATTCTTCAGAGGAAGAGAGGGATTCTTCTGAGGAAGAAAGAAGACAGGTGAAGAAAAAGAAACAGGAGAAAAAAAGAAGAAGGGAAGAAAGCGAGGAGGAAGAAGAAGAGGAAAAGAGTGTGACGGTGAAGAAATTCAAAAAACAGAGAGACTAAACAAGGAGAAAAGAAGAAATCAATGAACTTTTTATTAAAGTGTTGTGTTGTGAATTGTGAATTGGATTGTAAAAAATGGAGAAAAGAATAAATGAATGATATAAGGTAAGAGTCTTTGAGTTTTGATTTTAAAATAAGAAGCTACACTCACGCACTTATACACAGACACGTACTATAAGGGTAAAATGGGTGAGTTTTTTTTTTTGAGTTATTGGCAAATTGAAATTGTATTTCTTTTCGAGAAATGTGGGTGGCCCTGAAAAGGGCCTTTTTTCTTTATGGTGCAGGGGTGAGTTTAAGCAATCAATTTTAACTGCCTTAAGCCTTTGCCACGGCCAAGGCCTACTTCTGGACTGCGTAATGATGATAATGATTGGGTTGAAATCACTAAGGGTGGTACGGTAGGCTTAGTCACAGGGTTGACATGTTTGGCTCGGGAAGGTCGTATTCTCTTCGGTCGTGATAAAGAAGTCTGATACATTTGTTTCAGACTTCTTAACTCCGCTAAAATGTCCAACAGTACCGTGATCGTTTGATTTTCACCCTCTTGTTTCTTTGCTGCTACTTCTTCTTGCTGTTGTTTTTTTCTTACCTCTTCTTCTTGTTGCTGTTGCTGTAGGAGAAAAGCCTGTTCCGCTTCCTTTTGTCGTTGTATAAATTTCTCCAATTCTTCTTTCTGTCTCTGTCTAAAATTCTCCACTTGCGGTAATGAAGAAGGTAACGAAGGTTCCGGAACAAATTCTTGCGAGGAGAGAAAATCCACAAAATCCCAATTCACCTCTTCTGAAAGTAAGTCCGGGTTCCCTTGGGCGGTCTCCCCTGCTGGTGCACCCCACTGGATCGTTTTCTGAGTTTCCGTCATGTTGAATCACTATCGCATAGATTGACTGCACACAAGCGCTAGCGAATCTATATTGACTACGTGACGTCACAGACTGCTCTCTTCGGATTGGATGCGGGCTGACTGAATTCTGTAACGCGTGTTCGGATTGGTGAATGAACTCAATCCGTTTCAATCCTTTCTGTCCCTATAAATAAGCGCAGTTCACTGCATTGATTCACCTATTCTCGGAGCCTCAATATGTGGACCGACGTTGAATCTTCAACCCTTGTGTCAACAATGATGTTCAGGACGGACATGCTCATGTATGTCCGATCCAAGTGGACCGTTGTCCACAGGACCAACAGCAGCCTGTGGATAAGAAGAGTCTATATAGAGAGACAAGGTTGCCTCAAGAGGACTCTGATGTATGGCCCTGCTGTAAGACGAAGTTTGAGGACAAGAAGATGTCGCAAATGCCCTTTATGCTAAGGGCATATTAACATAAACCAAAGGCCCTTTTCAGGGCCAGCCATATATCTCGAAAAGAGATAGCCTTTGAATTGCCTACCCCTTTTTTAAAATTTAAAAAAAAAAAAATCCCATGTTAATTTCCCTTGACGCTATACAGTCCCACCCTGTTTAAATTCCTTTGACGCTATACAGTCCCACGATTTTTCTCCATGTTAATTTCCTTTGACGCTATATGTTCCCACGATTTTTCTCCATGTTAAATTTCCATTGACGCTATATGTTCCCAAGGGTGTTTTTAATGATAAGTCCCATTGACGCTATAGTATCCCACTTCACTACTCTTACCAGAAATGTTCAACTTCAATAATTTCACAATATTTATTGTCGCATGAATTTGTTCTCCAATAATATTGGTACTTAAGTTATTTCATGTGCATGTCAGTGTTCACATCGTAATTAACTCACAATACCTTCTCAATTTTTGCAGCAAATATATTATACTTCTCTCTTTTCGTAACAAATCTGTAAAATAAACACCCAAGTACATCAACTACATACAAATAATCCCATACATTCACTTGTCTTTTTCTCAAATGGACACAACCTGTTGATATTCCAGTCGAGTTCTTTTTGCGGCTTTGGCAAAGATTTGTTTAGCCTTCCTTTTTGAATGACTTTCTAGCTCAATGTGCAATCGTTTCTTTTCCTTCTCAATGACAGCCTTTTTCCTTTCAAGCTAGTGATTGTATTGGCGACATGCAATGCACATATTCTGACAGAGGGCTACATCAATCCACTGATGAGTATGAATTTAACCAATACATCAGTACGTTTTTATACAATACTTGTCGAATTAAACCAGACAAGCACACAACTTACTACAAGTAACTGATTTTTTGACGATCTTAAAAATGTTAACCACACCACCCGTCTTTCCAACCTAGAAAATATATTTATTTCTTTTGGTTGGGGTGGGGTGGGTTGGTGGAGGGTGGATGGAGGAGATGCTAAATAACGATGTTGATCCCTTTCAGTGCTTTGTGACGAGAAGATTTGCGTGAAATTGTCTCTTCTCGTCTCAAACGGGTTTTGTGTAACAAAGGTTTAAATTTCAACACAAGGAACCTTCGCCATGGACCTTTTGGCTCCCAGAACTCATTACGAGTGGCTTTTGTTCAAGGACTCCTGTGGTTCAAGTGAAGTATACTGGTGTTATCTTTCCAAGGTATAATGATCAGAGCTGGGAAGTGGTAATGGTTTGCTGGCCTGACAACAGCTGCTCCTGACAACTAACGTCAAGTCTCTGGTGACTTTGATACGAGCTTTATTCTGTAACGTGTTATTCATGAACTTTCTGTACTACACGTAAAGTCTCTGGTGACTTTGATATGACCTCTGTTCTGTAACATGTTATTCATAACTTTCTGTACTACATGTAACGGCTCCTGTTAACTTTGAAATTACATATTCTGCATGATGCTAATTCAACTTTCTGTACAACACGTAACGGCCCCTGTTAATTTTCGAATGACCTCTATTCTGCAACATGTTATTCATTAACTTTCTGTACTACACATAATGGTTCTGCTGACTTTGATATGACCTCTATTTTGTAATATATTATTCATCAACTTTCTGTACTACACGAAAAGACTGCCGACTTTGATATGACCTCTAATCTGTAACATGTTAGTCATAACTTTCTGTACTACGTGTAACGAGCCCTGTTAACTTTGAAATGACCTCTATTCTGCAACGTGTTCATAAACTTTCTGTAGTACACATTATCTTTTCAAGCGTGTGATGAATAGAAACGGCAATGTTGTGAGCAATGTTTTACTATTTCGAATACTGACATTATGATTAACTTGTGAGTAGGAACTTTAAAATCATGCAATTGAGCTGGTTTTTAAGTTATTTGTAAATCAGTTATTTCAGCGTTGCATAGTTTACATTTCGACTTGTTTCTTTTACAAAATTATGCCAAACTCGCGGGTAAGCAAACATTTATATACCAATAATCTATTCAAATATTCTCCCAAAAAGTGTTCTAATCAAAATGTTTGGATATTAGTTGCAGCTTTAATAATTTCCATGCTCATTTTACATCCCAGAGACAGACACTATAATGCGACCAATTCATTTATGAAAATATTTGACAGCTAAAATTACGTTCCTAAAATCGTGATGCTCTCTCCTAAAGTTGGAATCACGTAGGTTATATAGGTGTATTGTTACAACTATGCTGATGACAGATGTCTTTAATGGCAAATACTGAGTTTATATCGCTTGCATGACGATCGATATTCCTCGCTGACAAAATCAGCGTTTAATTACATGGATATTTTATGTCAGTCATGAGATGTGATCCAATATCACCCGGCTGAATGTGGCGCTAAGATGTCACAAGGGAAGCGCTGGGTACTGGAAAAGACTAGACGTCTCTTTTCTTGATCCAGTTTAGCAGCCTTACGAGACTGCGCATGGCCATAGAGATCCATAATTTTCGTCTGCAAGTTTTATGATGACAACTGCAGTGCACATTACTCCACAATGAACAGACTATGGTAAAACTACCTCGGCATTAAGCTTTGAAACAACAACTGTTATTTTATTTAGGACAAAAAAAAAAGAAAAAAAAAAAAAAAGGCACGTACATGATGACCACGCTGACATACTTTAATTGAAACCTTTCACTTTCCGTTGGTCATAAAGTTAGGAAGAAAACTGCGTTCTACTGTCCTTTAATATTTTTGTCGCAGCAAGCTAGACCAGGCGACATATAAAAAGGCAAATATATGTAAATACTGCAGCTGATTACGCAGGTTAATAGTTGTGTAATGATGCTTTTAATATACAAGTTTGATTTAAACACCCCAACATGACAGATTCTAATAGAAACAAATATTATACAGAAGGCCAGTACCATTCTAAATGGACCATTTCTAATAGTGACAACTATAATACACACGGTTGGTATCACTCAAAAAGGGTTATTTCTAATAGAGACAACTAGTATACTCAAGACCAGTACCACTCAAAAAGGACCAATCCTAACAGAGACGACTAGTATAGTCAATGCCAGTACCACTCAAAAAGGATCATTTTTAATTGAGACAACTAGTATGCACAAGGCTAGTACCACTCAAAAAGGACCATTTCTAATAGAGACAAATAAGATACACAAGGCCAGTAC
Source organism: Sinohyriopsis cumingii (assembly GCA_028554795.2). NCBI lineage: Eukaryota > Metazoa > Mollusca > Bivalvia > Unionida > Unionidae > Sinohyriopsis > Sinohyriopsis cumingii. The sequence goes on along the minus strand of CM068841.1, from coordinate 89,945,227 downwards.
CATTAAAATTGGACCATTTTAATATCATATGTTAATACATGATACAATCACTACATGAAAAAACAAACATTGTAATCATTTAAATAAATTTAATGCATACCGACAAAAAAATGCATATGCATTGTGACAATATCACAAACAAAAGAATGTTTGCCATTTTCAATCTTAGAACCCTGTTACTACAACAAAAATGCACCACCTTGATTTCTAAAAATCTGGCTCTCCCCATACTTAAAACCCTGTTACCATAACAAAAATACACAATCTTGAGTTCTAAAATATGTATACCCTCATTCTAAGAACCAAATTACTACAAGAATACACCACCTTGATTTCTAAAAAAGTGACATGGTCTTAGAACCCTCTTACTATCACAAAAATACACCATCTTGATTTAAAAAATGACACCCTCCCGTTCTTTGGGCCATGTTACTACAAAAAATATATGCCACCTTAATTTCTAGAAAATTGTCCACCCCCAATATATGCAATATACAAACCAACTAATTTAAAACAGGTAAATGCATCTATGGATAGCAGTATTACAAACACAGAAAAGGAGCAAAGTTTCTACAAAATTGATTTACAAAATTTGATCAAAAGTATTACAGTCTAATACGGATATTTTTGTTGAGCAGGAGAAAGTAAAGAACTAAACTTCAATTCTCTGTGATAAAATATGACATCATAATTGGTAGTAAGGAAATGCTATATTGTAAATAACAAACCAATATAGTATTCCATGTTTCATTAGTATAATGACACAATGCCTATACAATGACATGAAGTACAGAACAAGCCAATAATGTATTCCATATTTCATAAACATTATGATACAATGCCTGCATGGTAACGTTATGTACAGGACAAGTCAATCAACTATTCCATTTTCATAAAGGTAATGATACAATGCCTGCATGGTAACATTTGTACAGAACAAGTCAATCAACTATTCCATTTTCATAAAGGTAATGATACAATGCCTGCATGGTAACATATGTACAGAACAAGTCAATCAACTATTCCATTTTCATAAAGGTAATGATACAATGCCTGCATGGTAACATTATGTACAGAACAAGTCAATCAACTACTCCATTTTCATAAAAGTAATGATACAATGCCTGCATGGTAACATATGTACAGAACAAGTCAATCAACTACTCCATTTTCATAAAGGTAATGATATAATGCCTGCATGGTAACATATGTACAGAACAAGTCAATCAACTATTCCATTTTCATAAAGGTAATGATACAATGCCTGCATGGTAACATTATGTACAGAACAAGTCAATCAACTACTCCATTTTCATAAAGGTAATGATACAATGCCTGCATGGTAACATTATGTACAGAACAAGTCAATCAACTATTCCATTTTCATAAAGGTAATGATACAATGCCTGCATGGTAACATATGTACAGAACAAGTCAATCAACTATTCCATTTTCATAAAGGTAATGATACAATGCCTGCATGGTAACATTATGTACAGAACAAGTCAATCAACTACTCCATTTTCATAAAGGTAATGATACAATGCCTGCATGGTAACATTATGTACAGAACAAGTCAATCAACTATTCCATTTTCATAAAGGTAATGATAAAATGTCTGCATGGTAACATTATGTATAGAACAAGTGAATCAACTACTCCATTTTCATAAAGGTAATGATAAAATGCCTGCATGGTAATGTTATGTATAGAACAAGTCAATCAACTATTTACTTTTCATAAAGGTAATGATACAATGCCTGCATGGTAACATTATGTACAGGTCAAGCCAATCAACTATTCCATTTTCATAAAGGTAATGATACAATGACTGCATGGTAACATTATGTATAGAACATAAAGGTAATGATACAATGCTGCATGGTAATGTTACGTATAGAACAAGTCAATCATCTACTCCATTTTCATAAAGGTAATGATACAATGCCTGCATGGTAACATTATGTACAGAACAAGTGAATCAACTACTCCATTTTCATAAAGGTAATGATAAAATGCCTGCATAATAATTGGCAAGCAAGAACAAAGTAGAGTGTAATGGAACTAATGAGAAATACTAAATATGTGACAAGTTTTACACCTCTGGTAATCAACTTTCAAATGATTAGTTGAAAAATAATTTCCATGAGTTGGAAAATATATTAACTTAATTGTTTCCAATACCTTTTCCATACGAAATCTTTGTTACTCTCTCAGCCATTTAAAACTATTCAAGTTTGGTTGTGATAACAGTGATAATGCAAAGTGCTAACACACAGCATGTCTTATGCAATATCGAGCAACAAGAAATTAAATGAAACTCCAGCAGTGACCTGAAAAAAATATTTTTTAGAAACCCAAACAATTTATTATACCTAAGACCATCATTTAATACAATAGTGTGAAACAGTTTGTAAATAAAAAAAAGTAAAAGAATGTAAAAAAGATTAAAAAGATAAATTGTCTCCCTTGCTTATAACTGTAATGAGATGCAAATCAAGGAAGAATTTTGGAGATGTCATTTCAAAATGTATTTTAAGGTCCCTATATAAATACTTGTGATTTTTCTAAATAAATCTTGCAAGTAACAAATTTAGATATTAATGTCCTGGCATAAATATCCATGTGATTTTTCTGAATCATATTTACAAAAAAGTACTGAAAATCTTTTATTGAACAAAATGAACCACATTTCACCCTGAAATGGCTTTGAGGTGTATAGATGACTGAGTGCCATTTAACCTGAAATGGTTTTTGAGGTGTTTAGATGTCTGAGTGCCATTTAAACTGAAATGGGTTTGAGGTGTATAGATGACTGAGTGCCATTTAACCTGAAATGGCTTTGAGATGTATAGATGACTGAGTGCCATTTAACCTGAAATGGTTTTTGAGGTGTAAAGATGACTGAGTGCCATTTAACCTGAAATGGCTTTGAGATGTATAGATGACTGAGTACCATTTAACCTGAAATGGTTTTTGAGGTGTAAAGATGACTGAGTGCCATTTAACCTGAAATGGCTTTGAGATGTATAGATGACTGAGTGCCATTTAACCTGAAATGGCTTTGAGGTGTTTAGATGACTGAGTGCCATTTAACCTGAAATGGCTTTGAGGTGTATAGATGACTGAGTGCCATTTAACCTGAAATGGGTTTCAGATGTATAGATGTCTGAGTGACCTATGTGATTATTTTTTAAATGAACACAAATAAAAACTTAAGAAAATAATAGCCAAAATACAGTATTGTAAAGCAAAACATGGATAAGCATAGAAGATTTTTGAAATGCAAAAAGAATTTGTTAAAAAATTGTTCATGTGGATAAAATTATAATCCATAACAAATAGTAAAATGGATGAAGTGATAGACAATATCAACTGATTGGCCCTGAAGCATTTTCTGAAAGAAATTTCAGCAACAGGTTTTTAACCTAGACTTGTGAAATATAATTGTTCAATATGAAGCGGCATTTGAATTTCATCCAAATTACTGGCTGAAAATTAAAATGTAATCAAAGTTTAAAGATTAAGGTTCCATCTGTAAAATTCAAGCCATGTTCGTTTTAGTCATGTGACCAAATTCTGTGAATAGACCTGATGATAATGTTATTATGTCTTATACACAGATTTTATGTTCTCCCCATTCAAGACATTTTAATGTCAAAAGATAGAATATTTTTTCCTTTTAGCAAAAGTTTATTTGAGACTTAATGTTTCAAATATTTTGTATATTATTTTATACAGAAATTGTATTTTGGTTTGGATTCAGCCCACATTAAACTACAGAAATTGTACTTTGTTTCTGAATTCAGCCCAAAGCAAAATACTAAAACTGTACTTGGTTTTGGATTCAGCAGCCCACATCAAAATATAATATTCATAATATACATTTTCACATAGCCTATCAAATTGTCTAGAGGAATGATATAAAATGTTGTTATTGTTGTTGTTGATCTAGGGTTTAATGCCATTTTTCAGTACAAGATAGGCTATACATGGCGGCCAGTATAACTGATGGAGGAAGAACCCTGGAAAACCCAGGGAAGAACCACCGACCCAGGAGAAGCTACTGGCAGGCTTTTCCCACGTACCCACGCTAGCCGAGCCTTGGACTCGAACCTATGCAGACAGAGGTGAGATGGCAGTGATCCGGAACAGTGAGCGCTTTAGACCACTCGGCCACTCGGGGCCCCCGATATAAAATGTAATGTAACAGCTGAATCTTTTCATACCCAAACATATGGGATTGACCTTAACAGAATGGTAATTATCAACTGAATGTGACATTCCATAAAAATACATGCTCCACAATTGGTTCATAATTTTATTTGCACACAAATAATGGAAAACGATTCAGTCTAGTAAAAAATAATCACAATGACGATTTCAGCATAAAACTGATAATGGGCCCTCTTTTTGAAAATTTCATTGACTGACATGAATGATGTACAAAATAAAAATAAATCCCTCTTTGAAAACTATTACAAAATGGGTTTATGATTCAAGAACTTAAATGTATTGTGAAGTGACTGTGAACAGGAGATCCTGAGAACAGAATAGTCAGCATTTAAGCTGGTCTCATAATGTTTTTTTTGCGTTTCAATTCTCTTTAGACCTAAGATTTAAAGACAAAATTTGGATTTTTTAAAACAGTGATACAATAAGAAACTGACACAACAAATTATTGATGCAGCGAAACATAAATGCAACAGCAAAATCAACAGAACCATAAAAGAGTGACTTCAATTAAAGCAAACCTGTTATGTAGGATACCTGATGAACCACAAAGGTATGTACTTTATGGACATGTACCCTTTAATCACAGGTAAAATGTCATGAACATGAAAAAGAATGAGTTGTAGAAATTATCCTTCGTGTGGATCTGCCCTTGTAAACAACTGTCCCTTTGTATAAAACATTCTTTATATCATGTCCCTTATAAAGAACACAAAAGACACAAGTAAATAGCTATTTAATTAATATACATACACATACATATACGGTAAATATATATTTAATTAACATACATAAACATACATGTACTGTAAATAGCCATTTAATTAATATACATGGACATACATGTACTGTAAATGGCCATTTAATTAATATACATAAACATACATGTACCTCAAATAGCCACTGAATTAATATACATAAACATATATATATATATATATGTAAATGATGTTTGCTACCAGGCCAGGGTTCAGCCTGTAAAACAAATGAGCCTTGATGTCCAGAGTGGGAAGATTCTACTAATATATTTTAGACTACTGAGGCAGCAATTGCAATTAATGTAACTTGTAAAAGACTAGAAAAAACAATGTAACAGTAGACTTTAATAAACTGTCCCTGCAACAGTCACACACACACACATTTTCATGAAATCTCTCCTAACCAATAAGCTCCAAATCTAACACATAAAGAAGAATCCTTTATGTACCCATGAAATCAGCACTTTATCAATCTGACAATATAAAGATGTAATCTGTACCCATGGAATCGGCACTCCCAATGTGACAACATAAAGATCCAATCTGTACCCATGGAATTTGCACTCCCAAAATGGCTGTACCCACAGAATTGGCACACCAAAGGCAGCTGTAATTCAGAATGGTACACCTAAGGTAGTCCAGAATGGGCACACCAAAGGCAGCTATAGTTCAGAATGGGCACACCAAAGGTAGTCCTAAATGGGCCCACCAAAGGCAGTTATAGTTCAGTTTGAGTACATCATCGGCAGTTATGGTTTAAAATGCAAAACACAGAAGACAGTTATAATTTAGTTTGGATACATCATACACAATTATGGTTTAAAATGTTAACACAGATGGTGGTTGTAGTTCAGAAGGGGAACATGAAAGATTAGTTCAGAATGGGTACACCAAGGTAGTTTTAATTCGAAATGGGTACATAATTTGCAGATTTAGTTTAGAATGGGTACACCAAAGACAGTTAAGAGTTGAGAACAAACACTCTGAAGGCACTTAATATTCAGACTGGGCATAATGAAAGTAGTCATAGTTCAGACTGGGCATAATGAAAGTGGTCATAGTTCAGACTGGATTTTTCTCACTCTGTTCTTAAAAGTTTTGAAATATTGACTATTACAGTACAACCTCACTTAAAAGACCATGAAATGACAGAAAACCTGTGTCATGAGAGCCCACTTGCCTTGGCAGATCTGGATTTGGGAGGGATGATGCATAAATGGTAGTCTTTCAAGGTTGGTTCTAGTGTATTAAACAACTAAGATGTTTTTGACTGTATAACCAAATGTACTGTACAATATATCATCAAATCAAACAATCATGATATAGTTCACTTGCTTGGAATGTTTCATGGCATTATAAGTATCACACAGCTAAAACTGCCAGAGAAAGTAATTTGAAAAAGCTTTTTGCACTAAATAAGGCAAGGTAAAAAAAAAAGAATAATATACCTTCTTTTCAATAAATTTGCCACTGTATAAATGAATAAACCTATCCATCGATTTCCATTCATGCTGGTAAATATGAAGTCTGTTAGTTTGTAACACTCCACATTTATGTTTACAAAGGTATCAAACTGTAAATAATTAACAATGGCTAACAAAAATGCCCCATCAATACTCTTCCTGTTGATCCGCAACAAGGTATAAAAATATACAATCTGCATACAACTATTGTCAATACTGAGTTATGGCCATAATAACACAAAAATTAGGTTTGCCTAAGGTCTGAGAAAATTAAACCCAGTAACAGCTGTCATATTGAGTTTCAACAAAATTCTAAAATTCTGATTAGTAAAGAGTGGAGAATGTCATTATCAATACATAAAGTCTAGATACAATAAAGCCGAATGGTCCCATTTCTAAAGCGTATCTTGATATCACCTTTTGCTATATCCCCAGTAATGTATTACGTGATACACCAGTTGGAACCCTGTGATATGTTTGTAACACACACACACACACACATTTTTTCATTAGGAAGCTTTCCATTTCCCAAGAAACAAAGGATAAAAGTCCACACAGACTCAATGCAGAACCTTGGGCCATGTGAATAACATGTTATTTTGACCATGGTGCCAAGTGTTGATGGTAGAGTTGTGTATCCCACAAACAAAATGTTTCTACACCCTGCAGTCATAAATATGAGGCCCCATGGTTTTATTATCTTTTTCCAATGCATTATAAAGATGTAAGATCAACAACATGACTTTTAAAAATAAAAACAACAGTACATACCTTAATTTTTGCAATAAAAAGATTCCAGTAGTGGCCAAAACTGCATCAATAATCTAAATTTTGTTGCTAATCACGTAATAATAAATTTAAAAAAACTGATAATGGAGGATACAGTAGCTAAAATATATAATTAAGACAACAAAAAAACAACTAAATAATACTGATTCACTTAGTGAATTCAACAGCAACCTTTTGACTGTGCAATAAAAGGACTACAAATGGAAAAATAATTTCCAATCCATATTATACTTACCGACACAATGAAAGGATGTGATTTTAATCTGAGTAGATAAAAGCTCCATTAATGAAATATTTGATATATATATCGAACAGAATGTGACAAGATGGATGGATATATGAATCAACTGTATGCTCACCTCGACAGATGTAATCAATGTGAATCATTTTTTAAAAATGTGGACATTTTTGAAAAAGTTCAAATTACTATAATCACGAATACAGAAGCCTTTCTTCCCTCAATCTTAACTATGTCACCAATAGTCTCATTATCTGCTCATTTTGTAAATGTGTATGGCTTGACACAAAGTGTACATTTATACATGAAACATTCAAAATAACCATCTACCTCTAATCATGTAACCACTGATTTTTTTCTGTTTGACATGACAATTTTTCTGGCTAGTTAGTTTGTCAGAGTAAAGATCATATCTGTCTCACCAGTGTTCTGTCTCACCAGTGTAAGCAGAGTGATATACAGACGTCACTTTTTTAGTGGCAGTGACAGTGTCTTCATCAGTGTTATCAATAATGTTAATATTTTGAGTTAAGGTTATACTTGATTAAATTTACTGCATAAACATCTACAATATCGTTAACATGGATATATTAGCATTATGCAATTTCAATTAACATAATATGTCAGACATTGGAGTTTTGATCTTTAGTTGAACATGCCTCAGATGTTCAGCAATGATTGATTGTCTAAAATGTTAAAATTACAAATTCCACAATAAATGCTAAATTCTTTTAATAAAATCATTTATTTTTGGCACATATCAGTAAATCTAACACACTGACAGATAAGATAGTAAATGTTTTGAGACAGACCAGTAACTTCTGTAAGCAGATGGCCTACTTGGAAAGTCAATTTTGAAACATTATTTAAAAGATGTTCCATTACACCAGTACATGTATATGCCGATTTTTGCCAATACAATTTGACTCTGTACCGGAGAGACGAGGCTGTTGGTATTTATGTACACACAAACTGTAAAATATGTTTTACGTCTCGAAGGTTAACTGTCTTAACATCAAAGTCTGTACAAAGCTAACTTATTCTTTTCATACAGTTGTATCACCATATCCCTGCAGACTTTAATCAGTGATTGTCGGCAACAACACAGCGCCAGAAGGAGTTGGCTTATCTCTTTGATGGATGGCAAGTGTTTGATATTTGACTCAAGATGAAACAATACAAATTAAAGAACTTCCCTTCAGTTTCATAGATGTCTATCCAAGCATCCACTTTCTGCTTCATTCTGATTGTGCTGAAGAATATGTAATCACGGCACAGAGATCAATCAGTTCATTATTTAAAAATACAAACAACTAATGATAAATCTACACAATTTCCCAGTACATGTGCTGCAGAAGAAGATGAACACAACATTCTAATTTCAAAGGACTACTTGTCAAAGGCATTTTCACCTTCAATGACACATATTTCGAATTCAAACACAGAGAAATCAAGAACTACTGCAAAGAAATTAATAAGGAATTTCCATTTCAACAGGCAATTACATATTTCAATTTATGTATCAACGTCGGCACTAAATCAGTGATATTCTCCAAGTTGTCAAACAAATGCTTGAGTATCAAGATATTTCTTTGTTATGGGGTCTCATTTTTGGGGGGGCATACCATTGGTTCTTTTATTTACTTTTGTTCAAAATGAATTAGTAACCTTGTGTTTGTTGCTGGGGAACCAGCTAAGTCATGCGATCTAGCCTTGCTGATGTTAAAAGCTTTCATTCACAGCAAGCCATTAAAAATAAACATCTTATGCATTGCACAGAAACACTATTGACTTTCTAAGTGAACTCTGAACCAAAGTTGTTAATTGTGTGTAGATTAAGTTGGTTACTGACAGTGATGATACTAGAATGGGATTCACATTTGTTCCACATTATTATATCCTATCATTAACTCTGCAAATTTTCAAGTCAGGTCATTAAATGTAGCTAAAAGTACCTAATTTTCGTTTTAAATACTTCATGTGAAACAAATTAGGTACTTTTAGCTACATTTAATGATGCTGACCTTATAATTTTACAGAGTTACAGATAAGATAAAATTCATGATGCTGTGTGGAACAAACTATAGTGTCGTGTTGACTTGTAACGCTGTCTGTTACAAATGCAGCTCATGTAAAGGTCAGAAACGCCTTCATTTTCTACTCTAAAGTACTGTTAACAATATAATTTTCTCCACTCCATGCAAATGATAAGCCATGCACTGATGAGACTGGTTGATTAACACTTGTAGTGGTAAAATTTTCTCATGATGACTTTTGCTGTCCTTGCGGAAACACTGATTTAGAGCACCATGTACATGCTAAAATACTTATCAGCAGTTTTGTATAGTGACTAGAACTTGTCAAATTTGACCATGACACACAGACATACCACTATTATCACACACACCCTATATCTATATATAAAGTCATTTTCAAACATTATTTAGAACACCTAGTAAATGCTGAAAAAGTTTGACTTATCAGTTTTTTTTTATAACAAATGATTAGATCTTGTCAAATTTGACCATGGAATACATATAGATACCAGTATTATGACATATACACACACACACACACATAATAAACAAATTGTAAATGCTGAAAAAGTTTGACTTATCAGCAGTTTTTTTTATAACAAATGATTAGATCTTGTCAAATTTGACCATGGAATACATATAGATACCAGTATTATGACATATACACACACACACACATAATAAACAAATTGTAATATAAATGCACCTTCTGCCTTGATCACCTGTTTACCATATATGTTCATTCCAATCAAAATACAGATCTAACTGTCATCTATCTACCCCCTCCCATCATTCTGAAGATGATATTCTGACATTTGTAAAACTTACGGTACATATGTTACACTTACTACTTGTTATAATCTTGAAAACTTGATATGCAATAGTGAACTAAATACAACATGAATAATTACACAGCACTTGGAGAATGTGGCAGACTAATGTTGTGTGTTACTACACAAGATGTGTTAAATATTGGTGTCAATTATTACATCAGGACAGGAACAGAAACCCAGCAGAATGCATAAATCATTAGATGCTAATGGTTGTGTTAGATGAGCATCATGCTAGACATTTATTCATCTTTGTATGGATACTGCAAGATTTTGGAAATGGTAGTGTGTTTTTAACAGCATTCTCTTAAAGAGTGAAGAACTGTAGTAGTCAAATCTAATGGGAACATCAAACAGTTGTCAAAATGAAAGTATTATCAAAATCATAAAACATTACTAAATGTTGAGAAATATCTTTCAATAGGTTTACCTATTTATCTCATAAAGCGCTTCGAGATTCCGATGTAGTCATAAGCTTTTCATAGTGATTGGTAGATACGATAGTGTTACTACTTCGTATCATTTGTTTTTTTTTTTCTCACAGTATTTTGATATTTGTAGAAGATGATTATCATGCATTTTTTTTTCATTATCAAGATCTAAGTGAAAAATATTGGGACAAACCTCAGTATTATAGCCCATCTCCAGAAACATTTTATTGCTTTATGAAAACACAAAATCATTTTGTTATTTACAGAGTAGCATCATTTCATACCATTTGCTGTGTTAAGAAACTACATATAATGTATAATAAAAACACAATATGTATACTGTATGTGTGCTTCAGGTGATTTTGTCTTTATATATATTATTGTATTATGGGCATGAGGTCTAGATTACCAACTAAAAATCTTTTGATCTGGTAAACTAATACATTAAAGTTTATGGACTAAAGACATTAAGGTTTATGGACTAAAGACATTAAGGATTATGGACTTAAGACGTTAACGTTTATGGACTAAAGACATTAAGGTTTATGGACTAAAGACATTAAGATTTATGGACTAATTGGTTATTATCATAAGCAAACAGTAAATCTTCAGGAACAAATAAAACAATAAGTACCTATGAGCCAAATTTTCATCAAGTCCAATTCAACTAGCTGAAAACAATTTCCTGGATTTCATGGCAACTCAGTTTTTGTTCTGTTATTTTATTCTGTTTAACTGCTCAGTGTTGAAACAATTTTTGATATTCCTGAGAACTCTAACATACCAAATTTGATATAGAAAATATTTTCTTACATGTATGGATCCACAAGATATCTGTAGGTGCCTTGCCAAATCCTTTGACATTGAACCTAATATAAATCAATGAAACTGTCTCATACAATGTGAAGATCTAACCACATGATATGTTGGTTAAATCACAATACTGAGTGGGGGGGGGGGCAAAAAATGAAGTTATTCAAGTGGCATCATTTATTCATCAAATATATCCACAAACTGGAACTGATAAAACTTGTTCATACTTTTTATGTGCTTTCATGCTCACTAACCAATACACACACATTTGATTTAAAAATAAATGTCAGAATGCTGACAATCAAATTGTTCACTTGACTGCAACTAAATACAAAGTCTTGTTAAAAATTCACTTGTACAAGTCACTGTACACATATATTCAGTTAAGTACAAAACTGTAAGCAATGACCATTGAATTGACCCCATAGTCAGTTTTCAAAACTGCTCCACATAAGTGCCAATATGCTGGTGGTCAGATCTTGTTGTTGTTGTTATTGTAGGGTTTAACGCCATTTTTCAGCACACGAAAGGCTATACATGGCGGCCAGTATTAATAGTGGAGGAAGAACCTGGGAAAACCCCCAGAAAGAACCACCAACCCACGGGAAGCTACTGGCAAGTATTCTCACATACCCACATTGGCGGAATCCGAGACTCAAACCCACGCAGACAGAGATGAGAGAGCAGTGATCTGTAATGGAGAGCGCTTTAGACCACTCGGCCACTCGGGGCCCCCAGGTGGTCAGATATGAAAATTTTCATTCCAAACTAACAAAATATTGCAAAAAGTGTTTCACAGACAACCATGTCACTGCCACCACTCATGCATAAGGAGTAATGATAACCTAATTTCAAGATGACCACTGTTGTTAAGTCTGATATGCCATGCACCACTGTCACTGAGAACCAGCAGCATAATGCTAAAGTGTTTAGTGAAAGCCCAATGTCAATACAACCATCCACTCCGAGTGAACACCAGTTTTTTGAAGCAAAAATGTGTAACAAATATTTCAGTTAAAATTAAACATGTTTAGCAAGTCCGATTATCTTCAAATTTCAACAACAGAAAGATAAATTAGGGTACTTCAATTTCTATACCAATGTAGGTGCAGACTGTAACCTCAAGCAGATGACATGAGTCAGAAACTGAAATTCTGTGAAACATGTGGAACATAACCGTAACACCCTTTCTTCAAGAGAAATAACTATAGGTGAAACCCACATCTATTTGACCATCTGTTGAGATGTAGCTATAAAAACATTTTCAAGACGGCTACCCAGTGGACAAATTAGAAGTCTGATCAGCAGTACATTAGCCAACACATGCCGATCTGATAGTAGTATTCAAACCTACATCCATTTGATTACATGTTAGGCACATTAACCACTGAACCACCATGGCTCCTTTTTACTTCATTTTCAAGGTGGCCCTATTCTAGGACTAATTATCACCATTCTCATTTAGGACCAACTACATATCACAGAAGTTGTCTGGTGAAAACCCAGGTCAATGTAACCATTGATTCAGGAAGAGCAGTCCATTTTAATTTTGGACCAAACAGACAATATTCAGGAAAAGAAGCATTTAAAAGATTTCCAAGATGTCTGCTATCACTGGTAGCCATATCTGAACTCGGATTGGCACCATTTTAGTATATCACCAACTAGATATCATATGAAGTATTTAAGGAAAACCCCCATGTCAGTATGACCATTTCTACTGAAAAATTAGTGGTAAAAATTTCAAGATGGTACCACATGAACCATATTGGACAACAGATTGGCACCACTGTATTTAGGACTAACTTGACATGGTATCTTTTAGAAAAAACCCAGAAATATTCAAGTGGTGACCTTACTTAATGTCCAAGTTACACCATTTTCATTTAGGACCAGCTGGACCTTGTAAAAAGATTTGTGTAAAGTTTCATGGCAATCATCCGAGGACCTGAGCAGAGCATGTAGCAATATTAAACTTATGCTAAGGGACAAACAATGGAAAACAGGCAATTGCAAAAGCTTTTCCCATCTGTAACCTGGCAGAGCTAAGGGACAGATGATGGAAAACAGGCTATTGCAAAAGCTTTCCCCATCTGTAACCTGGTAGAGCTAAGGGACAGACGATGGAAAACAGGCAATTGCAAAAGCTTTCCCCATCTGTAACCTGGCAGAGCTAAGGGACAGACGATGGAAAACAGGCTATTGCAAAAGCTTTCCCCATCTGTAACCTGGCAGAGCTAAAGGATAGGCAATGGAAAACAGGCAATTGCAAAAGCTTTTTAGATCTGTAACTTGGTAGAGCTAACAATAAAGACCCACCTGCCAAATCTTCAACAAGTACAAATGACCTCTGAATTCAGGATCCAACCTCCAGCACAGAGGATGAAGTCAATTATACAACAACTGAGTACAGCTATACAGTAATACCTCATACATTCGCGTTTCTGGATTCGCAAAATTTTCATTGGTACCCTCTACGTACATGTTTTCTTTATTTTATTGAATTGTACCTTCGTTATATGACTTCTGTGACATATGAAGTTTACCTAGTTTACCTTCCTGACAATGACAAAGAAAACGTCAGTCATTAAGTTTACAGTCCCATTCCTTACTTGGTTTTACCTTACTGTGAGTGCAAAAGAAAATGGCAGCCAATGAATTAGTATAGGGGTAATATTAGTACATGTATACATGTACCGTACTGTAAATGCGCTAGTGTGGCAAATACCCATTAGGCGATACTGTACTCTATTTTTATGTCAACCATTTATTTCTCTTTTTAGGGGTAATGTATTAAGCTAACTTTGAATTGAAATTAAAGTGCTTTGGGAGCATGATTTGGGTCATATATAGGGTTTAAACCCTAGAAATAAGCATTTATTAGCATTTTTAGTGACTCGTACCAAACATTTGCGATTCCTCCTGATCCGCGACTGGTTCTGGAACCTAACCTCGCGAATGTTCGAGGTATTACTGTATATACAAAGTTATGCTATGTAATTATATATATAGCATAACCGTATAATCAAATCCTGGCTAAAGGTCACCTATATTCAACAATCACATGCTCTTAACAGTCATATTCTTAAGTCTCTTACACAAAATTACTGAAGAAAATTTAATCCTCTATCAAGCAGTTACATTGTACCTGTCTCATGATGACATACTTTAGCTTCTTAAAAGCGAATGCTTAAAATAGGTCTGACTAAAGAATTCAATGAATGCCATCTTTAGTATCATATCATTTCATAATAACCATCCTTCAATCGTCTTTACTACCATTTGATTTTAATATCTCGCCTTCTCTTTGTTTCCAGTAGTCTAAATTTTGTTGTACGTGTAGCGTATTGTTTGCAACTCGAGGATCGGGTTTTCCATAATCAGGTGGGTTGGCTTCTGGATCATAACCAAGAGTCTTCAGCATTGGTGCAATGGATGCCATGTCTTTTACTACATCGTCTGGAATCTTTCCAACCCACTTGCTTAATGCCTCCAAATTGACTGGTTTAATAATTTGGTCTGTTGACTTCTCTGTTCTGGAAAATAATCACAAGATCTATCATGAATGCTGTTTCAAATATATGGAATGTATGATGCCAGCTGAATGACATGTAACAAGAATGTGAAATTTGCTTCGTGTTACTCTAGAATTTAGTATTAAAAGAAACTTATGTAGGATACTAGATGAAGATGTATACTACAAAAATTGTGTGTGTAATAAACATCTGTGAGAGGACTTTTACATACTGTGCCTGTGCCTACATCAACCATGGGTCACATGACTTACCTTTTACATACTGTGCCCGTACCTCAATCAACCATGGGCCGGAGGACTTATCTTTTACAGACTGTGCCATACCTACACCAACCATGGGTCGGAAGAGTTACCTTTTACATACTGTGCCTATATCTACATCAACCGTGGGTCGGAAGACTTACCTTTTACATACTGTACACATACCTACATCAACCGTGGGTCGGAAGACTTACCTTTTACATGCTGTGCCCATATCTACATCAACCGTGGGTCGGAAGACTTACCTTTTAATACTGTTATCATACCTACATAACCCATAAGTTGGAGGATTTATTCCTTTAAATACTGTGCATCTACATTAACCAGAGTCATAGAACTTATCTTTTACATACTGTTTCTGTACCTACATTTCCCATTGGACATGTTTTTTTTTACTGTGCCTGTATCTACATCAACCATGGTTCAGTTGAGTCCCCTTTTACATACCGTTTCTGTACTAACAATCTCCATCTGTTGGAGGATTTACCTTTTACTTACTGTGGCTATACATACATGTCCATTAAACAGGAGCTGGTGGACTTAACTTTTACATATAGTACCTGTACTTACATTTCCCATGGGTCAGTTTGAGAGAGAGAGAGAGAGAGAGAGAGAGAGAGAGAGAGAGAGAGAGACATATTAGTACAGAACATTTTTTTTGAAGAGAGTAGACATTTTTTGTTAACAACAATATTCACCTTCTCGTTAAAGGATATCATAAGTCAGACCTTAATCAACAATACCTGATCATGCAACTGATACGGAAATTACAAGTTCGAGTTGGGCAAACAAATTATCAGTAACTTATAAAACTGACACAGTCTTTGGTCAGAGGTTGTTGTGGGTTTAACACCAATTTTCAACACATTACAACCTACACATGGCAGCCAGTACATCTAGTGAAGGAAGAACCTGGGAAAACCCCAGGAAGAAACATCGAACCATTGGAAACAACTGGCAAGCTTTTGTGCATACCCACTTGAGACTCAAACCCATTTGGACAGAAGTGAGTTTTCAATGTTCTGTAAAGAAAAGTGCCTTAGACCATTTGGGCACCTAGAGAAACCTTTGACCAGATGTACTAATTATTCAACTCACCATCCTGAAGGAACCTTTTTCGCTGCTAAACACAGTTCAGATAAACAAATTTTCCTGCCTATTTAGGCAAAGTTTAGCAAAGAAAAGCACCGAACAAAAAATACTGTTTAAAAAAACTATACAATGTGTGGTGCTAATTGCAATCTATCACCTGCTTTCACAGGTGAGACAAAGAAAAGTACATATACATGAGCAAGTTTTAAGAAGTTCATACATAGATCAATAGTTATAAAAAAATACATTTATGACTTAAACCTACTTTGATAAAGCAATGCCTCCAGGTTTTTCTATGAAGTCTTCATGATGAAGAACTGAACTGTTCCATGGAATGTCCAGAAATGTCAGGATTCTCCGCAGCCACAATTCTGGCTGAAGAACAAGCTGTTCATAATAGACAGGCATACAACTGTCTGGCCCAACATGTAAACACTGGGAAAACATTATCTCCATTGCTGAATTCCACCGTGTCATACAGTTCCGAAAACTCTTCAAGTCAAATCCAGTAATCGTCACTTGCCGTGAAATTATAGAATTTACTGTAGCTCGTCCATCTCGAATCATTAATAAGAACTTTGCATTTGGAAAAAGCTGATTTAAATAAACGCTGGATTTCAATGTAAATGGATCTTTGTTACACAAATGTGGTGCAGCTTCACCGTGTTTTGCAACAATCTCAAGTATGAATGAAGCCATTGCTGAATCCAGAACATCACTTGTGATTCCAGCTTCACTAAGTCTTTTTTTTTCAAGCTGGGATTTTTCCCAGTTTGCACGCATTCCCAAAAGTCTTGGAATTACACGCGTTTCCTCACCACATCTTACATCAGGATGAGCATCTAACATTGCACGCATTAATGTGGTACCACTCCGTGGCATACCACCAATGAAAATTATTGGCATATTCCTGTCATACGGTATCTGTCTACTTGTCCGATCAAATATATATTTTTGGGCATCCCGTGGGACCATAATTGCTCGAGGTGTCAAGTCACATGGCACAATATGATATAGAATAAGAATCACAACAATTCCAGAAAACAAAGCATACATTAAACAACGTTTGGTGCTTGCTTTCATTCTCATAATTAATTCTGCTCTCATTAAATCCAATGTGTGGTCATACAGTGGTAAGAAATCTAAACTTGCTGTCACCTACCAGTAAGCCTTATGGTCATCTGCAAATAAAGAAATCTGAAATTAAAATTCAGTTAAACTTGATGGCAAGCTGTAAAGATTCCAATATCAGATCTGGACAGACTGACAGGAACTCGTATTAAGGCTCAATACCAATGTCAGGTCAAGAAAGACAAAATGGAAAGGATGGATACCACAAATTGCTGCAGAATTACTTCCTCTACTAGAGTGTGCCAATTTACAAATGAATTTCCTTGGAATTTATGTAAATTACTAGCTTAAAATGTTTCAAAATATTCTGGAAGATCAATTTCTAGTTCACTCAATTTCCTGTCATTTAGCCAGTATGCTACCAATTTTGTCATTGAGATTTTATAGGAAAATTTGTCTTCTACAGCTACCAGTACTGGAATATGTCAATCCAACCCATCCCATGCTGTATGTTTCTGTAATTCATTCCACTGTAATACATTTGTTGCATCACCCCAAACAAATCAATTTATTCCTGATGAATAATAACAGAATGTTTTTCCTGACTGCAACAAAATTAATGTTTCCCTTTAGAAACAGGTTTCATAATTACTCCTCAAATGTTACTGAAACACATAATGTCCACTTATATGAAAGGGAGAATATAGTTTGAAAAATTGGTAAAACAAGAGCAAAATTGTACATGTATGACCAATGGGACTTTTAGTGTGTGTGTGTGTGTGGGGGGAGTAAAATATACAAGTTTGAATGGGCAGGAAAAAACAGAATAACAGCACCAATATCAGATACTAATAACTAATATGGCACGATCTGGTGGGATTCAGGGGCTGTAACTCTTCATTTAGTAATCAATTATATTCTGTAAGTAAGGAAAGGGGTGGGGTGGGATTATGATATAGTATATAGAGAGAGATACAAGAGAAAGGAAGAAGAGGAAGAAAAAAAGAAGAGAAGAGAACAAGTTATAAGTCTGAGATACAAAATGTGAACTTAACACAGAAACTTCATAAAAGGACTTAAAGTTACAGTCAGAAAAAGAAACAGAGATAGAATAATTAATAGATATAATGGAGTGAGAAATAGAAATTAGAGAGGTGGACAGAACTTTAGAGTCTGTTATTTAGATACAAACCTTAGTTTGCAAAATGACTTAGTGTTTCTAATTAGATACCACTGGTCTCCCCTCACCCTTAAGTCAGACAATAGACGGGACCTAACAGGTCAGATTCAGTAGATAACGCAGCGGGACAGACAAGCTAGACATGTAACATAATACCTGTATAATATTGTTTTAGTTCTTATTGCTTTTATTTCAGTATATAAAATTAATTATAGGAAAAATGTATCATTTTCTACAGTACTACATTTTAATAAAAAAAAATTTTTAAAATTACTGTTAAAAAATTTGGCCATGTATGAAAAATAAGATCATAGCAAATTACAGACCAAAATCTGAGGAAATGGTAAATGTTGTTGCTATCTGAGATAACTAGATGCAAACCTGGATCTAAAGGGTTATGGTAAATGTTGAGATCTGGGACAAATTCCAGACCTGGATCTAAAGGGTTATGGTAAAAGATGAGATCTGGGACAAATTCCAGCTCCAGTGGCTTTTGTGATTTGAGCATCTGCCTTGGATGCAGTAGATCGTGGGTTCGATCCCCAGCCGAGTCATACTAAAGACTTACAAAAATGGTACTAACAGCTGCCTCGCTTGGCACTCAGCATTAAGAGGTCAGTGTTAGGACTAGTCAGCCTGGTGTCAGGATAATGTGACTAGGTGGGACATCATGCTACATGTCTGCAGCATGATGCCCCAGTGCTAGACATCACTATAAACAGACACACTGGAGACATCATAACGATATGACTGAAATTTTTTTAAAGCTACGTTAAAAATCAAAATCACACACACACACAAATTCCAGACCTGGATCTAAAGGGTTATGGTAAATATTGAGATCTGGGACAAATTCCAGATCTGGATCTAACAGGTTATGGTCAATGAGATCTGGGGCAAATTCCAGACCTGCATCTAAAGGGTTATGGTAAATGTAGAGATCTGAGAAAACATGTTACAGACCTGAATCTAAAGAGAAATGGAAAATTGTGTTGTTCTCTTGGATAACAAGTTACAGATCAAGGTCTATGGGAGAAATGGTAAATGATGCTACCTGGGACAAGTTCCAGACTGAGAAAAGAAGTTATACAGCTGTATTTAAAGGAGATGGTAAATGATGCTACCTGGCACAAGTTCCAGACTGAGACAAGAAGTTACAAATCTGTATTTAAGGGAAATGGTAAATGATGCTACCTGGGACAAGTTCCAGACTGAGACAAGAAGTTACAAATCTGTATTTAAGGGAAATGGTAAATGATGCTACCTGGGACAAGTTCCGGACGGAGACAAGATGTTACAGATCTGTATTTAATGGAAATGGTAAATGATGCTACCTAGGACAAGTTCCAAGACAAGAAGTTATAGATCTGTATTTAAGGGAGATCGTAAATGATGCTACCTGGGACAAGTTCCAGACTGAGACAAGAAGTTACAGATCTGTATTTAATGGAAATGGTAAATGTTGCTACCTGGGACAAGTTCCGGACGGAGACAAAAAGTTAAAATCTGTATTTAAGGGAAATGGTGAATGTTGCTTTCTGAAACAAATGTTGATTGTTCTTCAGGAAGCATCAAATACTTAACTTTCCTAATTAGTCAATGTTACATTTTAGTAGTGTTCTATCTGTAATTATCTATAATTAGTCAATGTTACACTTTAGTAGTGTTCTATCTGTAATTATCTATAACACGGTTTTGTACAGTTTCATTGTTCTTCACTGCAATGGAAAGAAATGTTGCATCAGTAAATTCAACCCTGCCTAAATTTGGGCCAGATGAAGGTCCTTGTTGGCCCTGGGCACTTCTTTAATACCATGACTGACACTGACCTGACTCTGCCTCTCTGTGTATACACTTCAGAAACATGGTACCTTTGTAGGCTCTTTGCCCAGTGCCTACTGGATAGGATGGCCATGATTGAAACATTCTGATATGTAGTTATAATTCAAGACATGTCAGTAGTTCGTTGGACTCCAAATTATCCTGAGTTGAAACTTTTTTGAAACTCATGGTGCTTGTTTTGTCCAAAAGTTAAGAAGTGATCCTTTTTCCATAACGGAGATCGCCGTGAGCTCTTACAACATGTGGCTAACTTTTTCAGCCAAATATGTGTCATTCTTGATACTATTCCACTTTATAATAAGTTCATCTTGGCACATCCTTTTGGTGTTTGCACGATATGCTAGCACATAAGCATTAAATAAAGACCGATATAATTAATTTTTATCCATTGCTATGGACCGCCAAAAAGTCATGAAAATTAAAACTACATATGGTTTCAATAACGTAAATTCTACTAGTGCCAGATGCTTGCTCAATTCTCAAAGTTCTTCTCTCCCCTCATCCTGTCTTTTTTAGACTGCTTTTTTAAAAATGTCATCAAGCTTCAAAGACTCTTTGTATTAGAAGGACCGTTTGTTTTCAATAAAAAGAAAGAAAAAAGTTAACATTTGATATATTTATTTTCTTTCATGTACGACATCCCAGTGTGACACAGGGAACAACCTTGGCGCTACTCAACTAATTATATGTTTTTTTTTTACATACAAAATATTAAAAGATTAAATGTTCACTGCGGACCAAATACCATCTTTCAACTTACTAAGCTCGTGTGTCTTTGATCTCAGACTGTTGTCATGGTGATAATTTGTTAGCCTATTGTTTTACTTTTCTAAAATCTAAGTTTAATCACCAGTAGTCCTGCAGTTTATTTAGTCTACATTTTGTTTTTAAAGTGTGTATTACATTATATTAAAAAAGAATAACATAATTAAAAACAACAACAGTTTAAACCAGTTAAAGGTTATAACAATTACCCAATATTTCATCTGAGATAACAATATTTATATAAGTCATCAACAAGAGAGTTGTTATCTATTGCGGATAAAAATGGACTGAGGATGCAAGTCACAAAATCATTTTTGTTCTAATATTATTTTTTAAAGAAGTGTTCTACACTCATATTTACTGTGACGTCACATTTCTTCAACACCCCCTGCCCCCTCATCACACTTTGCCACAAAATTTTGACCCCTCCCCCGACACTGTGTAATGTCATATGTGAACGACCCCACAGACAAATGAAGGATATAAGCAATACTGTCCTGGAAGAGATATGGTACTAGTAAGACAAATGGAGGATACAAAGGCATGTGGATACAAATTACTTTCTGAAGTTTTCCAAATAACTTATATACCAAAAGAGAGAGAAGAAAATGAGCATCTAAGCTTTAAGAGGAAAAAAAAAAAGTAGGAATTTTCCAGAAATGTATTTGAATTTTTAGATTCATATGATTCATTGGTGCCATGATTATCTCCATTTAGAATATGTACAGTACAACAGTGTGTTGTGCAATCTTCTGCATTTTTAATCGGTTAAGCCATCGTTACATTTATTTAAAGTGTACTGATGTTTAGTCTCTGTAGAATTTAAGATGACAACTTTTAATATTTGCTTGTTGAGTACACCAACACATACAATATTAATATTCAAGGTATAACAATAATAGGTACAATAATTATTCAGTAATATCCAGTTCTTGATCTTCAATAGCCATTCAACAGCCATTTAATAGCACATCAACACAACACTGGCCATATGGTGCAGATTAAAAGCTAAGTTATAATAATGTAAAGAAGAAATAAAAAAGATAACTTAGAAAGATAAATCCTTCCAAAGTACGGTGTAGATATAAACATGCAGTAAAAGATAAAAGGTCAAGATGCTTAACTTTGAAAAAGGTATAAAAAATGCAAATGAAAGTTATATAATATTTACATGTGTGTAAATGTTTGTATGTGTACTGTGTATCGTTGAACCTAAAGTATCTTTGAATCCAGCATATTTTCAGTTACTTTGTACTGTGTTCAGTTTATTATCATTATTATAGACTATATACTCTGGTCTTACCACACACATCTGTAGTTGTTATTAGACACAATATACTCTGGTCTAATGAGTCACAGACAATAGCCTGGAATAGTTTTGATGTGCTAAATATGTTGATGTATCACAATGATATAATCCAAAAAATATAGCTAAATAAATTCACAATAATCCCAAAATAGAGAATTAGTCCAAACATATTAATGAGCACTCTTTAATTCAAATAAAAGATTCCTGTCAAGCTAAATCTGAACAAAACTTACGGAAAAGATAGGAATTAATGTGTGTGTGTGTGTGTGTGTGTGTTTTGGATTTTTAACGTAACTTTATAAAAAATATCAGTCATATTGCTACGATGTCTGCAATAAGACAGATGATAGTGATGACTAGCACTGGGGCATTAAGCCAGACATGTAGCATGATATCCCACCCAGTCACATTATCCTGATACCAGGCCAACCAATCCTAACACTAGCAGCAGAGGGGGCGAATCGGACATTTTGTCCAATCGTTATTTTGCTTAATTATTACTTTCTGCACTCAACGATCTAGTGTCGTCAGCGCCTGGTAAAAAAAAAAACGACGTCGGTCCATCCTACACGATGGTGACGTCATTTGGTTTAATTAACACCTTCTGCGCGCCGATCCCCAGCGTCGTCAGCGTCCGGTAAGCACATCGACGACCGCGTCGATGTCATCGCCCCCTCTGCTGCTAAGTGGTTATTTACAATGATCTTACAAACAGAGTGATCACTAACTCCTCCTCCTGTAGATCAATTAGGTTATTTGACTGATCGGTGAGTTTAAAATTAATTCTCGTTAAAAACCGATCATGGCATCGCATATAGACCGGATTAATCGGATTCTCAACGATTAAAAATCCCGGAGGGGCTGTTGGTGAAAATGAATAAAGGATATATCCCTGTTGAGCTTGATTTGATTGATTGGTATCTACCTGGTAACTCCCTTCGATAACATCACACACTAGATTGATTGCTATCACCGATGCGATATTTACGTTGTATGGAGCAATATGCCTACCACCATCTCCGTTATCGTGTCTGAGGATATAAGTTGATGGATCGAGAAAATCATTAAGAGACTTTCTTAGTTCTGGCGCTTTGTATCCTGGAAACTTGAAATCGGGTAAATCGGCTTCTGTGATATTATACCCGGTTAGGAATTTTTGTTTATTATCATCGCTGCTATCGGATATTACTTTAACGATTCGTTCATTGATATATTCCATGTCTGATATAAGTTGATTTAACACCTCAACGTGTTTTTGTGCTTTTGTCTCTCGTAGCTGTTCTAGTTGTAATTGGTAATAATGATTAATCTCGGCAAACGCACCAGTGATATCATCTAAACGAACTGTGACCTTGGCTGACAATTCAGGAGTTTTCTTATACGGAAAAAACCATTGCATGGTATTCCTGTCTTGAAATATAAACTCGCTGGGTAATAACGTGTTTCTTATAATAGACAAATCATTCAGATAACTGGGATTAATCTCATGATACGATTGCACATTTGTGTGCAAATCCGCGGGTGGATTCTTAGGCCATCCTAGTATGGTTCTTATTGAACTGTTATAAATATCAACCATATACCCCGGTGTGCTTATTTCAATCGTCGATGATAACGTCGGTTCATGAACCGTAATAGCGATTTTTGATTCCTTTCCTGTGATCGATTTTATTCTGCGTTGAAATTCTTTATTGATTTGCTCTATTTGGTATGACCCAGTTGGTATTGTAACCTCCTCCCAGTCTGGGGTCCCATCGGGTTTATTTTTCCGTGTAAAAACCAGCGAGTTATTAGGTTGTTGTCCGTTAAATGCGTCCGCTCGAATATTAGGCCAACTGTGATATATTCGCAATTTTGCCAGCGCTATTTCCTTCACTGGAACCGGCGACGGGAAGTTCACACTGAATTCGGGTTTCGTTGACGTTATTGATATCATATTTGTTTGTACCGGAGTGGTGTTCTCCGCGATCCGCTGAAGTAATTGAAACCCTTCGGGGTTCAGCGACATTATTATTATTCGTTGTCTTTAGTGTCTAATTTCAGCAACCAGGTGGTTCCGGCTTCCAGTTGAAAATCCTCGATTTTTGACATCGCGGAGCTATACAACTGGACCATTGTGGAGAATTCAACATCGGATACGAACAAATTATCAATTGACAACGAGATCAACCCGGATAATTTCGAGTACGCGTCGGATACTATTTGATGTTTTACTGTATACTCGTTGAGTTTTTTTTGAAAACACGATGATATCTTCCTAGTGATTGCGTTGGCGACTCCAGCAACTGTTGTCATCGCGGAGACAGCGATTGGAACAGCGATCGGGGCTATCGTGGTCATTGTGGATAAAATAACACCGGCGCCAGCTACTATACCCGATACCGAGTACACGACCGCGTCGATGGCGGTTATTTTTCTGCGGTATTTTTTTATTTTTATACGGTATTGTTCGGAAAGCGTTTTCAAATTCGCGGATAATTCTTTTGCGGTATCGAATCGATATTGATGCGACGTCGGTGATACCTCTGATTCAATTTCCTTGGTGGTCATTTTTATTTTAAAAGAACTAGTGTTTTTAATTACTTAGATTCGCTACAAATTCCACATACCATGTAATGTTCGCCCCGGCTAGATTTCTATCAACGGCATAAATTGTAAACTTTTCAGTTGCGTTCTTGTCTATAATTGTTGATATTGTATTGTTAAACCCGGATGAACTCGACGATAATATATTAAACTGCATCATTGAAATCAGTGTCAATCGATAAATGCCCTTAACAGTTGCGGTGATATTTACTGTATTCTGTGTAGGAGTCCAATCGAATGATCCATGCCGAATTGTGTATACTGTGTTGATGATGTTCTCATGAGGGATTTTTATTTTTTCGAGTTGCTCTGCCATTCTCGGTAGTCTGTCTTTAATCGCTTCAACATCAGTTATAACTATTCCTACTCCCCGCCAACTCGCGTCTATATTATTCTTGTTCGCTGCAACATTAGTTTTGATTGTTTCTATTTCCCGTGTATTCTCGGTCATACTTTTTTTGTTTGCTGCAACATCAAGTTTGATTGTTTCTATTTCATATGTATGCACGTCTATACCTTTTTTATTCGCTGCAACATCAGTTTTAATTAATCCTATTCCCCGCCAATACGCGTCTACATTTTTTTTGTTCGCTTCGACATCAGTTTTGATTGTTCCTATTTCCTGTGTATGCGCGTCTACATTTTTTTTGTTCGCTTCAATATCAGTTTTGATTATTCCTATTTCCTGTGTATGCGCGTTTATATTATTTATGATCGTTGCAACATCAGTTTTGATTGTTTCTATTTTCCGTCCATGCGAGTCTACATTATTTATGATCGTTGCAACATTAACGCCGATTATTTCTATTTCCCGTTCATGCACGTCTACACCTTTTTTGTTCGCTTCAATATCAGTTTTGATTGTTTTTATTTCCTGTCCATACGCAGTGATATCATTTATAGTTATTGTAATCTCATCCGGCTTGGTATTTTTTTTACCAAAGAATTTATCAAAGTTGTCATCGATCCTGTTAACATTTTTTCGCAACGGGGGTAAATTGGCCGACATCTCCATAAGATCCGAAATAGCATTTTTTATTTTTACAAGATTTGGTTCGTCTGCCGTCGTGGATCCCCGAAAAAATCTATAGACAATGTCTCGCATTTCGCCGACGTTCGTTATCATCGACCTGAAATGTTCTTCCTGCGAGTTAAATTCACCACGTAAACCCTTTAACGAATTTGACATGGTTATATAATTGTCGCCAAGTGTACTTATTTTTCCATTTATCGTCAAGATGGATTCACCCGGTTTGAGTCGTCCGTCGCCGGTATACAGCGCGATAGCGTTCTCGGCGGCATCACGCTGTCGTATTAAAACGTCATCCAGCGACACATTACTGGATTTCAATTTACCCTGGCGGTCTTGAAATACAACTATTTCACCTGGGTCAACACTTGTTAAATTCAACGTATCAGCGATTTCATCCTCAATTAGTTTTTTTATGTCATCGGTGGCGGCCGTTTCCGTGGATTCTTTCAGCGCCGAAACCGGTCGTCCCCAAATATCAATCATCGTTATTGTAAAAAAAACCAGCGTTTCTAATTAACCCGCCGGGCCTCTACGACCCCACTAGTGTATTCGTTTACAACCACATGAGGTGGTTTCCGCGATGATGAAATCGCCGCGAGTACGTTCAATACTTCACGGCCACATATCGGTGGGTCGCTTAATCGCTGTGTTGGCAGCGTGGAATAAAAAACCCGGGCTGAACACGCCCGGGCTGAACACGCCCGGATATACCGCATGAACTCTTTCGGCGGGGCTAACCCGTATGAATCAAAATAGACGATTGCACGCGGATCAATCGCGTACGCAACCCAATGAGTTCCCGCTCCGGAGGACCCATCGAGGTTAATTATACCGGTTTCAATATTCCTTGGTGCCGCCGGTAATTGATCCCTCATAAAAACACCTCTGAAGTTTTTTATCGCTAGCGCGTTTGCGGCGTCTATTAAATCAAAATTAGACATGGGAGTCATAGACTCAGGAGTCATTGACTCCCGAGTCAATAAACGGTTCCCGGTAGTCTTAGACCCTTTCCCGAGTACCATGAATACGGGGTTCCCGGTAGTCTTAGACCCTTTCCGGCCACGGGTCGTTTTTTTTTGTAGCCTTTCCCGGTTGCCTTCTTCAATGCCATCCCCGCCGCGGTACCAACGGCTCCTAACGCCGCCGCCTTAGCCACTGCTGGTGCGGCCGCGGCAATCAACGCTGGAATCGCAGCTAACAGCGGAAATATCCCACCGGTCTTTTCCATGTTTTTAATTGCTGCGGCCGAAAAATCTATTTGAACACCCTTTTTATTCTTCATCGCATCATTGAAATGTTTTATTTGACGCGCCGTCAACGATATCTTATGATTACCACCCGCCATCTGCGACGGCTTCAGCGTTATTGTGGTCCCGCATTGTTTAGCCGACTTTGATCGTAATTTCTTGACTTGACCATCAGTCAACTCTACACTGACGACACTATACGACATTTTATTGTAAACGCGTTTTGTGCTTTCAATTACATGTTTTCCACTGGCGCATCAACGATTCTCATTCGTCCACCAACACCTTCTAGCAGCATTGATTTATCGCTGAGAATGACAGCGACCGCTCTGTAATTAACACCAGCTGGGGCTATACGAGCTCTGAAGTGTATATCAACGACGGATTGTCTCGTTAAATCAAGATGTTCCAACGAAAAGTAATAAATCGGATACAGGTTTTTAAAATCAAGTTGTGATATTTGCAAACCAGTGTCGACGTTTTGATCACGACCCATATATGACAGCAATCGATGATACACACGTGCGACATGGTTGTCACCGTAATTAAGCTGTATATCCTCGGATGGTTCCTGTTGTCCGTTTATTCTCAGCGAAACCTCCATGACTCCTAATCGATCAAATATCATATGGCTGCGTTCTTGATTACCCAATCGTTCCCTATTCTGTAGCGCTATGAATATATGACGCGGGGCTGAAACACCCTGTTTTGATGCTAGGTGCCATGTAAACGTATCGGCGACGTTATCCTCTTTAGCATCAGTTGTTACCGTTAGCCAACTCAACAGCGATTTCCCTCCCTGTTCCATAAATGCTAACAATCGTGCTTCCGTGGTAACTGATGGAGTCAGCACCGGCATCCACAATGCCATTTTAGTTAAAATGACTTTACCGGCAGCGACGCCAGCAGCATGCCATATTGCATTGTTATCATCGCCCCTTCGCGTCAGCGCGATTGTATGCTTAGCCCCATAGACAACTTTTCTAACATTTCTGCAGAATCCGAATATGTGATGGAGTGGAATCGCGCATGAAAACTTTCGGCGTGGTCCTTGCAACATTCCTATTCGTGTTGCAAACCCTAGATTAAAATTATCGTTAGTACTTTTTATGATATTGAACTCAGCACCCGGTCTTGTTCTGCGGTCTGGGTTGGCTGCTTCAGCTTGATTAGGAACTGAAGTATCTCTTTCCACCAGCACGTTAATGTACTGAATATGATCAGCGTTATCGGTGGAGTCCTTTGCGAACATTATAGATGGGCCCGCCGATCTTGTATAATCATCCGAGTATCTCGCCAACCCAATTATCGTCGTTGCAACATCAACCTCGCGTTCTATTGATTCAATTTCTCGCCCGTCAATAAGATATCTGGCGCTCTCAAATAACGCCATGATACCGTTGTTGACGAAGCCAACTCGAACACGATGGTCATCTGCGTATGGTGCATTATCGGCGGCATTTGTCACGAGTTCTCCCTCGATTTCGATAAACGCTTCACACGGCAAAAAATATTTACTGGTATCTTGGACTTGAAGTTCAATTCGCGATCGTAGGTCAGGTTGCGCTGCATAATAAGAATAATATTGATAATCACGGACAGAATCATCCCTGCGTACTGGGGCGTCCATATCAAACGCGGGATCAGCGGTACGCGCAAACATTCTATTATTTATCATGTTGATGTTTTCAATTGCGATTTTTTCGTCGTAAATTCTTTGAATTTAAACCACTCCCCGCTATCGCGTTCATGAGCGCGTTGGTTGCCGCATCGGCGGATGGCGAAGTCGCCAACGACTGAGTCGTCGCCAACGACTCTAGTTTTTCTTCCACGGCGTTATTTATTACTTTACTGACATTTGCAGGCATCACCGTCGTTGATGGCATTACCGGTGGTTTCTGTTTTTTTCTCCTGGATTTCACCAACGACATTAGTTTGTCCCGCGCGGCTGAAAGCGCCTTTCCGGCAACGTCTCCAATAGCACTAATACCCTTATCACGAATAACATCAATAGCCTTCATCCCTAATTGTTTGGCTAACGGCGCTACTTTTGGAGCCATTCTTGTAAATAACCCCGCAATGGTGCTACCGAGACCATCTCCATAGTACGCGCGGTAAACAGGCAATCGCGAGTTTACCACGTAGACGAGTACTGGTTTATCATGGTTGTAGTGTATGATCATCCTTATTAAAAACACCAGTTTTCCAATTAATCATCCACGAGTTCGTCTATGAGCGTTCGATATACATTAATGTCCATAATACCGCCTGCAAATAACCGCTTGCAAATATCAGCGGCTTCATTGATTATTTCCGGAGAGTTATTCCCGGCTCGTTTTCCTCCAATTAGTACCTCTAGCCGTGATATATCACTGAGAACACTACCAGGACAGGTAACGCCGTAGGATTCTTTACCAACAGGGTATCCTTTTCCTTTTTTTGGTGTTATACTCTTAACTTCCTTGTGGAATTCATCGTAATCGGGATCACCACGATGTGGTAATGCTTCTTTATGTTTACTCGCTAAATACACTATTCTTGCCCAGTCCTTTAACGACTTTATATTTTTCTCGTAACCGCTATTGATATGCTTCTTATCTCGTATGCTCTTAGCAAAATTGTTGGCAGCAAAATTAATTAATTCTTCCCTGCTGCTGAAGCCTCTAATTTTATCTATTGTGCTCTTCTTGAGTACAATACGGGGTATATTCCCCTCTTTTTCTTCCGGTATTTCTTCTTCTGGTATTTCCTCTTCTGGTATTTCTTCTTCCGGTTCTTTCGCAGTAGCACCTAGTTCTTCTTCATCGGCCATTGTAACATAAGGTTCTTGTGGTTCGGTTATAGCGAGTGGTGGCGGCCTCCGTGTTGTAGCAGCCGCTATTTTTGCAGGAAGTGTTTCTAAAGACCTTTTTGTTTGTTCGGTCTGAACCGCTATCTTTTCAAGCGCACCAAGAACGGGTACAGTTACCGCCGTAACATCTTTGGTCGCTTTAGTTACCGGGGCAAAGAGTTGTTCGCTTCCAACAGTAAAATCGGTTTGTAGTTGCTGCCGCGTTTGAAGTTGTTCTCGGACCCTGTCTCGTAACGGTATAAACTTTTTAAGCGCTGCTAGCCGCTCTCTGGCTAGCCGAGTAGTAAGTGATTCACCTACCATTATTGTAAATTGATCCGCAATTTTCTAATTTTCCGCCGAGTGTACCATCGGGGGCTCCACGGAGTTTTCGTCTATAATCCTTCTAATGTTTTTGATCTTACTAGAAATCTCCCGGCGTCGTTCATAAACACGTCCAAGTTTTTTTCGTATTATTTCAACGGCAGTGAATAGTCCAATGAATGCATTTGCGTCATTGTGGTATAAGTTTTCATTAATCGTATGTTGTAATCGTTTTATAAAAAAGTACTCGCGGGCCAGGGTAAAACGCCCCCGTTTCGACTGTTCGTTAATAATCTCATAATCGGATAATATTTTTTCACTGTCGAGACCATCAGATAATTCAATTCCTTGATTTTTTAATTTTGAAATCTCAGTTAATATATTATTGATGTCTTCGATATTCATTATTCTTATAAAACATCTTGTTTTTAAATAAAAAAAAATGAAAACCCCGTGTATCAATTCCGAGGTGTTCATACTTTGTTTTCTTCCGGAACGGACAATTTATTGTCAGCGCCGGTGGCCTTGTCAGCGCCATAGGCGCCGGTGACTTCGTCACTCGCTGATATTTACATATGAAAATCGAATTCTGTGTCCGGTCCTTTTTGAGATCGCTGTTTGATATACTCGTTCTGCAACAAATCGTACTGAGGCCCTACAAATGTCGAAATATTTTCCTGCCGCATGCATGGAGTGAAATGTTTTTTCCTCATGCGTTGATGTATTAAACGATTTGACACCTCTTGCTTGATTTGAACACTTACCAGTTTGGCCTTTTTTAATATTTTCGCTCTGAGAGATAGCTTGCAGATTACACAGTCTGTTATCTTGACAATTAGAATTAATGTGATCAATAACGAGGCCATCTTTGATCAATCCGTTAAACGCTTCATATACCACCCTGTGAACAAAATACGTCTTCTTTCCAGCACTAAATTGCAAATACCCCCGATTATTCACGGTACCAACCGGCTTCTTCAGTTTGCGGTTTCTAACAATGCCGTCGCGAGATGCCTCGTAATTGACGAGCACAGGATGCGGCTGAAATTCTTGGTCCATTTGTATAATAATACTATTTGTCTAATTTATTATTTGGTTTAATTATAAATCTTTCAACGTAGTCTTGGGGGGTTTTGATGACGAAGTCTGCGGTAGGGTCAATGACGGCGTTTTTAATTCGCTTGTCGTAATAACGTTTTAGTTCCCTGTATCGCTTTCCGCCACAATTAATACATAACTGTGATTTTCCTCTTACACCGACGTGGCAAACCAAGCACGGGAGAGGGCCAAGAGAACCATTACGAACGCTTTGTAAATGGTATCCGCAGAATTCACCTCTACATGATTTATTGCACGGGGTTGTCGACCCAATCATCAACCATTTGCAGTGATTCATTATACTATATTCTTTCATTTAAATACTTGTTTTAATTATATGGATGAGTTCGAGAGATTGGCAGCAATTAAGCCCTGGAAAAATATTAAATTCAATCTCGATAGAGTCCTCAAGGACACACCAAAAGCGTTAATAAACGATAGAACCCTGTTGAGTAAAATACGCGATTGTATCAATGAATTCAAGCGTGATGGTGCATCTCATAGTTGGTCAACATTTCGAATTGATGGCGTTGTTGATGCTACCATGAACGACAACCGCGCAGCAATGATAATATCACAACTTGACGGTAAAAGGTATTTCTTCAGAGTAAAATTCATTGTCCGGGTGGAATCAGGCGATTGGATCATACGTGATAAATTTGAACCAGTTCTCAGCGACAAGAAAACAGTCATTGTCAGCCGCGACTCCAAGCCGGGGTTGTTAACCGGAATTGACAGACCATACTATGAACGAGCGTATCCTGAAACAGCAGTTGTTTATGGAATATACCCGTTAAATAAGAAACCTGATATCGGAAAACTGAAACCGATGAAACAGTCAACCGGGATAAATTGTGTAGCAGAACGAATAATAGAGCATTTTACAAATGCGTGTCGAGGAAACAAATTGACTGATTTACGACGTAGCAAAATCAACCAGTGGGAACTAACCGTAAAAGAGCGTGGAGCGACCATCAGCGACATAGCGAGATTAGAAACATCGCTGAGATTTCCAATAACCGTTACAACGATAACCGGTGAAGTATTATACGAATCGAAGTATAAATCGAAGGGAGCCCCAATCAAAATTATTGATCATAACGAACACGCATGGACGCCCGTGATCACAATATTTCCACGGGATAGAACAGTAAAGTATATACCCGAAGAATTCCTGGGAGAACAATTCTCCAAGGACGGTTTTCTCGCGGAGAGGAAACTATTTGATGCTATTGCCTGCTTGTGTAAAAACGACCCTGTATCAGTGTGGTTACTTCGCAGCGCTGAAAACGATGCGGATACCTTTGATCAGTTTGTAAGACCAAACGGCGAATTATATCGCACTGAAGCATTTCACAACAGGATGAAAAAAACCGCCATGGAATTTGAAGAGCATGATGAACAACTGCTAACAAATTGTTTTACGATTCCATCGGTTGTAGCTCATGTTGCAGCAAGGAAAAATGCGTGGAGACCAACGCGCAAGGAATTTTTACCAGATGTACAATCCAGTTGTTTGGAATACTATCACGGTGGACTATGGAACACTGAATACAACCGCGACGCTATGATCTCGGTTGATATGGTTGCCTGTTATCCAGCGAGTTTTCTCGGGTATGGATCCGCCGCTGAGTACTTTAGACGATTTGGACACCCCAGTCATGAAATGACTCGTGTTGCTATTAATGGACCACTGCCTGATTTTGATTTAACCGGATTCGCTCGCATAGTATCATTTGAATTCGCGGCAGGACTCCATCGCTGTTGCTATATTTGGATCGGTAGACACATGGCTGAAAAGAGATGGCTGCCAATAGCGCTGCTACGGTATATGATTGATTGTAGCATGCTAGTTTCGTTGATTGTCAGTGACGCGATTATATCATACCGGGCACAGACTGAAGTCTGGTTACCAGAACCGGAGCATCTAGATAGCATAATTGACGAGTCCAGAAAAAACATTGATGCCGACGAGGAATATATCATCGAATGGTCCAGGAGGATATTTAACCAACGAAACCACGAGGCAAAAGATCTCGGTAGAAGAATAATTGGTAAGTTTACACAAGGTGGAAAAAACTGCGATTACAAACGATATTGCTCACGGCTGATTATAGATGACGCAGAATATGATTTCGTAATCAAGGACGCAGTGGCGAAAAATAGATACGTGAACTGCAAAACAGCTTTCTTGTCCAATGGAACAAAGTTGGGTACAGTTGTTTCCTACAGCGATGGAGACAGCCCCGCGTATCCACATTTGAGGGCGTCTATGCTGGGTTACGCCGCTATCAATTTATTCTCGATGATAAATAGATTCCCCGATACCGCGGTTAGAGTAGCCGTTGATTCATTTTATATTGACGTAAAGTATAAGAAAAACGTAACCGAGTTTACTAGTCCGGACGAGAGTTGGGGTACATGGAGAATTAAAGAAGAAATACGACGCGATTATTCCCCGTCAGCAAATGTCATCGTTGAGAACAATTACCTACGCGGTAATAATTTATCAGAATGGTCTAATGCACCATCGTGTTCTGATCCAATTTGTAGACACAAAACAGTTTATTTAAGCGGCTGTGGCGGGTCAGGAAAGACGACTCGGGCAATTGAATTATTTCGAACGCGGGCAAGTATAATCGTGCTTACACCGACTCATAGACTAGCGCGAGAGATAAAACAACGAAATGTTGACGCCGTTACTTATCACAGCTTTTTTCGATACAGCGGCGGTGAGTGGACTCCTGATCGAATGGGTGAAAAATTTATTCCCGACATTATCATCTGGGATGAGATATGTACTGTTTCGTTAGATACTTTACAAATGTTTCTTGAGTGGTTGCTGCGCGCGAATACAGCAGTAATCATGTGTGGGGACCATGGCCAACCACCACCATTTGTCGGCGAGGGTCCACATGATTGGTTAAAGGGTTTTGTGGACTATTATGAAGAAACCGATACTGATTACCGAGCACTTGATGAACAACTGCGCGAGGTTAAGAAATTAATCAGATTACAGCCGGATAGAATTCAATGTGAAATAATCCGCGAGGTGATTCCGGAAACACCGTTAAATGAATTCTGGGAAACATGGAGACCAAACGATTTAATTGTAGCGAGCAGAAAGATAGTCAGAGACACACTTCAGCGGAGGTTGTTTGCGTTGCATAAGGAAAAGTTTCCAACGCGTCCAGTGCCGTTATGTTATAGACCCGCGGACACACGGCGGCAGAACATTGAAGTTGAAATCCCAGGCCGGACAGAAAAACAAATTCTCGTGCTGAATGATATCGTGCTCGTTGATATCAGCGTCGTCGAGGACGCGCTACGTGCTGATAAATCCCCGTGGACGCTAGGATACGCAACAACAATACATTCCTCGCAGGGACTAACCATCACGGACACAATTGTTTGGATAGTTGATAATCGCATCGAATGGTCAAATCTAGTCTATCTTGCAGTGTCCCGAGTACGAAGGATAAATCAGCTTCGAAGAATTGTTATTGACGGAGCCGGTGACGGAGTCACTGACGAAGCCGGCGACAAAGTCACCATCGATGCAAGCGTCATTGATAGAAAACTCTCGGGTTACCGCCAACAGGATAAAAAAAAAACAGCGGCGTTTTGATATTGATGCCGAATTAATAATCTCGCTACGACAACAACAGAATAATCACTGCGCGAGTTGCAATTGTATAATGAGTTGGCGTTATTCGGATAAAGACACTCGCCAATTTACCGTGGATAGGATCGATAACAGTCTCGGTCATGTCAAAAACAATGTGAGGTTGACCTGTCTTGAGTGCAATAGACGCAACGGCGCTAGTTAAGACCACGTGGGGGTAATTGAGTATCGTTAGGTATCACTTGTAGTTGCTCGCGTGTAAATCCGCGCTGAGGAGCAGTTGAATCCAGTCTATAGATCGGTGGTCTACCAGTTGATCGTGTTATCGTTGATATGTTATGTGTGGTAACACTCCAAATAGGATCAGTAGCTCTTTTTTTACCGCCTTCAAGCTCTCCTGGTTCATACAGATATCTGACAGTGACATCGCCAAGAATCGACTTGGAAACGCTATTTATTTTTGATTTTCCGGGTATATACTCGTATTTAATCGCGTCGCTGGGCTTCATGTTGATTGCTCGGGTAATCTCGTTATTTAACGCTGCAATTACACCTGGCAATCTTTTGACCCATTCTCGAGATCGTTTTTCTTGGATGAATTCCTTCGCGTATTGATATCCAAATAACCGTTCAGCGAGAGTCCGATTGAATCGTTCAACAATTGCCTGATCACGATGTAGCGCAGTATGACCTCGTCGTATCGCGACGCTATGATGTTTCAGCGTTGATAAAACAGCGCCGCGAAATTCACTACCGGGATCAACTTGTAATAGATTTGGCCAGCGCAGAGGGCCTCTTCGATAAATTCTTTCAAACGCAGCGGCTACTTCAGTTGCTGACTTTGTTTTTAACGGCTCCGCTTGTTTGTATCGACTCGCAACATCAACTACGGTTAGCGCGTATTTGTAACCGTTGTCATGCGGCAAAAATAGTATATCAGCCTGATGAACTTCATTGGGTACGCTGACATCAAAGCGCGAGAAGTTGATTTGTTTAGGCGGTGGTAGATAAATTTGCCATATAGCCTGTTTGGATAACCAATTAACCGCAGTGGCCTTTGTTACCTTTGCAGCGCTTGCGAGTTTACCAATTGCGGCCTTCCCCTTCCAGTATCCTCTCGGGGAATAATAGATGGAATCCATGTTGTTATTATAAACGCTAGCGTTTTCAATTACCAGCGCGAGAAGCTCCGCTTCCAATCATTAATTTACCTTTCATAGCCGATTTTACCAACCATGAAGCCAATTTTTCTTTGACGGATTTATCAGGAATAGCATTTAACGCGTGAATTAATTTTACGTCCGCGATATGACGCTGTTGCAGATCGCTACTTTTGTAAGCAACATCATGAGCATGACACGCCTTATCGATAGCGTTTATTGGATACTCACCGGGTTTGGGCTGATTTTGATCATCGAGTCTAATATCTAATCGTGTTCCGGGGCCACAGTAGTTATATCCTGGGAGGTGTTTTTCTCCTGGATACTTTGCCCACGGGGTTCCGGGGAGTTTTGATAACTTGGCTGCGATGTCACCACCTCGCTTTTTTTTAAAACATCTCCGGGTCTAATAGAAATAAATCTAAATTTCTTTGTACCGCATTGTACACACTTGCCAGTAAGCGCCGATCTGTTATTTCTTGTTGTAACGGTTGTCATATCATTTGTGCCAGTACGCACTCTACACTTTACACAATATAGATCCATAATTTATGTATAGAGATATGAATATAATTGATTTTTCGGCGACTAAAACAAGAGAACCAGTTAAGCATGTTGCAGCGTTACCAAACTCGATCCGGATGATTATCATCGGACCATCTGGATCCGGCAAGACGCAATTGTTACTCAATTTAATAATGAGATGGATGAAGTGGGATAAGTTGTATTTGGTTGCTCCTAGCGTAGATGATCAACGATGCTACGAGGTGTTGAAAGATTTCAACGAGAATGCATCAGCGATCGCTAAAAAAAATGTTATTGAGTTTATTACGGATATCAATGATGCACCGGGTATTGATGATATTGATGGCGACGTTAACAATCTAGTCGTGTACGATGATGTTATGTTAGACAATCAAAAGAACCCAGCTAGGATATTTTCCAGAGGCAGGCATAAAAACACTGACGTGATATATGTCACTCAACGATACACTCAGATTCCAAAAGTAATTAGAGACAACTGTAATATTCTTGCTGTGTTCAACGGCGTTGATACACACACGCTACGAAATATTTGGCAGACATGGTGCGGCGGTGACATGGACTTTAATGTTTTTCGAAACTTTTTTAGTCATGCTCAGTCGACCCCACATGGATTCATAACGATAAATTTACATGATCCTCGGACACGATATCGTATCGGACTTGACCAAATATTCGGTTAGTTGTAAATAATTTTCATTGTAAATAACCACTTAGCAGCAGAGGGGGCGATGACATCGACGCGGTCGTCGATGTGCTTACCGGACGCTGACGACGCTGGGGATCGGCGCGCAGAAGGTGTTAATTAAACCAAATGACGACGCGACGATCCCCCAACGACGTCGTCGTTTTTTTTTTACCAGGCGCTGACGACACTAGATCGTTGAGTGCAGAAAGTAATAATTAAGCCAAATAACGATTGGACAAAATGTCCGATTCGCCCCCTCTGCTGCTACACTAACTCTTAATGCTGAGCGCCAAGGGAGGCAGCTGTTAGTACCCTTTTTATAAGTCTTTGGTATGACTCTGCATGGGTTTCAAACCTGTGACCTCCCACATCTGAGGCAGATGCTCAAACTAATAGGCCACCAGATTGGTCTAGGATATATTAAAAAAACCTAATACACAATAATATGACAATGGTTTAGGGTCAAAAGTTCCAGAACATATGAAGCTATACACAATATTAGGTTTACCGCTTCAAATTTTAGTAAAGAAAACTCCAAACATCAGGCATATCAGGAATGCCCGAGTGAAAAACAAATGTCCTGTACTGAAATCCATTTAAACATATTTTATCTACAAGTAATAATCTACAATGACAGACAAAAATTAAACATCTAATATGTTGTTTACAAATTGACCCTTACAATCATGGACAAAAGTCAAGCACACAATATAGATATACACAAAACAAAAAAATTTCTTTCATACATGAGCAGAAATGTTTAATACACGATTCATTTATCATTCCACATCATCATATCCAGCTAAAAACTGTATCTGTTTTGCTGCATATTGACTGGTTCTTTTGGTGAGGTGGGAAACCAGTCTCATAAGTAATGCCTAACAGATGAACAATAGCAGACTAAAGAACAGCTTTAAACATTTTAATACTTTATTCAAAGACATAAATATTTTTAATTTTCTTATTTTTCTCAACTTTACTGCATGTATACTGTATTACAGCTATGTCAGGTACTACTACAATTATGTAATGTCACACTCATGTATGCATCCCCTTCAAGCACATGTACTAATGAATCAATTGTCACTCATGTATACTGTGATACATCCCCTTCAAGTACTACTAAATCAGTGTATTGTCACACTCATGTATACTGCGATATATCCCCATCAAGTATTACTAAATCAATGTATTGTCACACTCATGTATACTATGATACATCCCCTTCAAGTACTATTAAATTATTGTATTGTCATTCATGTTTACTGTGTTACTTCACCTTCAGATATTACTAAATTAATGTATTGTCACACTTGTGTATACTATGATACATCCCTCTCCGGTATTGTATTAAATCAATGTATTGTTACACTAATGTATACTGCGATACATTACCTTCGAGTACTACTAAATCAATGTATTGTCATCTCATGTATACTGTAATGAATCCCTTTAGAGTACTACTAAATCACTATATATTCACAAACATGTATACTGTGGTACATCCCATTCAAGTACTACTAAATCAATGAATAGTCACCCATGTATGATGTAATACATCCCCTTCAAGTACTACTAAATTAATATATTGTAACCTCAGGTATACTGCGATGCATCTCCTTCAAGCAGTGTATCCCCTAGGGGTGCAAGACTGAGAGTCAAAACTCTCCTTGGTGTCAAAACTGGGGGTCAGCCTAAATAAAAACCAAACTTTGGTATAAGAACTGGGGGTCAAATAAAAATTGTGGGGGTCTCTAAAGCACAAATGAGGGTAAAGGGAAACACTGCCTTCAAGTACTATTAAATCAATGTATTGTAACACTCATGTATACTGTGATACACTACCTCCGAGTACTATTAAATCAATGTATTGTCATACACATGTATGCTGTGATGCACTACCACCAAGTACTACTGAATAAATATACTGTCACACTCATGAGACATCCCATTCAAGTACTATTAAATCAACGTATTATAAGACTCATGTATACTGTGACACATCCCCTTCAACTTCAAGTACTACTGAATCAATGTATTGTCACCCATGTGGACAGATTATCAACACAGTATATCATCCCAAAATATCGCAATCCTGATACATATTAATAATCATTACACTTTTACAAACCAATGAACCACACTGGTTTTCACCTCCATTTGTTGCCTCTTATGGCACATCAGGCCTATTTTACATTCATGAAGCTGTATATCTGTAAGTTCCTGCCTCCATTAGTTGTCTCTTATGACATGCCAGAGGGAACATCAGACCTAATTTTACATCTGCAAAAATGTGTATGTGTGTCTGTGTGTGCAAGTTCCTGCTTCCAATGGTTGTCTCTTATCAAGCCTATTTTACATATACGAATGGGGGGTGGGGGTGCATGTGCTGGTTGCTAAGATTCTGTTTTAGTTCAAAGTTTGTAAAAGTTTTGAACTCATGATTCATCTTCATCAGCTGCTGTCCTATGGAAACTTTGGTAAAATACAAATGACTCAGGTTTGTAACCTGACAGGCAATGATTACCTGTCTTGCCTACATAAAAAGAACTCACAAACATCAATGTTGTTCACAGGTAAGACATCAAAATTCCACATAACACTAATGGAAAAAAGCTCTGAAAGATTCAGCCTCCAATAAGGTTAATGACTGTTAGTATTGAAGACTCTTTCTTATCATTTAGTTGGGTTTTTTTTGCCAGACTTGTTGCACTCTGAGCTGAAGTGTGTAATGTAAGTGTTTTAACATCCTGCAGAAAGATGCTACAATGTGTGAAAAGCATTACTTTGATGGAAGATGCTGTCAGCTCACTCAATTAAGTACATGTAAGTAATCTAGATTCATTCCATATATATATATATATATATATATATATATATATATATATATATATATATATATATATATATATAAAAATATATAAACACACCTTATTTAAAGAGTTACAACTGATTGTGTATTATATCTTAATAATAAAACCCCTAAAAATCAAAGGCAACTATAAATGAAAATAAATTATAAAATACATGAAAGTAACTGTGATTTTAATAAATTATGAATAACTTATATTATTATATGCTCATTTTTTTATCCGTCAACTTTACATTGTCAGAATCGTTCAGTATTTTACAACATTGCAAACCTTCATATTGCATTCATGTGCATAAAGGAACTACATTATATTGTAAACAAACAATGGATGCAGATGCCAGCACTTTTGATTTGTAAACAAATCATGTACACTCGCGTAGTAGGTGCTTTACGTTTTGGTTGATGAAATTTGTTTCTGAATGAACTAAAGCAGATGTTTCGTGGACTGCCACATACCAGCTCCTCTGGCACATTCTGCATTAACATTTTGGATACAATGTTTTGGATTTTGGCTAGCTATACAGTAGATGCCAGACAAGGTCCTTACAAATAACATGCAGTAGACAAGGCATAAACTTAGTCTTCCTGAGCTGGTAATAAGAACGGCAAAAAATATACTTACAGTTTTACATCCTGAATTTCCTCAAAATGTACTTTCTTAGTTCTGCAAATCCAAATTACATGAGCCATGTCATGAGTTCTCAAGCTTGATTACACATTTCAAAATTGTACTGTAATTTCGACTATATTCCAAGTGCAATTACATCCTCCTTACTGCACTCAAAATGAAATAAGCATTAAATTCAATAGCATCTTTTTGATAATTACAATTGAAGGACTTCATATTTTTCCCCACATTATGATTTCAAATAGTCAATGACAGAACAAACACACTTGCAGATGTCAAAAATATCCAGAGGAGGATCCAAATCTATATACTGAGAGAAGGTGTACATGTTGGTATGACTCTGTCTAAAACTAAGTAACAAATATAAGCAAACCAACAAGTTTTGTAAAATTTCACAAATAATTTAATTCTCTAAGTTTAAAAATGAAAATTTAAGAGGAACTTTTAGTACTGTGAATAAAACCCAAATAATCCTAAAAAGTTCTTAAATCCAAAAGAAAGGATAGTGTTTCAAATGAACTCTAGGTCCTGAATGTGGTGATGAGAATAATCCAAACAAAATGAGACCCCTCAAATTATAATTCAACACAACATTAAATACATCGGCAGACTGATTTTAAAACAAGAACATAGGAAATAGGAATGAATTAATTGTCCACTTCTTTGTCCTTATATACACCCTATGGCTCTATGTCACAATATTTTCCAACTCGATCTCTGTTGCAAATACCTCCCACACGATAAATTCACATTACATCCACACATGCAACAGAACCCACCCAACTTAATCATCCAATGGGAGTGTCAAGAAATTGTATAAATCCTTTTATTTATTAAATACAGGTACTTGGATTTCGTTTTTTCTTTTGTACAACGATGCCAGAGGGTGATTTATGTACATTGTACAATATTTCGAAACAGTGAGTTCAGTTCATCCTATGCCGCATGTGTGAAGTCAATTGGAAAAACTGAATAATTCCAGCGCACAGACGATGTATGGTTACATAGTCTGTGTATAAATGCCTCACCGTAAGACTAAATCTTTACATTACGGAACATCTTGTCAGTGAGCGGTCTACTTAAGGACTTGCACATCTTCAGCTGTAGATGTATGTTTGTTATTTATTTTGTATGTATATTGTAAGTTATAACTATTGTACTACTAGGTTTATTTTTGTAATTTTTCTATGTAGCTTCGGCTTACAAAGTATAATGCAAATATTTTCTATTCTTGTTTGTGACTTAGCAAGAGATTTATATTACATTGCATTTTTAAGAAACGTTTAGTAACATAGGATCCTTACTGGACACAGGTATGTTAACTTCTGAACCTGTTTCTTGCTTTCTAATTACAGTGGTCCCTTCTCATATACGGGCACCCCATCTGCACCGGAAAAGTGGTCTTATATGATGGGTGGCCATTCCAGAGGGGGACTATATTTGAGAAATGTGTAAGTATATGTGTATATAGTAGGAAAACTACATATAACTTAAAGCAGTTAATATCTTCATTTAAAAGTAGCATTAATTATTAAAATGTTCTTGTCTTAAAAACAGATTTATTTCAAGGTAACATAAATTAATAGTTCTATTCTTAGGCGTGAAATGTAAATGAGGTATTGTTGGCATGCCCATTACAAAACCATTCAAAAATGTTATTTGAGTCTTGGTACATACATTATTTCGTATTTAAAATAATTATCTTCCCATTTACTCCATTTTCTCACTGCTACAGAATGTTCTTACTTTTTTGGGGGCCCCGAGTGGCCGAGTGGTCTAAAGCGCTCTCCGTTACGGATCACTGCCATCTCACCTCTGTCTGCGTGGGTTCGAGTCTAGGATTCTGCCAATGTGGGTATGTGAGAAAGCTTGCCAGTAGCTTCTCGTGGGTCGGTGGTTCTTCCCGGGGTTTTCCCGGGTTCTTCCTCCACCATTAATACTGGCCGCCATGCATAGCCTATCGTGTGCTGAAAAATGGCGTTAAACCCCACAACAACAACAACAACTTACTTTTTTTAAGTTCCTCCCAACATACAGTACATTTTTCGGCATGTGAACTCTCCCCGTTGTTGTCAGCTCGAATAACTTTTATTTTTCTTCGAAAGTATTATTTCTTCATTTATGTGATGACATGTTAAAGTTTTGTAATGATTTATTCATATGTGGCCAATCGTACAATACTGCAATTTAATTTTGCAGACGAAACATTTGTAAACGAAACGCCTTATTATACAGGAAGTGATATGAACTGGCACGTGATTTTTCGGTCTTTGTCTGGTATCCAATTTTGTTTAATGTTAATTGTTCTCTGTCTCCGTATGTATGGCGTGTTAACCCCACAAACTCTATTTTTAACCTCTCTGACCAGCTCATGATCTTGACAATTACGTAGGTCGTAATCGTAGATCAAAAAAATATAAATCCGCTGTGTGAAGCCCAAAGCTCTTATCAAAACACTGCTGACCCCATTTCTATCTGGCCCTGTTATGTTC
This sequence comes from Sinohyriopsis cumingii, assembly GCA_028554795.2. Lineage (NCBI taxonomy): Eukaryota > Metazoa > Mollusca > Bivalvia > Unionida > Unionidae > Sinohyriopsis > Sinohyriopsis cumingii. The sequence goes on along the minus strand of CM068841.1, from coordinate 89,901,455 downwards.
TTGACAATTATAAACGTCCGGTTGTAATCGTCAGTTTAAAAATAAAAATCCGTTGTGTGAATCCAAAAGCTTTATCAAAACACTGCTGACCCCATTGCCTGCAACCGTCGGCGTTCATGATATAATAATAATATCAGTGGTACATGTACTTTGGCCACACTTCTTTCAGTAACGAAAACCTGACGTCCGCAAACATACATCAGGAAATAATAGGATTAATTACCTTACCGTAATTAAACATCGGTTGTTGACAAATTTATAATAAAATGTTGCTGCTTGTGTGGGGTAATTTTTACAATTGTGCAATAATAGGGTGGCCGCTGGTTGCGTTAGCCTTTCTTGAGGGTACTTTTGAACACAAACTCGTATTTGCCAAGAGATTCTGGTTGTAAAGAATGTGTGACCGCTGGTCAGGTGGGCCGTTACTGAGGGGGGAACACTGTATTGTGCCGATAATGTAATCTGTATAGGTTACCGTACATAACGTCATTTTTATCATATATGCCCTGTCATGCATCGTACACGGTTTTAGACGTAATTTCAGCTGATTGAAGTCGACGTGGTACCAGCTGTACAGCCAACCATAGAAGTTGACCATAGCAGCTGTAAAGCTGAACCATAGCAGCCGTAAACAGTATTGCTGGTCGAGTAGCAGGTGGTGGGCTTTATTGACCAAGGAAATTAATGGTGGTCGGTGACAACCTGGAATACTGATTGCTTGATTGACCAGTGTGACGTAGCTAAGTGTGCTGGTGACAGAGAGTGTAACTCTATACATGTAATCTTTTAGCCGTGGGCTAATTTGGGGTTTTGTAATACCCAGTGTTTTGGGGATTGTAAAGATATTTTGTATGGTATCTGTCCCTTTGTTTTCATCATTTTTGCTATTTGAATAAAATACCTCATTTTTCACTACTTGAGTAAATGTACATAATTTTTTACTATTTGAGTAAAGCACATCATTCTTTTCGTTGTGTGAAATTACTGTGAATCAGTAACCTTTGTCCTTGTACTGTGTAAGGTCATTTACTTGTATTCACATTTATATTACATTATTAGGTTCGTGCAGATTATGTTAATTTGTCCAATATTTGGATCTTATACACACACATAATAATCATAATTCTTTTCTCATTCAAGTCATTCATCATTAAACATTGTATTTGTATCACCACCAAAAGCGTTCTGTTATATATCCAAAATCCTATTCTGTTATAAATCCAAAATACGATACAAATCAGTTATCTTGTTACAGGGAGATTACCATAACGTGTAAATAGGTTAAATAATACTTGTCCACAACCTATTTATAGCTCAATGCAGTCGAAAGTCATGGACCAAGAGTTAAAGACACAATATTGGTATCCATAACAGTGTGCTTTCTTTTCTACTGAGGTATGCTACCGCTGACCAGTCACATATTAACCTCTTACATGCTCAATGCCCATGAAGGCCTAAAAACAATGCTCTCATTTCTAAATTGTTCATGCTGATGAAAGATTCTCCCTGAGACCACAACCACTCCGGTGGCCTTGTGTTTAGAGCCTCTGCCTCGAATGCGGGAAGTCGTGAGTTTGATCCCCTGCCGAGTCATACCAAAGACTTATAAAAATGGTACTAACAACTGCCATGCTTGGTGCTCAGCATTAAGAAGTTAGCGTTAGGGCTGATCAGCCTGGTGTCAGGATAATGTGACTGGGTGGGACATCATGCTACATGTCTGACATGATGCCCCAGTGCTAGGCATCACTATAAACTGCCACACTGCAGACATCATAGTGATATGATTGAAAAATTGTTAAAGCTACACTAAAAATCCAAAACAGATACACACACACCCTGAGACCATAAACCCTGAAGAATCAATCTCTCTAGCTCTAGATGAGTGCCACACCCTGAATGTGATGCATCTGCAAATAGTGGTGTTGGATGGGAATACATGGAGACTCTGTCTAGAAGCCAGTCACAATTTGCTTTCTAATTTAGATACTGAAAATGGCAACCCAGAAAAATCAGGGAATTTTGATAAAAGTAGAAACTGGAGCAAGTGAAGCCTGCCTAGAGGAAACAGGTCCACTGCAGCAATACCACTCCTGAGCAGAGAGATAAAACTAACCTGTAATGTTATATTGTTACAGGTCAGACTCATAATTTTCTTTGTAATGAATCCCTGTGGACTAGCCCTGTGTCGGTTGGAAATTCTTCCTTAAGACGAGAACATCTAGAGATGGATTTAGTTTGATGTCTGTTAAGTTTGGAAGAAGACCAAACCAAGTCATTATGGACCAGTCAAGTCCCAGGGACTCTTTACTACCACTGCAGAGACCAGTCTAGTCCAAGGGACTCTTTACTACCATTGTGGAGACCAGTCTTGTTAGAGGGACTCTTTACTACCATTGTGGATCAACCAACTGTCAAAATATTGTAAAATTGGGATACCCAATGATATTAAAATTGGGATACCCAATGACATTAAAATCTGGATACCCAATGACATTAAATGGGCTGCAACTGCTACTATAACCCCAGTCAAAGCTCTGGGTGTGGATACTAGCCTGATTGGCATAGCTTGGAATTAGAAGACTTCCCCATCCTACATATATCTGCAGTACATTATGTGTAGAGGAAAGATAGGGATTTAAAGGTACACATCCTGAAGATCAATGGAGAAAATTTTCTGCACCATTACAAGTTCCAAACCCTTGAGGGTGTGCTGCCTTTCTTATAAAATACAATCATCTCCATGCATGCCTATCGCCCCAGTATCATATGTAAAACAAGGTAGCTCTGCCCTTTCATATCCAGGCAGCCCTAACCTGGACTGTAAAACCAGGTAGCTCTGCCCTTTCTAGCCAGGCAGCCCTAACCTTCTTGGACTGTAAAACCAGGATGCTCTGCCCTTTCATATCCAGGCAGCCTAACCTGGACTGTAAAACCAGGTAGCTCTGCCCTTTCTAGCCAGCCAGCCCAAACCTTCTTGGACTGTAAAACCAGGTAGCTCTGCCCTTTCATATCCAGGCAGCCCTAACCTGGACTGTAAAACCAGGTAGCTCTGCCCTTTCTAGCCAGGCAGCCCTAACCTTCTTGGACTGTAAAACCAGGATGCTCTGCCCTTTCATATCCAGGCAGCCTAACCTGGACTGTAAAACCAGGTAGCTCTGCCCTTTCTAGCCAGCCAGCCCAAACCTTCTTGGACTGTAAAATCATGTAGCTCTGCCCTTTCATATCCAGGCAGTCATAACCACCTGGTGACCCTAAGGCAAAGACAAAGTCATTTTAAAAATACTGGTCAAGTTATGTTCCAGTTAATTTTTTTAAATGTATGGTAGTTAGTTCCATTTTCAAGAAGAGACACTGGCCATAACTTAGAATGCAGAATCAGGCCACTTTGCACTTCACAAATATACAGCCCTATCCTTCCTATGACCTACCTGATAAAGTCAAGGTCATCTGAACAGTTTGGCCAAATTTTTGGTTCAAGTTATTATGTATGTCATAAGACTCAAACCTTGTAAGTGCTAGGTATCTTACTTGCACTATAGAATCAGTAAGCATTGGTCTTTGATATTCATAAATTCAAGAACTGGTAAGCACTGCCCTTTCATATTCATAAACTGCTAAATTAGTAAACACTGCTCTTTCATGTTCTTAAGCTGGAACTAGTAAGCACTGCCCATTCATAATTATAACTGTTTAACTGGTAAGCTGCCATTTCATGTTCATGTTCTAATTAGTAAGCATTGCCTATTCAGACACTGCAGAATTGGTAAGCACTGCCCTTTCATATTCATAAACTGAAGAATTAGTAAGCACTGCCCTTTCATATTCTTAAACTGGAATTAGTAAGCATTGCCATTTATAAACTATAGAACTGGTAAGCACTGCCTTTTCATATTCATAAACTGCAGAATTGTTAAGCACTGACCTTTCATATTCTAAAACTGTAAAATAAGTAAGCACTGCCCTTTCATATTCATAAAATGTATAATCAACATTGCTCTTTTCATATTCTTAAAATGTCAAATTAGTAAGCACTGCCCTTTCATATTCAGAAACAAGAATTATTAAGCAATTATCTTTCATATCCATAAACTCTCACCCTCCCTCTGACCACCAGAAAAGGTTAAGGTCATTTAAATGTGAAAAACTATAAGTATCTGCATCAGTCAGGGAAATGGGAAAAACACTGGAAACATTTTTATTCCTTAGAATTTCTTGTTAATGTACTAATGTACATATCAGCCAATGATTTGAATAATGTTCAAAAGCTTTGAAATTATGCAAAACACAACATGTTGCCTGGAATTCCCTTTTATGGACCTTTCCAAACATCCTGGCAACAAAAACCTAATACAGCTACAAATGCTATAGATTAAATTCCAATATATATTCAGCAGACCAGAAGACAAACCAATTATGTATTAGATTTGCCTTTCAAATAAAGAATTATTCTGTGCTGAGAATAATAAAAGAGTTGGCATCCATTACAAAATCCATATTTGCCATACTGAATAAACAGGTAAATGTGCAAATATCAGAGCTATGGAACTGGGAGTCCAAACTTGCAGGACTTCAATTCCTTTTCTGGACTATCAACAAGTTTTCAAAATATAATCTACAAGTGAACCATACGTGTTGTATTGACACGTATTTAGCCAAGCATCTATGTACTTACTATTAACACATTAACCCCTGGTGACGAGTCCAAGTGGCAGGAGGTAGTAGCCTACTGCCGAGCTCTGTAGCGTCAAGGTCATGTATGATACACTAAAGTGGGTGGTATTATAGAAGGGTAGACAGATGTACCTCTACAATGATACCAAATAATCTGGAATTTCTAGTTGCACTACAAAATACAGAGGGAAAAACCTCATTTTTTTCTACCCAAATTTTGTCCGTGGTTGGAATCCGAGTTAGTGTCCGGATTTTAGACTTTTTGGTATCAGATCTAAGGCAAACTGGTATTAACTGCCAACAGATAGATGAACCTTTGCAAAACATAGGATAAGATGGGGTTTTGAAATAAAGAGTAGTCTCCATACAAAAATAATGGGTCCGTTAAGAAAAAAGAAAAAAATTCCAACTTTTACCCTTCTGCTTATGCGCAAGCCAAATAGCCAATGAAAAATGATGTTTCTAACACAACTAGGCAGTATGTTATTGGGAGATCACCTGGAAGTTGGTGTTTTCGGCTGTATTCAGAAATAGCTTTCAAAATGTGTTTCCTACTCAATTTTCAGACGAAAACGACAAAAGCCTCCAGGGGTTAATGTGTTAATTCTACTCACAGCTGACCTGAACCAATCATGATTAGTAAATGCAGTCATATTTACTAATCACAAGTATGTAGTAATCAGTGAGATTTTATTTGATTTTGTGGGGTTTAATGCCATTTTGTAGCACAAGAAAGGTTAAAGATGACAGCCAATATATTTAGTGGAGGATTTACCTGGAAACACTCTCCAACTAATGGGAACTTAATAAATTACAGTAAAAGCCCAGCACTTAAAACTGCCTTCTGATTGCTTCATAATTATATGTTCACAAGACTGTCTTATAATTATTCTGTAATTAAATTTTCACAAGACTGTCTTATAATTACTTCATAATTACGTATTCAAAAGCTCGTTTTATAATTACTTCATAATTATATGCTCATATGACTCTTGTAATTAATAAATACATGCTCACAAGACTCTCCTGTAATTGATAATTGCATGTTTACAAGACAGTCTTAAAATTAATTCATAATAACATGTTCACAAGCTGCCTTCTGATTATTTCATGCTTACATGTTCACAAGATTGTCTTGTAATTATTTCATAATTATGTTCACAAGATTGTCTTATAATTCATAATTACATGTTCACAATCTACCTTCTGATTATTTCATAATTACCTGTTCACAAGACTGTCTTATAATTAATTCATAATTACATGTTCACAAGACTGTCTTATAATTAATTCATAATTACGTTCACAATCTACCTTCTGATTACTTCATAATTACATTTTCAAAAGACTGTCTAATAATTTATAATTACACGTTCACAATCTACCTTCTGATTATTTCATAATTACATTTTCAAAAGACTGTCTTAAAATTACTTCATAATTATATGTTCATATGACTTGTAATTACTTAATAAATACATGTTCACAAGACTGTCTCATAATTAAGTCATAATTGTATGTTCACGATGCTGCCTTCTGATGGCTTCCTGATTACATGTTCTAAATGAAAAGTTCATTAAAATGAAAATGATATTTGTGTTACTGGGTTATCACTCTGTGCTTTTTCTGAAACACCATAAAATACTTCCAGCCATAACAACAAAACTATTTTAACATATCATGTATTTCAATTTTTATAAGAAATATGATCAAAAAGTTTATTAATTACTTGCTAAAAGATAACTTAATTTAATGAATTACTCTTCCCAAATCTGAGTACCTGTAACTGTTAACTGATCACATATAAAGTCGGACATCAGCTATGACAGCGTAGCATCTGGGTATAAACAGCAACATAACTGTGATGAAATTTCTAACAAATATCAAGGGCCTCAGGGCCCTTTCCCACTGCCGTCCTGATATGCTATCATTTAGCCAGCATTATCCCTTGGGCCGTCTCACCTCTGTCTGTGCCGGTTCAAGTCTCGGATTCAGCCAATGTGGGTATGTGAGAAAGCTTGCCAGTAGCTTCTCGTGGGTCGGTGGTTCTTTCTGGGTTCTTCCTCCACCAATAATACTGGCTGCCATGTATAGCCTATCGTGTGCTGAAAAATGGCGTTAAACCCCACAACAACAACAACAACCCTTGGGCCGTTTCCCATTGCTGTCCTGATATGCTATCATTTAACCAGCATTATCCCTTGGGCCGTTTCCCATTGCTGTCCTGATATGCTATCATTTAACCAGCATTATCCCTTGGGCCGTTTCCCATTGCTGTCTTGATATGCTATCATTTAACCAGCATTATCCCTTGGGCCGTTTCCCATTGCTGTCTTGATATGCTATCATTTAGCCAGCATTCTCCTCAGGGCCATTTCCCATTGCTGTCCTGATATGCTATCATTTAACCAGCATTATCCCTTGGGCCGTTTCCCATTGCTGTCTTGATATTCTATCATTTAACCAGCATTATCCCTTGGGCCATTTCCCATTGCTGTCCTGATATGCTATCATTTAGCCAGCATTCTCCTCAGGGCCATTTCCCATTGCTGTCCTGATATGCTATCATTTAACCAGCATTATCCCTTGGGCCGTTTCCCATTGCTGTCCTGATATGCTATCATTTAGCCAGCATTATCCCTTGGGCCGTTTCCCATTGCTGTCTTGATATGCTATCATTTAACCAGCATTATCCCTTGGGCCGTTTCCCATTGCTGTCTTGATATGCTATCATTTAACCAGCATTATCCCTTGGGCCCTTTCCCATTGCTGTCCTGATATGCTATCATTTAGCCAGCATTATCCCTTGGGCCGTTTCCCATTGCTGTCCTGATATGCTATCATTTAACCAGCATTATCCCTTGGGCCATTTCCCATTGCTGTCCTGATATGCTATCATTTAGCCAGCATTCTCCTCAGGGCCATTTCCCATTGCTGTTCTGATATGATATCATTTAGCCGGCATTCTCCCCAGGGCCATTTCCCATTGCTGTCCTGATTTGCTAACATTTAGCCAGAATTCTCCCCAGGGCCAATTCCCATTGCTGTCCTGATATGCTACCATTTAGCTAGCATTCTCCCCAGGGCCATTTCCCATTGCTGTCCTGATATGCTAACAGTAAGCCAGCATTCTCCCCCGGGATGTTCCCCATTGCTGATCCTGATATGCTATCATTTAGCCAGCATTCTCCCCAGGGCCATTTCCCATTGCTGTCCTGATATGCTAACAGTAAGCCAGCATTCTCCCCCGGGATGTTTCCCATTGCTGATCCTGATATGCTATCATTTAGCCAGCATTCTCCCCAGGGACATTTCCCATTGCTGTCCTGATATGCTATCATTTAGCCAGCATTCTCCCCAGGGCCATTTCTCATTGCTGTCCTGATATGCTAACAGTTAGCCAGCATTCTCCCCCGGGATGGTTCCCATTGCTGATCCTGATATGCTATCATTTAGCCAGCATTCTCCCCAGGGCCATTTCCCATTGCTGTCCTGATAAGCTACCATTAGCCAGAAATCTCCCCAGGGACGTTTCCCATTGCTGTCCTGATATGCTATCATTTAGCCAGCTATGCTTTTAAACCCCATATGCTAATGCATCAATGCTGATATTGTTATGTATAGTTGATTTAATTTATATTTGATTTGATTTAATTGTTTGTTTGTTAGTTTTAAATTTTTAATTTTTTTTATTTTATTACATGCTATTGGTAATGTAATTTTATTTACTGGATTAGATATTTTCCAGAAATTCTGTTCAATGTTTTGGAAACCTGATATTATAACTTTTATCAAATGCTGACCTAGTTCTTGACCTTGATTCAGAATTATTGACAGCTGAAGTAAACTTCTTTTTTTTAAATTTTATTCATTCTTAGTGTGAGATTTATAGGGTGAAATTGTGGCTGTAATGGGAGTATGTGACTTTAGACATGTAAATAGCTTCTGTTTAAAAATTCTGGTTTCCGCAGAAGTTAGATTTAACAGTGATGTTTTGAGAAATAATTTCAGTTGGACTTTTAAAACACTTATACATCAAGGTGTTAATTCTGTTGTGACCAGTTGGAGTTAATACTTTAATTTTTCTTCAAATTATTTGGAGTCTAAGAGATTAATTCTTTTCCCAAGCAGTATTAAGTGCCCATACAGAATTCTTGGACAAATACATTTATTGAAATTTTATTCAGTATTCAAACACCAGAATATTATTTTTTTGTGGTTCAATATAAATATATACACATCAGTACTACACTGACTATAGCATTCATCATTTTGGATTTTTGTCGAGACTCAAACTCAAATTCATTAGAACATTTCATTACTAGGACTTCTAATTTTCAATTCATGGATTATTCTTGGATTATTTTTGGATTTTATTCGTAAAAATGTAAGTTCTTTTTTCCCATTTTTGCCAGGTTTTTCTAGGGAAGTAAATTATTTGTTAAATTTTACAAAGATTTGAGTCTTCACTTTTGTCTTGTTACTGTTTATGAGAGCCTAAAAACGTAATGAAGAAATTGGGTTGCTTGTCCTTGTATATATGAATTTTGGCTAAAATATTTCAGAAAACTTTGGTTTTTTTTTAAATTTGAATTCCCCATGTTTTGGAAAAATTTTAAATACCAAATATTATTTTACATTTTTGAAATCAGCAAACTTTTTTTTTGCAATGTCATCAAAAGTGGAAATCTTTCTTTCAAATCCTACCCAGGAACAATTAGACCTTTTGCAAAATGACGAATTTATTTAACTTGCCAGAAAATATGATCTTTCTGAGGCAAAGGCTTCGTTAACAAAGCAAGAAATAAAAAATATTTTGGTCCAGTATTTGATAGAAAAGAATGCTTTGGATAAAAGTACTTTGGTTTCGATCAGTAAGTCTGTATCAGACTCTGACATAAAAGTAAAGGAATTAAAATTAAAATACAAGATGAAATTAGAGTTAAGGAATCTGGAACTTCAAAAAAATAAAGAAAAAAAAAACAAATGCAGTTGCAACTGGAGAAAGAGAAAGAACAAATGATATTGGAAAAAGAGAAAGAGCAAATGCATTTACAATCGGAAAAAGAGAAAGCGCAAATGCATTTACAATCAAAGAAGAGAGAGAAAGACAAATGCAGTTACAAAAAGAACAAATGCAATTAGATAAGAGAGAAAGACAGACAGATGCAAAGAGAGAAGAAAGAGAGGGAATATCAATGTCAAATAAAAGAAATGGAGCTGGCAAATGAAAATCACATTCCTACTTTGGATACAAATTCAAGTTTTGATGTTACAAAGAATATTTGGTTAGTACCCCCTTTTAGAAAAAAAGATGAAGACAATATTTTCCATATTTTCAAAAAGTTGCTGAAAATTTTAAACAGCCAAGGAAGCATTGGACTCAATAATTACAGTGTACACTTTTTGGCAAAGCCCAAGATATATATGTATCCCTGACAGTACAGCAGAGTGCTGACTATTATTTGGCGAAGGAATGCATCTTAATTGGTTATGAGTTAGTCCCTGATGCTTATCGGCAAAAATCTGCAAGAGAAAAAGAGCAGATATTTGATAGATGGTGCTTAGCCAAGAAAGTTAATCAAGATTATGATGAAAGTCTCAAACAACTTGTATTACTTGAAGATTTTAAGAATTTTATCCGCAATGACATTAAAACTTATCTTGATGAACATAAGGTCGAAACCTTGGAAAATGCTGCTCGTGCTGCTGACGAGTATTCTTTAGCTCATAAAGTTTGGTTTGTAATTAAGACTTCCACTCAGCAGTCTTCTGGCAGAAGAGTATTTCAGCCTAATAAAAACCCTTCTAAATCTCAATCTGGCATAACTTTTAAAATTCAAGCTTCAGAATAAGTTTCATCAAAGATCCTTGTCTCTTCCCACATGTGCCTATTGCAAGAAGAAAGGATACGTTATTTCTGATTGCTACAAATCGAAAAATAAGCATAAGAATCAAGACGGACCTATTCCAAATGCTCTTATTTCTAAAAGAGGTCATGGTCATGATCGTGTATTGAAAGCAATTTGTTGGGTCTAATAATAATAATGAGGACTTTGTATAGCACCTAATCTTTAGAAGCTCTAAGGGCTTTACAACATTAGACAACACCTATAAGATAAGAAACATAATAATATTATTACAAACACAAACTACATGAAATTAGAAATTAGAAAAACATTAAAAAAATAAAAAACATGCTGAGGATATTTCAGGTAGGAAACATTATTAGATCTTTAAGTTTGTTCTTGCAGTCAAAATAAGTGAGTTTTAAAGAGCCCTCTTGATTGTGATCACTGTGTCTTTGTGTCAGAAGAGGAGCATAAGTATCTTGCTGGTGTGTACACATGGGTGAGATCGGATAGGTATGTTGGACTAGAGTCCGACAGTGAAACGTAGCACAGAGAACAAATTTTGTGTTTGATTCTGGATCGAATGGATAGCCAGTGTAGGGTACAGAGCAGCGGGGAGGTGTGTATATATATACACACACACACAATGCTGTCGGGCATTTCTGTGCAGTTAAGGTTTCTGTCACCAATATTGAGGCAAAATGCATACAGAATTCGACTGATTGACGAAAATAAAATACTGCAATGCTTACCATTTGAATAGAGGCAATTGTCACCAGAATATTCTGTTCAAAATGATGTTAATTTTGGACACACAGGATACCACCCGTGTTTTCATGACTTGCTGTATGTCTGTCTATTCTGCACATAGCTTTGAAAAGATGTAATGTTTATTAATCGGGCTGTGGAAATGAAATACATTACTTTGGACTATTTCTGTCAGCATTTCAGTTGAATAATTAGGTCAGGTTTATAGCTGGCTTTAAAAAATTCAACGTAACAATGCCAATAAATGTCAAGAGACATTAAGCAAACTAAAATGATTTTGTAAACATATTAGTAATGTTCAACATTTTATATAAAAAAAATAAGCTATTATGTTGAAGAGAAACAACACTGAATATGATGTAATATGTTTACAACGTCTCATTTATGGGAAAAAAGCACCAAAGAATTTAGAAAAAATTATACGCCGGGGAATTTCTTGAGAATCCCATTCAAGCGGCAAGTTGACATTTTGGATAGCAGATGATTTTGTATGTGTGGGACAACTGCTTGTAAAATTGGAAACTTGGATTAAAATGCAGTATTGTTTTAAGGTATATATTTCCATCTTTTATATAATGTATTTATTTGTATGATTCTAAAAGATACATAGTAAATAGGATTTTCTGGGTTACAAGTTCAAAAAGGTCATGGAGTGGGTCTTCCTGTTAACATTTAGAAATTACATTTTCATAAGCATTTAGGGTAAAAATTTGGGATATTTTTGTACACTTTTTGAATATCACTTTACTTAATTTGAGGACGAAGGATCTTTCTTAATACAAATTGGATTTGCGACCAAAAACAGCACTTGTTTCAATGTTTACAAGAATGTCGTATCGTTGCGCATTATTACCCGAAGCGCAGAATTGGCCGAGATGGTGGTATATATCTGAATCAAAAAAACAAAAAATCGGAAACCTTTTGTGAACTGTAGAGTTTAGGTACGATATTTATGTAATCGGTACATATATTCCACATGCGAATACTATACATTTACTTCTTGTTTGCTAAAATATACATCTTTTACTAAAAGTCTGATATCAATCTCGCACCCCCGCCGCGACTCGGTGTTCTAAAACACTAATTTTTTTTAAGACGCGTCATTTATCTTACACAGCCTCAGTAAGTTCAACAAAGACCGCCCAAGACGGAACACTTTTATGTACGGAAAACATATCTACCACAAATTTTCTTAATAGATAAAATAAACTACTCACAAAATCTGATACTTTACCTAATCCCAATTTCTTCTTGCATTCAAATGCTGTTATTCGATTAAACAGAATCGGAAGTAAGCAGCCCGTGATGCGGATAATACTGGGAGTTTCCTCTTTTGCGTCTCGTCTAAGGCGTACTTTATTATGTGTTAAGTAGGGTTCCGATTAGATATGTTCCAGCGAAGTGTTATAGCGGACACTATATTATCGCGGCACACGGGATTTCCCGATTAATCTATATCTGAACGTATACAGTGCAGGGACAATTAAGACATAAATCTGCACCGGAAGAGAGACCCAACTGGAAAGTTAAAAGTATTGTTCAAGAGCACAACACTGTTACTCAGATGATTCTACTCCATAATTAGTTTATACGAAGGAATTTCTAAATTGTTCGGTTCTTCATTGCTCATGTACAAAACATCTACTATAATTTGATACTAGTGTTTCTAAAATGGTTATACTTTGAAAATTTGGAAAAGATTTGGCTTAATCTGGCGGTTTTTTAAAATGGTTTTTAAACTATTAATTTTGAACACGCGCCATCTACCGATTGTTTACCAATGTAAAGATGTAGTCACTAAGGACGCAAATCTGTCAGAGCACAATTTTCTCTAAAATGTCAATATTTTTTGTTAAGTCTACATTGGAAAGCAATAAAGTGCGTGTAATTCCGTTTATTATCATATAGAAAAGTCCTGTCGAACTTACTATATCAGTGTTGTTCTTGATAGCGAAATATAATCAGTCACACACACACACAGACAGACACACACACGCGCGCATACATACATACATACATGCATACATGCATACATACATGCATACATACATACATACATACATACTTTCTGTCTTTTAGAATCAACATCTGAGGAAAGCAAGGTGACAGAACAAATCGAGAGATTTGCAGAATGCATTTAATGCAAGTAGTGAATAGGGCCACCCTACGGACAATGGGAATTAGCATTAAAAACACCCCTGGGCCACTCTACGGACAATGGAAATTTAACATGGCGAAAAATCGTGGGCCACTCTACGGACAAGGGGAATTTAACATGGCAATAAATCGTGGGCCACTCTACGGACAAGGGGAATTTAACATGGGATTTTTTTTTTTAAAAAAAATTTTTTTAAAAAAAAAGGGGTAGGCAATTCAAAGACTATCTCTTTTCGAGAAATATGGCTGGCCCTGAAAAGGGCCTTTGGGTTTTCTTCTTCTTCTGCTTCTAATTTCTTCTTTTCCTCCACCAACTTCTTATTTTCTCACCTACACTCTTTTTCTTCTTTTTTTTTCTCCTCCTCTTCTTTCTTCTCTTCCTCCTCTTCTTCTTTCTTCCTCTTCTCATTTTCTTCTTCTTTTTCAATTTTTTCATTCCATGCTCTCATCCTTGTCCTTTCTTCTTCATCCTCCTTCTCCTCCTTTATTTCCTTCATTACAGCACTTATCATATCCTTTGCTTTTCTTAAATTATTAATTTCCATTTTTACTCTATGCGGACTATAAGAATAGTGATCTTCAACTAGTCGTACGAGCATTTGTTCTATCATTCCCAAATTGTCAAGGACGTCTTGCAATGATTGAAATTTATCCAGGTGGTTTGAAGCCATCTTCTATGAAGAATGGTTTGAACGACGAATACTGTGGGTTCTTATACGAAAAGCGCGAACGTGAAGGAAAACATCCCCCTAAAACATAAAATGGATCTTACCTAGATCATGGCCCAACAACGCGCGAACGTGAAGGAAAACATCCCCCTACTTTTTTCATATAATATAACCCTAACTATACTCTTCACATACGCTAAGAAACCCATAATCTACTATTCACACAAACATACCTGAGCTCTTACAAACACATACCCTCACATTTTTAAGAAAGAGTTAGTGTTTATATTCACACTACTCTACCTACACATTGGCTAATCGATCGTTATTTCTTTTCTTGAGTATTGGGTAGCCCTGAAAAGGGCTGTTTTTTTAACTTCAGAGGCCTTGGTTAATGGTGGCACCTTCCGGGTCTGGCACCACAGACACAACGTCTACTCCAATCATTAGTCCAATTCACATGACTTGTTTGAAGAGCAGACGGTGGGTGAGTGGCTTCACTATCCCACTCCTCCGTTTGCGGAATAGTGAACACTTCTTCTTCCCTCTGTCTTCTTTGTCTTTGTCTTCGTTGTGATTGTGGTTCAGCTACAGGCTGGCAAGATGTCCTTGCCTCAGGTATCACCTTGCACACAGGGTTCATCATAGGGTGACACCTGATCTCTCTCTTTCTTTCATTCTCTTCTTTCATTTTTCTCTCCTCCTCCTCCTGTTCTATTCTCACTTCTTCCACAAGGGCCTCCGCAGTCAGCTCGTTCAGTAGGTATCTGGCATACTCCAGATGCATCTGAAGTTCCATCAATTTAGTCAGTCTGTTGCTCATTTTTTACTGTTGATCAATCAACAAGGGTAGCTAGACTGCCTAGCGAGTTTCAATTTATAGTGAAAGCGCGGACGTGATGGAAAACATCCCCTAATAACATAAAATTGATCTTACCTAGATCATGACCAAAATCAACAACAACGCGCGGACCTAAAAGAAACACTCACTCACTTTTTTATTTTACCCATCACTTCAATAGACTATCCACATACGCAAGGCAATCCAATCTAACCCCAAATATACACCTCAAACACCAAAAAAACAAACATCATTTTAATCTACTATCCATAAAAAGAGTTAGTGTTTATTTTCACACTACTCTACCTACACACACACATTGGCAAATTAATAGTTATTTCTTTTCTAGAGTATTGGGTAGCCCTGAAAAGGGCTGTTTTTTTGTTTTGCTATGGCATTCTTTTTTAGTTTCTAAGAATGCGATGTCCTCTGAGGATAGACTTTCTGGCGATAGGTCTGCTTCTTCGGAAAGAGAAGAAGAACTCTTTGGTGTCGATACGGCAATCGACAAAGCCTCTGTCAGCTTCAGGTTGCTGCTGCTGCTGCTGCTGTTGTTGCTGTTGTTGCTGCTGTTGCTGCTGTCTCTGAAGTCTGTACTTCTCTGTCCATTCTTCTTTTTCCCTGTTCATTTCTTCTCTGAAGAGCTCTTCTATCAGGTCTTCAGTGATTTTTAACATTCTCACATTCTCTATTTCTTCTGGCTTCGGTATCAGACTGTGTCTGACCCTATGCAAATTCACGTAGGCTTCGTTGAGCTTAGCTAGTTTGGAGCACATCTTCGTAGGAGGATGAGTCGACAATGGATGGTTAGACTGGGAACAAACCGGTTCTTAAAGTTAAAGCGCGGACGTGAAGGAAAACATCCCACACACGGTTTTTCGAGCCGCAACGTTCATGAGAGGGATAGTAAGAAATGAAAGAGCATCAATCCAACATTCTTATAGCTAAACAAACCACAAAGGCATTTTTTTCAAAACACAACATTTTTTATTCAAAAATCACTTAACACTAACTAACAACAACTCTAACAATAATCCAACATGATAACATCTAACAATTTTTTCAAATCACAAACATTTTTTTCTTCAAATACAATCTACTTTAAACAAGGCTGACAACGTTGTGAATGAAATTGTGATTTCCACTGTTGGAAATCATTAGGCCATTGATGGACACTACGTTTCCTAGCTTGAGACAAAAGATAAGCATAATGGTCACAAAACCATCGATCTACTTTCACATCGTTTCTAGCAGAAGAACGAGGATCAAAATGAGTCACTAAATGTTCTAAGGAATAGCCCAGGCTGCGATGATGCAGAAAATACACACAATATTGTCCACACACCAAGGAATCTGTGCCTTGTAATTTCACGTTATTGAATCGGGTGGTTTGAGCATTTCTTCTCATAAAGTCGATGATATCGTCTTCCAAAGGGGGCAATCCGTACGAATCGAAATATTCCACACAGCCTTCTTGAGGAAAGTAGACGGCTACCCAGTGGGTTCCTGGGAGATGACTTTCGTCCGTGTTGATCACGTAAGCTTGATGGTCTTTAGGTTTGCGATGAGGGAGTTCATCTTTAGCACAGACGACGGGATTCCAAGAAGACGTATACGAACTGTGGTTCAAAAGGTAATAAAGTTCCCAGGTATCCATTTGTGTTTGTTTTCTTCTTCACAGGTAATAATAAGTCGTCAATTCGATCCTGACTTTTTGCTTGAAAATGTCTGACGAATAAACGGTTATTCGTTCTGTTTCCTCACTCTGATTCAGGAGAGCTTCGATACGATGGATCTCTTGAGTGGTTAATGCTGGACAAGAATGTTCACGCAAGTCTTTATACCACTGGTGCAACACGTCTTTGTTCGAGATGAGACTCCAAGCTTCGTCCAGATACTCGTCCAATTTTTCTTCTTGACTCAACATCAGGCATTTATCGTGTTGAATTTGACTGGGATGATCGTTTTGACATCCATAGCAATTTTTCTTGATCAATTCCGTTATTTTGTCGACCAAGTGTTTGGCAAAACAGGAGACTAAATGGGCTTCTTGTTCTGGCCATCTCGACTTCATCATGACAATTTCTTCGTCTTGGGATTCTCCTTCCACGGTCTCCTTACATTCCATCTCCAAAGTTTCTTCACTAGGTAAAGAGGGACAACAGTCTTCCATGGCTTCTAATAATCTAGAATGACTTCTCTCAAACTGTTGATTTCTATGGTATTATCGAATTCTGCATACAGGATGACGTTCACCGTTACATCAGGGTCTCGGTTTGCAAACTGAATTTCCACACGAATCTGGCCTGATTTTATAGGGTGAAAATGTCCCTCGTCGCTGCCTTGGTCTGGAGTGAAATCGAAAGCCCACAAAGCGTAGCCTCCTGCATAATCTTCGTACGTAATACCGTGACTGGTGTTGGTTCCTAACTGGCCGGTGGCTTCGTACAGGGACAAGTACGATCTCAAGTAATTCTTCTTCTCAAAGTCAGGCTCAAAGGGTCGGGTACACAAGGTCTTGCCATCGCGACTGACTTCGATTTTGGACACGCCAAAGTGTTGAAAGTAGAAAGGATTTTTTTCGGCAGCTCCGTTGAAGGCTGTATTCTCGACCATACCAACGATCAAACGTTTGGGTAACTGTCCTTGAAACAGATGATCTTCGATCATGGATCGCTGTCCCTTGGGAATGGTGAAGGTTTTCACTTCCACGCGTCGTATGGGATACTTGGCGGTCGTTCTACTCAACGTCTGACTGATGTCGTTTCCCACTTTAGGTAACACTTCCACACGGCGTACGTAGAGTCTGGCTTCTAGGATTTTGGTTTTGTACTCGTCAGCATTACCCAATAAATGGAAAGCGGTACTGCTCCGATTCAGTCTCAGGCGAACATTCACTCCGTTTAGCAAATATTTCTCTTGCAACCACATGTCCAAATGCAAACGGTCCATCAGTTCTAAACTCTGTCCATCTTTGATTCTGTCTCTTCGTTCTATAAATCCCGCATTGTTTTTTTTGGCTGATGGATCAGTATCGAATGTTTCAAACTCGCCTGTTTCGTCAGCTTCCCATACTACACAGGAATTGAGATGAGTGTTCTTGGCATCTATTCCGTACGTCAAGAGATTTTCCAGGTAGGCACGATAAGGGTAAGTATCCATGCTGCTACTGACCAGTTTGTTATTCAAGTACAAGTCCACTCCACTGAACAAGGAATGCATGAAATTGTTGACGGGAGCTACTGCTTCAGTGTCTATAGGACCTCCAGTCTTATCTAGAATTTTGACTTTCAGGTACAAGTAACTGCTATTCAGATCGATGTAATCTTCGGGTTGTCCTTTGATGTCAAACTCGATGGGAGCAGAATCGGTCAATGAGGAGACGGGGTGAAATTCCACCCATTGGGATTCTTGCATGGTCATCATGGTGGGGGGCATGGCAAACAGATCCAGTTCCGTCTTGGAACAGGCGCAAGATTCTCGGTGCATCATTTTTTGTCTCTTTTCTCAATAATCGAAAACGTCTAAGTCTCGTACGGTTCTTCTTTTCTTGGCCTTTCTCGCTTGAAGTCTGGTGAAGGGGTGTTTTCTTCTTCGTCTCTTTCTGCCTTGTCCTTGCTGAATGCTTGACTCGGTATCGTGCAGGGCATTTATAGGTGTGTCTCGTCGGCCCAAAATGTCTTTACCCGTTTGCAGCAAGACATTTTTGCCTGCCCTCATGAAGGCTTCTTTAGGGTTTTGTTTGTCGATGATGACATTTTGGAGAAATTCTTTGCCTTGCGTCAGTGCCGCATCTTTCAAGGCGTGCAATCCGCGTGTCACCATCGGTTTCAACACCGGGGCCACCGAACGAAAGGCCGATTTTAACATGTCTCCTAAACCGTGTCCTCGCTGTCGAGCCACCCCTCGGTACACTGGATACATGACTTACTTACGAATCGTGAGAGAACCGTTTTCGAAAATGGAGTTTCACCGTGACTTTTCCTTTGGTGAATGGAATATTTTGTCCCAAATCTCCTTTTATAGTAATGTTGACCGTGTCCAAATACGACTTGCTGACCGGCAAATAGTGAGGATGGACAAATTCGCGGTGGACGTGGTAAGTGTTTCCACCTTCCTCGTCAGCGTTTGCGGCAGAATCCACTTTGAAAGGAATGACACGCAGTAACGGTACGGAGGTGTGTCCCACCACGTTGTATTCCACCAGATCGGAGTACACGAACATCAAATTCAGTCCTTGGTTCAGTTCTACCGGGGTACGAAAATACTTGGCAAAAGTATCGTTGTCAGAAATGACTAGTAATTCGCCTTTTTGTTGTTCTACTTTCTTCTTCATCTCCATGTCCCCGCCCAACATGTCAAACAATTCAGGACAAAATAAGAAAGACATGATTTTGGGCCCCTCAGGAAATTTTATCAGGAAGCGACGAGCTGTTTTGTGGTACTCCAGGGTGACACTTTTTTTGACACTTTCCAAAGCTTTCAGAAACACACCATTAAACCTGGTGGCTATGGTGCTGACCAAATGTTGACCACTAAAATAATAGCCTGGGGGAATGAACAAGTGATAGGTGGTCCACTTTGGATTTTGTGTGTTACGGGTTTTCTTGTCATATTTGCCATGGGTATCCAAGTACTGTTGCATTTGTTCGTCATGAACTTCCACATCAAATTTATTTTGATTGGGAAGGACATTGAGGACTTGGGTCGGGTGAATCATTTCTACTAAAGCCACTTCCCAATGGGCTTCGTGATCTAAGGGGATGGCTTGAGGTAATTTGGCCGTGTAACAGCACAACGTGTTGTTGGGAAACACCTCCATGGAACTGTCACTGGGTAAGGTTAAGTAAAATTGGTTTTGGTGACTCATAATTCCAGAGTTCTGTGGCTGTCCGAGGGAATATTAGTGGATGTCAGAGGTGTGTCTCCGCCCAAAATGGGGTTCTGATTGTGGTTGGACTGGTGACTGGCACTGGCACTGGACACAACGTTCCCGTTCGAGGAGAATTTCAGGGAGGGATTGGGAAGTAGGTAACCGATGCAACTGCTCAATAAAATGGTCCACAATTGTTTGTCTCCTTGTTGCAAACTCAAATTGGCGATGGCTGCCCCGATGACACAATACACCACGAAGATTTGGCAGAAAAAGACGATTTGCGTTTTAGGCACACGTTCTCCACACCACACCCACAAGGGTTGTTTTTGTAAATCTTGCACAGAAGAACTAGGGGAAGAAGGACTGGTCGACGTAGCTGCGTCTGCTGCTGTGTGAAAGGGCATGATGGTCACTTCTTCTTTTTATAGTCGATGACTTGCGAAGCGTCGATCCAAGAATCGAAACTGGGTGGATATCCTTTCCAACGTACTTTGACTTCTTTGACACGTCGTTTGCCCACTTTACGGGTTCTGCGTTCCAGAATGCTTTCGATGTCGTACACGTCGTCTTCTTTTTTGGTGACACGTTGTAACTCGGGCAAATAAAACGTTCCTTTGAGTACTTCTCCGTTCATGTCTTCCAATTTATAGACGGCAGGATGACGGCCATGCACTCGTCCAGTGACGCGAAACAATTCGGTCGTCCAGTTAGGTAAGTAACCTTTGTCGAAAGTGCGTTTGGTTTTGCCAATGCGCACCCAATCTCCTACGGTCAACTCTCCACTTTTCTTGGGGACAGCCCTCGTCGGGGACGTACCAAACAGGCGTTCAAACACCAGCACTTCATTCTCGGGAGTCACGTCTTGCGGGGCACGTCCGATGCTTCGATGGTAAGATTGGTTGTACGCTTGCACCAGGTGAGGTAAGATGTCGATGTACTTCAGAGTGTGGTGATGCGTAAAATATTTCCACATGCGTTCTTTCAAAGTGCGTTGAAAACGTTCCACGATGCTGGCTTTGGTTTCGGGATTCTCGGTGGTAAAAAAATGAATGTCACGTTTCTTTAATTCTTTTTGGAAAGCTTGGTTCAGAAATTCGGTGCCTTTGTCCGTTTGCCATCGAAGAGGGTGACGGCCGCTTTGTTTCAACACCCGTTGCAGGGCTCGCACTAACTCGCTGCTGGATTTGGAAGTCAAGGGCACGACCCAGGCAAATTTGGAAAAGACGTCGATGACACAAAACAAATATTTGTAGCCACGATTGTAGCTGGCTAAATGAGAGACATCGGCTAAATCGGCTTGCCATTGATGATCGATGCCTTCCACTCGGGTGCGACTTCTGGCAAACTTGCGTCGAATGGGTTTGTGTAAAGTGTAGGTAGCTTGTTCTTGTAACCATCGTTGCACTTGAGGTAAACGGAGACTTTTCAGTCGAGTTTTGGCAGCACGATACAATTTTTGAACTCCTGCGTAACCTGCAGGATGGGAGGGATCGTAGTAAATGCTGGCTAAGACTTTTTCCATTTTTTATTTTGTGTTGGTGTGTTAATAAGGCACCCACTCTTGGAAGAGGCTACTCTTTTTCTCTTGGGGTATTTTCTTGGATTGCAAGGCTTTGCGTGTGCGGCCAGCAATAGGTGTCGAAGAGGAGGAGGATGTCTGAGCGGGGGATATCGGTTCTTGTTTCACTTCTGTCTTCACTTCTGTCTTCACTTTCTTTTTCTCTTGTGAGGAAGAAGGGGTGGCCATCATCTTTTTAATCCATCCAATTCTGGAGGTAGGTGGTGTTGTTAACTTGCGTACTTTTTCTGGTGGAGTTTGAAACCCTTCTTCTTCTTCTTCTTTTCCTTTTTCTGTCTTGGTCACGGGTACTGGTGGTACTGGTACTGGTACTGGTACTGGTGATGGTGCTGGACTTTTCATCAAGGTCTTAAAATCTTTCAGAGTGGGTAAAGCTGTTTCGTCTAAAGCTTTCTGGTGAAAGAGTTGCAGTCTTTGCAAGAGTTGACCGTACTTTTGCGATTTTTCTGTTTCGGACAAATCTTGGCGATCCAGCAAGGATTGCAATTCGTGTTGCAACTGGGACATTTCGCTCAAATTGGGATTGGGAGGTAAATGCGGGGTGCGTTGTTCTTGCCACCGATGGTATTCCATCCATCGTTTGTAAGGCACTAAAGCTAGTTTTCGTCCTTCCATGGGGTTGTCAGGGGTGAATTCTGAGATCTTGGGACTTCCGAAGGCCTTTTTATCTTGCTCCCATCAGTCCTCCCAACATGGTTCCCAAGACTCCTTTCAGTATGGGGCCTAACAAGAGAGGTAAAATGCCTCCACGTTGGACCAACATCTTCTTTTTTTGACGAATGGGAATTTTCTTTTGAACCATTTTCCGAAGAACGTGACGATGTTTGCCTAAGCATTGTTTCTGGTGTTTGGACAAAGGGATCGTGCCTTTCAAAACGTTCAAACAACATTCGCACACGGTATCGATGACCTCTTTGGAGGCTGTTTGAATGAGTTTTTTTCGTAGGGGTGGAGAAGCTTTGGACAGGACAGATAACAGGTCCCCATGTTTGGCTAAACGTGGTGGTAGTCCTTTCCTTTTCTTTCCTTGGGGTTTTCTGGAGGGTGACATCTTTGAGTCTTTAGGAGCACCTAAAAACACTGATACCCTACTCGGTCACAGGCCTTTTTTATACTGGAACGCGTCGCCACTGATTGTCTTTACGTTTTATCAGTTTGAGGACAGGCATGACACGTCGTGCAGGGGTACGTAACGGACTAAATCGAGCCAGTTCTTGCTTGGACAAATCCAGTAAACTTTGTAACATGCCCGATCTTTCATGGACTTTGATTTTGGGAGAAGGTACTTTGTGAGCAGCAGCCACTGCCGCTAAATTGGAAGGTCCTGCCACTGGGGAAGTTCTTTTGGGGGTCATCAACGGAGAAGTTCTTGGTGTGATCAACGTATCCAAGTACTCTTCAGTTCCTGGTGACATCAACGGAGAAGTGGACAAACGTGAGGCTGCCGGAGACGATGTGACAGGTCGTGGTTTGCGAGTGTAAGGTTGCGTCCTGGCCGAAGTGCCTCTCTTGCGACTAGTTTTCTTCTGTGGACTTTTCTTTTTCTGAGGACTTTTTCTCTGTTTCTTTTTCTGGGGGCTTCTTTTCTTTTTCCGGGGTGGTGTCTGGTAAGAGGAGGGTCCTGCCACTGGAGAAGTTATTCTTCTTGGGGACTTGGTCTTTTTCTTTTTCTTCTTGGGGCTTCGTTGAACTTTTGTCTTGGGGATAACTTTGGGGGCATTAGGATCCCATCTTAAGAGTGAGCGAATGATGACCCCTCCTAGAGTACCGCTCCCTCCAGGTTTCAAAATGATTTGTTTTTTGGTTTGAGTGTCGATGCGGGGATCGGCCAGTTGGACCAAAGCGACTTTGTTTCGATCGAAAAAGCGTTGGGTTTGATGAGGAATCTGAATGATTCCTTGGAGTAATTGACGTGCCGTCACCGTGAACCATCGTAAGACTTCTTTGAGACTAGCTTCTAAGACACGGGCTCGTGTTTGTGGATCTTTTTCTCGACTGATGCCATACAAGGCACGAATCAATTTGACGGGAAGATGAGACTGAAGGGACGTCATGTTCACACTGTGTGAGACAGACGAAAAAGGGTCTGAGGTTTTTATAGATTTTTTCATGGGGAGTGAAATGAAGTCGAGGACGGAGACGTGTACAGGACAGGCCCTCCGTCTTGGCACCAGTGGTGAAACAAGTGGGTACGAAATCGCAAATCCTCGGGGGTCGTAGGTTTCAAATCGACGAGTAAATAGGCGTGTGGCGTTTGAGTGGCATCGTCGTACGCCTGAGTTAGCCAAGGCGTTCCTAACTGTTTGGCTAAAACTTGCACTTGCGATTTATCTCGAGGGCTTTTAAACAAGACCACGTAATGCGCATTGAGACTGATGGTGCGATGGGCTTTACTTTGTTGAAACAAATTTTGGGTAATGTAAACGACACTGGCATTACGGTGATGCCCTTTGCGCGTGAACCACAGTTTAATTTCTTCTTCGTCTTCTCCTAACATGTCGTCGAAAATGACCAAATGGGTTAGACGGGAGTCAGAGACGATGCCGTCGTCTTCTTTAGGAATGCCTTCCACAAACACGATGGAATCGCCTTGACTTTCTCGCAAGAGGTTGTACGCCGATTGCCACTCTTTGTAACACCACACGATCCGTTGAGGGGGTCGATCGATCAAATGATGTTTATGTTCGATCAAACGTTTGACGAATTCGGTTTTGCCCGAACCGCTAGGTCCAGCAATGAGCATGTTAAAGGGATGGCGAAGATACAAAGCCTCCCAACTGGCACGATCTAAGTGTTCGTCGATGACTTTGACAGTAGAGGAAGAGGGAGCAGAGACAGCAGAGGTAGCCATGGTATGAGAAATGTCACTTGTGACACGAAAAAACAAACAAGACAAGAGTTTATATACTTTTTCAGAACACGTTTATTGAATGTTTTTTTTCAAATATGAACACGAAAGACAAAAATACATACAACCCAAATAGTGATGTACAGGAATATAAAACACAGCAAAGCGATCAAAGTGAAATATAAACAAGTGTCTGTACAACATGTTTTGGGTAACCAAGATGTCCTAGGGACAGTGTGTAATGTTCTTACAGTCTCTACATGAGGTATTGTCACACAAGTGTCCTCCCGGAATGACCTTTCAGGAATGTCCATGACAGTCCTGTCCTGAAGCGAGTGGTTGTTCTCGGTGACGGGTTCTTCTGGCACCGTCACTAACACAGGTTGAAAAGTAACTTTTTTCCTTGAACAACTCTTGTGCATACTGGGCCACTTCTTGGGTCCAAACCTCAAAACCCCCCTTTTTCCAGTCACGAACATCTGTCCAATGAGGGTGTAAGTCACAAGCTACACACACATCGTCATACACGTCTTGGGTAGCTAAAAGTTGACGAATCTTTTTTTCCTGTTGAGGTCGAGAAGTATCCAGATGAAACCGCAAGGCTTTGAGCAAAAGGAGTTTTTCGTGACCATTTAAGGCCATGGAGGTGGTAAGTACTGATCGTAAAGAGTCCACAAAGAATCGGCTGGTAAACGAAATCCCAGAAAACAAGTCACTAAGACACACACCACTTGTCGTCCCAAATTGAACGGATACAATTCTTGTAATAATCGATGGTAATGATCCACGGTTTGAATATGGTCATTGAGTTCCTTCCACGGAATCTGTTGAATGATATGTGACATAATCCGTGGCATGGCAACTTGATTTTATAGTGTCTTTGTTTCGGAAGCAATAAAGGTAATTTCTAACCAAACACGTTCGTTCTCCAGTAGGGAATTGAAATGTTACACACTGTAACTGAAACGTCAGAGTTTGTCTAGATGTTTCGTCTTTTTCTAAGCAGATTCCATGTAACAAATGTTGGTAATCCTTTAACTCGTCTTCCTCAATACGTTGCAGTAAGTGAATCTCCAAGTAACCAAAATTACGAACGTCTAGCCCATCATCATTCATATACTGAAAGTATTCAACAAGGTCTGACCAGTGAAAAAATTTCTGACGAATCAGTCCTCTTATACCATTCAGGTACCAGTGGTTAAAGATCTGGTGACGTAACGGATGCAATTGTTCTTTACGTTTCACTTGTATTTTCACCAGCTCTCGGTAAATCCTTTCTCTCAACTCCTCAGGCAAGCCCAAAATGTACTCTTGTAAAGTATCCATAATTATATACACTGTTTTTGGAATCGTTGGGTGGCGACCAATAGCCTCGTTTAACTTTGTGTCTAATGTAATATCCACTCATAATCAGTCTTCTTGTACTTTGGAACATAGCATAATTTAAAAACGGACGAATCACTTTGAGTTTGCGTTTCACTTGTATTTTGATCAGTTCTCGGTAAATGCGTTCTCTCAACTCCACAGGCAAAGCACGAATGTTCTCTAGCAAAGTATCCATGAATAGGTCATACTAATTCCTCTTTGGTCTGACACAAGAAATGTACTCTTTGCACAAACATGGTTTCACTTCAGTGTCGAATTTAAATCGTTGAGTCACTAATCTACACATTACAATTCGTTCAGAAGTTTCCTCTTTCACCAAGTTGACATTGTGTTCAAGATGTTGGTAATTCGTTAACTCTTCCTCTGGAATTCGATGCAGTACGTTTACAATGATGTAACTACAATCGTCCATACCAAACCAATCCTCTTTAAAACTAGAGGATCGTTGATCAATGTCTGTCCGATGGAACACTTTCAATTGAATCAATCCTTGTATAGCCTTCAGGTACCAGTGGTTCAAACACCGGTGACGTAACGGATGCAATTGTTCTTTACGTTTCACTTGTATTTTGACCAGTTCTCGATAAATGCGTTCTCTCAACTCCACAGGCAAAGCACGAATGTTCTCTTGTAAAGTATCCATGAACAGATTATTATGGTAAGAAGTTACTTCAATGTCTCGGTCCCACTAAGGGTAAGTAATGACAATTCGGTGACCATCGAGCATGTTCAACGTAGGCCGAATCTTGCGGTTCCCAGTGGTGAAGTGACACACCGCAACTGAAGCACTTGACTTTATCTCCTTCGCCCAAGTAGAAAAATCCGGCTCTGGCTAATTCTTCGGGGGTCGGTCCTCCCAGATACTTTGGCCATTTTCCTTTGAACGATTGAAGACGATTTTCAAAGTCGCAGTATTCCGACAAACGCACAGGGAACGAATATTCGTCTTTCACAGGTTCGTTTCGATGAGGGTTGAGTGACATGGGTAGGAGTTTGCTCAGGGCTGGATGACATCCGTAGGGGGGTAGACGTGAAGGTGAACATTCCCCTTTAAAACGAAACCCAGTAAAATGTCCAAGAGGACGAGCGGCATCACTTTCGCATCCCACAGGTTTGACACGCACAGCATCACTTTCCATGATAGGGGTAGGGGCACTAAAGTTCCCATGATGCTTTACGGCATCGCTCAGGTCACAAGGTACAGCATCGTACCCATCGCAAGGCTCACAATCGCATTCCACTTCCGAAGCCTCACACTTGAATTGTGCCCTTCTAAACAACTTGTTCTGTGTTTCTCTGAAAGTATTCATCTTGTTCGCTCGGTCTTGGTAGTCACAATGAACTATCGATTTTGCCTAGGGTTCCTTTTTATATACAGACCAATACCGACGTGACCGTACGGTAAGGTGAAATGATTGGGAAGTCGAACTCGCTTCTGGTATACAATTTGATAGATTTTTTCCAAGGGTCGACTGACGATGTGGTGAGTGGGTAAACGTACAATCTTGTTCGGTTGATAGGTGGTCACTTTAAAGTTTCCATCCTCTCCCGATTGCAAGGCTTCTTTCAATACCCCAAAGTTGACCACTCGACTGGTACGATAATTCAGAGTCAGTCCTTTCACTTTGCACGTCGTGTGCACTTCTCCTTGTTTGTCCCGGTATTCGTAGCCGTAATTTTTGGGACCGCCACTGACGAAACTTAGAATCTTGTCGTCGGGATGCTCGTCTGTCCAGGCTCCTAAACGGTCTCCTTCGATGTCAGGGTGATGTTGAATCGGGTGATGGATGTAAATGCAACTGTCCGTGTCAAAGTACAGGACGCGTTCTTCTAACAGTTCTAAAGCTTCGTACAATTTTAAGCGAGCATGGGCTGTCACGTAAGCCGCAATGATGACATTTCCAAAAGGGTCGTCTTGTACAAAGTCCAGATCTTCTTCGTAATTGACCAAGATCAAATTCTCTCGAACGACGTCCACGTGTTTCATGTATTTGGTTTTGTCGTGAATCATCTGGAAGTAGCGGGAAGGTTCTGTCAAATATTCCGTCTTGGGTAAACACGGTCGTTGTGCCATTTTACCCCACAAGCAATTTAACATCACTTTGGCAAACGATCGCCTGCCTTCGTTTTTCTCGATGTGGTCTAAGGTGATGCCTTCTTGTTCGTAGTATTTCTCTTTGAATTGTATTTGGTCTTCGGGAGTGTGACACCAGGAAGGATAGCCGCTGGCTTCTTGCTTCAGTTTCAAAAAGGCATCCACGTAGTCAGCGAAAATGCCTTTCTGACTGGGATCACCCTTGCGGTATTGTTGTGTCTTGGGAAAGTGGCAAATTTCGCACACTTCTAACAGTTGGTATCCCATGTCCAGAGCTTTGAACAATTCTACGCTGACCCAGGTTCCCGTCAAGGCCCGTTCTTCCTGGCTGTGATGACAAGGCTGGTCTTGGTTGCACGTTTCGGCACAAGTACGGCACAAGGGAAACATCAGTTTGCCTTGACAATGGTGAGGTAAGACGGGATGGTATAGGTTCGTGGGAGGCAAAACTTTGCACTTGATCAAGCCTTCGTATTGTCGAATGTTTTTCAGGTCGATGTGTTCCGTGAACAATTGTGGGTGCCCTACAGGAAAGCGACAATATTTGCACACGTAGGGATACAGCGAACACACGTCCAAGTATTTGATTTCTTCTCCTTTCTCTTCGTCGGCTTGGTACAGCAAACAGGTGGCATTGGTCCTTCCTCCGTACAAACTATCCCTCGGGTTCAGTGGGTCCATGAACTGGTAACTTTCCACGAGGCGTTTAAACTCGGGATCGGTTTTCAAACGGTGATCGTACTCGTGTTCCCACATTTCCACCACTTGGTATCCTTGCTGTTCTAACTTTAGGCGTCGCTGACAAGTGTCCTGGTACAAGTCTTCCATGGTTCGTTGCAAAAACTGATTTTTAGTGCCACGGTCAGGGTAACAGACGGGACATCCGTGAAATAAGCAACCGTTAAACTCGTACACGATCTTGGGGTTTTCTAAGTCCCAACCATCGACCGAATACGTTCCGATGGTCTTTTCGCCTCCTCCGTTGCGGGCATGCTGAATCCATTTGTCTTCCTTGTCGCACAAGTAATGTAACCAACGTAGGGCTTTGACCGAGTATTGACGCTTGACATAGTGGGTCGTTTGAGGACTGATGACAGCCACGGTGTTTTCAGGCATGAATCGTTGGCGGTACACTAAGGAACACGCTTTGGCAATGGTGCAAGCTTCTTTCAAAGGATCGACCCCTCCGTGTTCCATGAACAGTTCTCGAAATTTTCCACAGCAACGCCGTAAAATGTCCACGTCGGAACGACAATACTTTAGCATTTCTTCCTGAAAGTCGAAAGGGTCCGAGGCGTGAATCTGGTACCAAGCGTAGAAAGCTTCTCGTTGTTCGGTACGCATGTTGTCGGGGTCGTAATAGTGAACCTCTGGTAAATGGGGTAGAACGGCATGTTGATTGGCTTCCGTATTGAAAAAGTGTGGAAAGTACCCTTTAGCCATTTCTGTCATTCCAAACGTTTTAGGCATTCGACTCAAAGGCATGGCCAAGTAACTCATCGAATCTTTAAACTGCACTTGTCCCACTTGCATGAAAATGATTTTGGCTCCGTTCAAAGTGACTTTAGGACGTTCGGTGCCTTGTTCCGTATAGTATCTGAGAAGAAACTGTCCATCGTATCCGGAGAAATTGTGAGCCATCACCGTGGCATGACGATGACAATCTCCGTAACGTTCGATGTCCTCTTGGCTCCACGTCTTGTCGACGGGGTCTAAGACCCATTGGGCAAAATCGGCTAACGTGTTCGGTCCCCGAAAGATTTTTTCACGCCCTCCGGGAATCTTGCTGCAGTGAGGGCAATGACTGAAGATAGGTTCTTGAATGCACTTCTCGCACGCTCGATGAGCCACGCAGAAATTAGGAATGTGAATGCCGGTCTCTTGCATGCATTCGAAATCGAAAAAGATGAAATTGCCTTTCTTCTTGTGACCGTCCTCTTTCTCTGGTGGGGGTTGGTATTTTTGCACGTAACATTGGTGTTCCAAGTCCACGATGTGGTGACAAATGTGACATTTTTTCTTTCCTCGACATACGTGTGCCTTGGCAGCATTGGTACATATGACTTGTTCACACGTAGGGCACAATCTCAGGAGTTGACAAGCACATTTCTTCTGTGAACCTTGCGTTTTCAGATGTTGTTGGTAACAGGTAGGGCTGACAAACGTGCGCAGACAAGTTGAACAAGGCACTGGTTCTTCGCTCGGACAGGGTGAAGAGGCCAAACATCCTGAGCATTTCGATCCACAATGCTTGTGTTGCTCTCGATTATTATAACCATGGTCACATTTCTCACAGTAATATCTGTATCTCAGGAATCCAGTGATACTGGTAATGGTATCGAAATGTTCATCGTGATGATAAAGGTGAATGTATTTTCCATCCTTAAAATCTTGGCCTCGAAACAACAGAGGTCCGCGCACTTCTTGAGGGTGCACTTTCAAGGTGTATCGTGGAGCTAGGGCATCTTGCAATTTTTGCATCTCGGAAATGCCACAGGGTGTGTCTTTGGGCAGTCCGGCTTGTTGTAACAGGAGTTCTGCTTCGTTTCGTTGTTTGGCTCGGTCGGAACGTTGAATAGTGTCCCAGGTTCTTTTCCATTCTACCGTGTCGTTCTTGTTGGCATAGGTTCGTCCCACCACGATGGCACGAGCTAAACACATCTGGTCATGAGGGTTGTTAATTCGGACGAGACTCGTTTTGGTGTTGCGAAGGTCGTCCACCAATAACATCTTTTTGCGTCCTGTCCC
This sequence comes from Sinohyriopsis cumingii, assembly GCA_028554795.2. Taxonomy (NCBI): domain Eukaryota; kingdom Metazoa; phylum Mollusca; class Bivalvia; order Unionida; family Unionidae; genus Sinohyriopsis; species Sinohyriopsis cumingii. The sequence goes on along the minus strand of CM068841.1, from coordinate 89,870,963 downwards.
TTGAGGAGGAGAGACATGGGTCATGTCCAGTGTGGCTTTACCATCGGTGATGTCAAACTGATCATTAGATTGTTGTACGTGTTGAATCTTGTCCATGACTTTGGAAGCAGTCAATTCTGCAGGGGTGCTAAACTCGATCCAAACAGGGGATTTCAAACCGTCGTGTTGTATGGAAAGTCTCAAGCGATCGTCTTCTTTGGGTTGACATTGTCGCTTGAGTGCAGTAAGCAAAGAATCCCACACCTCGGTGATGAACACTTCTGCTTTCTCTAACGGCACTTCAGCCTTGAAATCTTTAAACTTCACCGTGTATTTGTAAGCCGTGGTTCTAAATTTTCTAGAGGAGCGCTTTTCCGTCTCTCGAATGGAATAGTACTTTTCAGGGTTGACTAAGGGTGGTGAACTTGGTTTAGAGGGTTGGGATTCTGGTTCACTCATGTCCTCTTCAAAATCACTGGCATGAATTTGTGCCAAGATTTCAGCCCTGGTTCGAGGCGAGAGATCACGTTTCTGCCTCTTACTTTCTTCTTCTTTTTTCTTCTCGAATGAATGGGATCGTTTCATCTTGAAAGCAAAAAGTCAAATGACTCAAGTTCAAACACCATAAACTACTTTATAGTCATGGCAGACCAGCGTATATAAAAGGCTGTGTGTCTTGTCCTTTCACTATTCATTTCACTCTCAAGCCGAGCACAACGATGGAAGAGACTAACCAGATGGAACGTTTCGTCAGAGCTTTGCGAGGGGTCATTAGAAAATTCTCTTCAGACCAGCCTACGGACTACTCTCCTTCCTTTCGAGATAAAAGTCAAGATACTTGCTATATCTGTCAGAAGAAAGGGCATTGGTCTTCAGAGTGTCCAGACCGTCAAAAAACAGGAGCTAAAAAAGACAAAAGTCAAGATACCTGTTATTATTGTCAAGAAAAAGGACACTGGTCTCCAGATTGCCCAAAAAAGAAACAAGAAGAAAAGAGGAATTATTCAGAAGAAGAGAGGGATTCTTCAGAGGAAGAGAGGGATTCTTCTGAGGAAGAAAGAAGACAGGTGAAGAAAAAGAAACAGGAGAAAAAAAGAAGAAGGGAAGAAAGCGAGGAGGAAGAAGAAGAGGAAAAGAGTGTGAGGGTGAAGAAATTCAAAAAACAGAGAGACTAAACAAGGAGAAAGAAGAAATCAATGAACTTTTTATTAAAGTTTTGTGTTGTGAATTGTGAATTGGATTGTAAAAAATGGAGAAAAGAATAAATGAATGATATAAGGTAAGAGTCTTTGAGTTTTGATTTTAAAATAAGAAGCTACACTCACGCACTCATACACAGACACGTACTATAAGGGTAAAATGGGTGGGTTATTTTTTTTTTTTGAGTTATTGGCAAATTGAAATTGTATTTCTTTTCGAGAAATGTGGGTGGCCCTGAAAAGGGCCTTTTTCTTTATGGTGCAGGGGTGAGTTTAAGCAATCAATTTTAACTGCCTTAAGCCTTTGCCACGGCCAAGGCCTACTTCTGGACTGCGTAATGATGATAATGATTGAGTTGAAATCACTAAGGGTGGTACGGTAGGCTTAGTCACAGGGTTGACATGTTTGGCTCGGGAAGGTCGTATTCTCTTCGGTCGTGATAAAGAAGTCTGATACATTTGTTTCAGACTTCTTAACTCCGCTAAAATGTCCAACAGTACCGTGACCGTTTGATTTTCACCCTCTTGTTTCTTTGCTGCTACTTCTTCTTGCTGTTGTTTTTTTCTTACCTCTTCTTCTTGTTGCTGTTGCTGTAGGAGAAAAGCCTGTTCCGCTTCCTTTTGTCGTTGTATAAATTTCTCCAATTCTTCTTTCTGTCTCTGTCTAAAATTCTCCACTTGCGGTAATGAAGAAGGTAACGAAGGTTCCGGAACAAATTCTTGCGAGGAGAGAAAATCCACAAAATCCCAATTCACCTCTTCTGAAAGTAAGTCCGGGTTCCCTTGGGCGGTCTCCCCTGCTGGTGCACCCCACTGGATCGTTTTCTGAGTTTCCGTCATGTTGAATCACTGTCGCATAGATTGACTGCACACAAGCGCTAGCGAATCTATATTGACTACGTGACGTCACAGACTGCTCTCTTCGGATTGGATGCGGGCTGACTGAATTCTGTAACGCGTGTTCGGATTGGTGAATGAACTCAATCCGTTTCAATCCTTTCTGTCCCTATAAATAAGCGCCGTTCACTGCATTGATTCACCTATTCTCGGAGCCTCAACATGTGGACCGACGTTGAATCTTCAACCCTTGTGTCAACAATGATGTTCAGGACGGACATGCTCATGTATGTCCGATCCAAGTGGACCGTTGTCCACAGGACCAACAGCAGCCTGTGGATAAGAAGAGTCTACATAGAGAGACAAGGTTGCCTCAAGAGGACTCTGATGTATGGCCCTGCTGTAAGACGAAGTTTGAGGAAAAGAAGATGTCGCAAATGCCCTTTATGCTAAGGGCATATTAACATAAACCAAAGGCCCTTTTCAGGGCCAGCCATATTTCTCGAAAAGAGATAGTCTTTGAATTGCCTACCCCTTTTTTTAAAAAAAATTTTTTTAAAAAAAATTTAAAAAAAGAAAATCCCATATTCAATTCCCCTTGTCCCTAAACAAGCCCAAACTCTATTCCCATGTTAAATTCCCCTTGTCCGTAGAGTGGCCCACGATTTATTGCCATGTTAAATTCCCCTTGTCCGTAGAGTGGCCCACGATTTTTCGCCATGTTAAATTTCCATTGTCCGTAGAGTGGCCCAGGGGTGTTTTAATGCTAATTCCCATTGTCCGTAGGGTGGCCCTATTCACTACTAATGCAACATCTGCAAGCATGTCTGTGTATCACTGAACAAGGCAGTTTGATGAGACAACCCTTAGAGAAAGGTCTAAAGGAGATGTATTCTTCGATGCCAAACCAGGGCTAGAGTGAAAGTACTAAAGGAAATGTATTCCTCGATGCCAATCCAGGGCCAGAGAGAAAGGTCTAAAGGAAATGTATTTCTCGATGCCAAACCCGGGCCAGAGAGAAAGGTCTAAAGGAAATGTATTTCTCGATGCCAAACCAGGACCAGAGAGAAAGGTCTAAAGGAATGTATTCCTCGATCCCAAACCAGGGCCAGAGAGAAAGGTCTAAAGGAAATGTATTCCTCGATGCCAAACCAGGGCCAGAGAGAAAAGACTAAAGGAAATGTATTCCTCGATGCCAAATCAGAGCCAGAGAGAAAGGTCTAAAGGAAATGAATTCCTGGATTCCAAACCATAGCCAGAGAGAAAGGTCCAAAGGAAATGTATTAATCGATGCCAAACCAGGGCCTTAGAGAAAGGACTAAAGGAAATGTATTCCTTGATGCCAAACCAGGGCCAGAGAGAGAGAGAGAGAAAGGTCTAAAGGAAATGTATTCCACGATGCCAAACCAGGGCCTTAGAGAAAGGTCTAAAGGAAATGTATTCCTCGATGCCAAACCAGGGCCTTAGAGAAAGGTCTAAAGGAAATCTATTCCTAGATGCCAAACCAGGGCCAGAGAGAAGTTTCAGTGATACTGAAGAGCGTCAACTTGTAAATCATCTCAAGTATATGGCTGAGACCGGATATGGTTACTCCAAAGCATACATACACACACCTACAATGTCACGCTGCATATCGCTCTTTGTATATAAAGAGAGTTTTTCTTTCAAGGTCGCAAAGCAGGGAAATAATTTATACTACATTCTTTTGCCTGTGACCCTTTCTACGTTGTAGTCTTCTTTTTTGGGGAGCTAACTTCTTATTTTGAAAGGAAGAATATTGAGACTAGCGCGAATCGAGTACGCCTTCAAGGTAAAGAACTGAAATTGCTTTTATACACGTTTCCCTTAGATTATTTCCCTTACATGGCTTTAAAAACCTGTAATGATATTTGATTTACGAAATTCACCAAGGCGAAAGCCTCACAAGAAAGAAAGAAAGAAACAAGCAAACCAAAAAAAAAAAAAAAGAAAAAAAAAAAAAAAAAAGAAAGAAAATAAACTTCGGAAGATGAAATAATGTTGATGTTCATACGCCAACGGATCCATTTCCAGAGTAAACATGACCCTCGTTATCATTGGATTTTAGCATAATACTCAGTCTTTTACAGTAAGAAAGACTCAGTATGAATTGATCAGTTGGTTTAATAAAAGTTGTATATCTACTATCTTGCTTATTAAACAATAGCTTACCCCAGACAATATCGTCATTCGCTTTTGTCAGTATTGTCTAAGAATGATACCTTCAGTTCGGATCGAAATTGGACAACGTGGGCCTTAATGGTGATATGAATTTTATTTCTGCTTTGTTGTTCTAGGGTTTAACGCCATTTTTCAGCACAAGATAGGCTATACATGGCGGCCAGTATAACTGGTGGAGGAAGAACCCTGGAAAACCCAGGGAAGAACCACCGACCCACGAGAAGCTACTGGCAGGCTGTCCCACGTACCCACGCTAGCCGTGCCTTGGACTCGAACCCACGCAGACAGGTGAGATGGCAGTGATCCGGAACGGTGAGCGCTTTAGACCACTCGGCGCCCTATTTCTGCTTTGAATCAATGGCATATCGAATTTTAGAAGAGTGGACTGTTTCATGATGTCCATCTCTTTAGTTTTAGGACAATTATTAAGATCATATACGAACACTACGCTCTAATGCTACGGTAAAGACTAAGCTCCGATTTTGAGGTCAAAGTTCAATGTTTACTGTAAAGTTTTGGCGTTCATTTTGCATTTTAAAAAAGTACATTATTCTACCACTGGTCTCATCTTTTTCTATTTATTTTAATTTAGTCTAGTTTGTTTCGGTTTAACTTTTTGTAATGGTTACCCACATTTTGTCCAGCAAATACGCAACATGTTTGCCCTCTCATGTACATTCATTTTAGTGTTTTATGATGCTTCTGCATATAGCAGTGATTGAGTAGTGACTGATTTAACTCATCCAATTAAACCTGCTGACAATAACTATAAAGTGGATATTGCAGTGTTACTGTATTTTTATTTTCTAATATCTTTGCAGAAATTATGTAGTGTTGTGTTCGGACATAGATACTGTAGTAGATCGTCTGTTTGTCACGTGTTTGGACTTAGATATTGTAGTAGAGCGTCTATTAGTCCGGGGTTGTGACCGGGATGCAGTATAAGAGCGTCTATTAGTCCAGGGTTGGGACAGCAATGCAGTAGTAGAGTGTCTGTTAGTCCCGGGTTGGGACAGGGATGCAGTAGTAGAGTGTCTGTTAGTCCCGGGTTGGGACAGAGGTGCAGTAGTAGAGTGTATGTTAGTCCCGGGTTGGGACAGGGATGCAGTAGTAGAGTGTCTGTTAGTCCCGGGTTGGGACAGGAATGCACTAGTAGAGTGTCTGTTAGTCCCGGTTTGGGACAGGAATGCAGTAGTAGAGTGTATGTTAGTCCCGGAATGGGACAGGGATGCAGTAGTAGAGTGTCTGTTGGTCCCTGGTTGGGACAAGGAAACAGTAGCAGAGCGTCTATTAGTCCCGGGTTCAGAATTTCTAGCAACAAAGAAATGGAATCAGTTGAATTTAAATCAATAACGTCTCAGGAAGGACTTGATATTTTTTAATTTTCACAATTATTTTTTTTAGGAGTTGATATTTTTAATATTTCCTGATAACGCCTTTAGAAGGAGTTAATATGTTTAATATTTCACAATAATGCCTTTAGAAGGAGTTAATATTTTTAATATTTCACAATAATGTTGTTAGAAAGAGCTGATATTTTTGCTAATTCACAATAAAGACATTCTTCTTAGTTTCATGTTTATCAGAGATTCATATCTTAAAATGTTCGAGATTTTTGCAAGACAATGTAAAACTTTGGTAACCCGTATGAATGTTCCAGTTTTGTACTATACCACGAATAACTTTGGTAAACGTTTAAATGAAGATGAATACAACCAAATACAGTTTTATGAATCAGTAAGTTAATGATTATCGATACATTTATACAGAGCTCACTAGTAGAATCGTGCTCTGTCGCACTTATGCCTAATCCAACACAAACAGCCACATATCTGCCCCATTCACCTCCCTCACTAACAAGGCGCCCGCAGAATTATGGGGGGGGGGGGGGCAAACATGTAGTGGTCAGCTTTTGTGTTTTACGGATTTAGGCAAAAACATGTTTAGATATAAAATCAGGTGGTGGGAGTAAGCGTCCCAACGTTGCCACTATTTGCAGGCATCTATGCTCACCAAAATTAATCGACCATTCCCTCCCTACTTCCATCATCCGCAATACAATCTATGAAGCTATAAAAGAAGTACATCCATCCATCCATCCATTGTTGTTGTTCGATCTTTGAGTCTTCTAAGATGACCATGCCATCACTGACTAGTTTTGTTTCTGTGAGTACGTAAGTGCCGGATAAGGCAAAATTCCTGATGAATGTGTCCGTAGATTGTCTTCAAAGCGTCAGGGAACCTGTTCATGTTCTTTTTGTCTGCGAAGTACTAATTCTCATCCGTCTTAATGCTCAGTCACGTGTTGCAATTCTCTGATTTTGTATGGGACAGACTTCTTCATATAGCTGAAGGTTTCCTTCTTAGACGAAAAAGTACTGTCTTCTGAGCAGCATGTCATACATACATACATACATACATACATACATACATACATACATACATACGTACATACATACATACATACTCAACTTACATCGCAGACAAAAAAAAGTATAAATTCATAAGATTCCCTAACTTCAGTATTGTTTTCTCTCTCTGTCTATTTGCCCATCTCCTGAAATTAGGCAAAGTTATAACGATGCAAATTTGTACATGTTCTGCAGTAAAATCCAAACAGGTGTTCAAGTTTTCTGTGTTTGAACTTCTCGCAGCTGATCATATACATGTAACATGTAAAAGGAAGATGACGTTAGGCTGTACATGCGAATAGCGACTTGATTGGTCAATAGTCAAGTGGATACTGATAGGTCGGAGTTGATTGAATGTCATAAAAACTCCTAGATTCCATTAATGTTTTCAACCTCAAACAGTCAGTTAACCAACCCATCCATAAACATGGTCACATTTTAGACTGGATTCTTCATAGACCTGATGATAACATTTTATGGTCCTCCCTGGTATCCCATGACCTTGCATCAGATCACCTCTGCATTATATGCCATCTTGACGTATCAGTCCCTAACCCTCCACCTTTATCTGCTACTAAGAGAAACCTCCGTATGATAAATAGAACCAAACTAATGCATGACATCCAAGCAAACCTAAGAGGCTTTGACTTTCCACTAGACTCACTATTCATAAGCAAATCTATGAAACCGCTAAAAAGAACGTCACAAACATAGTCCATGCAGAAAAATCATCGCACTACAGTACTAAGATCATTGAAAGTTCCAGCTGCAAAGAGCTCTTCGAGATTATTAACAAGCTAATGTCAAGGAACAAATGTACACCACTTCCAACTACCTTCTCTCGAGTCGACCTTCCGGACCTGTTTGCAAATTTCTTCCGTGACAAAGTACAAACCATTAGAGATAAGCTTACAACACAATTTCAATTGACTCGTCGTCACCATTCAGTTGGGATACAGAATTTCAGCGGCGACCATTAGCAGCATTTGAACCTGTCTCTATGGATTTAGTACGTACAGTCGTGATGAAGAGTGCACCAAAATCATGTGAACTTGATCCAATTCCAACATCACTGCTTGATTGAGTGCTTAGATCTAGTATTACCTTCACTAACTGATGTTATTAATACCTCTCTCTCTCATCTGGGGAATTCCCATCATTTTTCAAAACCGCCATTGTAAAGCCTCTGCTGAAGAAACCAACCCTCGGTCATAACGATTTAAAGAACTACCGCCCAGTTTCTAATCTCCCATTCATATAAAAATCTTAGAAAATGTTGTTCTATCCCAACTTGTATCTCATTTGAATTCAAACAGTCTTTTTAGCAATGTACAATCTGCATATCACCATTGCCACAATACTGAAACTACTCGTCTAAAAGAAGTTAATGACATTCTCTCTGCTTTGGACAGCGGAAAGATTACATTTCTCACCCTCCTTGATTTGTCTGCAGCATTTGACACAATTGACCATGATATATTACTTCACCGTCTCCAGCATGTATTTGGCATTTATGAAACAGCCTTACTGTGGTTCAAGTCCTACTTGGTCAACAGGACACAAATTGTGTCTTCAAATGGAATACACTCCAGCCCAGTTAATCTATGTTGTGGTGTTCCACAGGGGTCTGTTGTTGGACCTATTCTCTTCATTCTATACACTCAGCCGCTCTCAAGTGTCATAAGTCATCATCCAGTGTCTCACCAATTGTACGCCGACGACACCCAAATATACAAATCTAGCCACCCAACTGAAGTTGATGCTACCATCCAAGGTGTAGAGAGGTGCATTTCTGATGTGAAGTCGTGGATGACATGTAACAAGCTACAGATGAATGATGATAAAACTGAGGCCATTCGGATCACAACAGAAATACTTTCTCAGTCACATCCTTTACTTCAAACAATAAATATCAGTAACACCAACATTAAATTCACATAATCAGTACGAAACCTAGGTGTCACTCTGGACAGTACTCTCACATTGCACCAACATGTCACGAACATATGCAAGGCTGCATATTTTGAGCTGAGACGCATCAGCTCCATTCGCAAATATCTTTCAGTTGATGCCACTAAAACACTTGTATGATCATTAGTACTTTCAAGACAGGACTATTGTAACCGAATTATGTCTGCTTCATCTCAATATCTACTTCAGAAACTTCAAAAAGTTAAAAACACAGCTACTCGGATCATACTTAGAGTACCACGATCAGAGCTCACCTCCCCGCTGCTATGTACCCTGCACTGGCTATCCATTCGATCCAGAATCAAACACAAAATTTGTTCTCTGTGCTACGTTTCACTGACGGACTCCAGTCCAACATACCTATCCGAATTCACCCATGTGTAAACACCAGCAAGATACTTACGCTCCTCTTCTGAGAATCGTATACTGAATATTCCCACTACTAAAACCAAGTCATATGGACAATGTTCTTTTGCATACCAGGGCCCAGCAACGTGGAATGAATTGTCCACTGAACTAGACACAAAGACACGGTGATCCCATTCAAGAGTGCTCTTAAAACTCGCATATTTCGACTGCAAGAACAAACTTAAAGACCTAATAATGTTCCCAACCTTAAATATTTACAGTTTTTTTTGTTTCCTAATTTCATGGTGTTTGCTTTCTGTAATAATATCATTATATATGTTTTTTATGTTATAGGTGTTGTCTAATGTTGTAAAGCGCTTAGAGCTTTTAAAGATTAGGCGCTATACAAAGTCCTCATTATTATTATTATTATTATTATTGACAATAGACTTATCGCCAGCGATAACCAACATATTTATCAGTACAGGTCGTGCGAAAGTCGCCAATGCAAAGACATCCCCGCCATCTCAGCACCATGGGCGATATGAAAGTCGCCAGAGCAGATTTAACCATCCCCACTCAACATCATGGGCGATATGAAAGTCGCTAGGGCAGAGCTAACCATATCTACTCTTCAGCATAGACCGTATTAATGTCGCCAGAGCAGGAGAAGAAGAAAAAAAAAACACTCCTTGTATCGACCAATGAAAGTCGCCAGAGTAATGATAACCACTCCTACACATAAGTATCGACCAATGAAAGTCGCTAGAGTAATGATAATCACTCCTACATATAAGTATCGACCAATGAAAGTCGCCCTATTAAACATAACAACTCTTAATCATCGGTATAAACCTATGAAAGTCGAAATAGCATACGTTATTGGTAATAATTTTTCGTTCTTTAGCTTTCGTTCCTTGCTTGCAGTCCAACATCTCGAAAAATGTCTGATAACCTACGACAAGAACTTCACCCTGAGTTCATCTTTGAAGGTACTTTAGATTAACATATGCTTTTTTTTATGGCTTTGTACACAGTGGAATGTTCAGTATGGACAAACACATGTAGAGACTGTATACACTGTATAAATAAAATAATTGTGATCCGAGTCAAACATAGTAACGAACATCAGCCCTCTATATGCAGCAAGCCTTCTGTGTGTAAGAAAACAAGTCATGTCTCAAACCTTGACCATCGATAGCAATAGCCGGCGGTCCAGACTGGTATGTGTTTGAGTCTATGACATTTGGTACTAGATTCATTGTCAATAGTTCAGTATTAAATCGAAAGATATTGCTGAGCAAAGTTGTAGCAGAAATGCAACTTGCCCGTCGATGGTGGTGGTCCCGTGAATTTGTCCCCGGACCTGGCAATGGTTGCGTGCTAGAACAGTATTGAGATGTAGAAATAAGTAGGTAAAATAAATCATTTGACTAGATGACAAGGTAGCTACCGGGGGTACCTGTGGATGACACACGTGGCCTGTTTAATAATGTATCGTATAAACTAAACTGTACACAACAGTGATGATCAGTGCCAGAGGATAGCACAGTCTCCACCATTAAGGTCTCTGAGCAAACATACATGATAAATACAAGGCTGCTCGACTTTAGACGTTCAGAAAACAGGACGGCTCTTGATGTTATCTGTCTACTGACGGCGAGAGAGTGTGTATGTAAGATTAGTGGTGTGCATGCCTATATACAGGTAACTAACATCCACCCACCTCTCCCTCTCTCTCTCTCTCTCTCTCACACACACACACACACACACACACATGCACACACAAACACACACACACACACACAAATGCAAATTTCATCAAAATGAGCAAGGACTGATAGGTCCATGCATACTGTATAACGCATAGCGTTTACTACAGCATTTATACTGCATGGGAATGGGTTAATCCGCATTTTGTTTAGTTTTGTTGTTTCTGTGGGGCTTATGGGGTTGGGAAAGCTGTGGAGTGTGTGGGAAAGTGGTAAACAATGTAGAACAAAAATTATTATGAAATATTAGTAAGCAAACATTCTACAGAATAATCGTGGCCTTTAGATGCGAGGGTAATTGAAATATACAAAGCTGTGTTAATTGCATATTAATATTATTTATTTTATAATTTAATGTAATTCTGTTATTCTGAGTATTTTGTGGGACCTTTTCGATGAGCTAAGATAACTGCGGGCTACATTTATGGGATGACTCAGGTTTTCATTTGGAGCTTTAAATGTTTCCTTACATAAATGATTTTGGAAAACAAGATATCTATGTAAAAAAAAAGAAAAGCATAACAAATAAATTCAAACTATATGGCTGCCGTTGCGTATTTTTGAATTTTGACAGTAGATGTATTTTAAGAATACGTGTCATAACAGCACGTCAGACGAATGTACACTTTCAGCGTAAAGTTCCAACATATGTATTACCATATTTCAATAAATTTACACAGAACTACAACAAAACGTATTTCAGCTTGTAAAAGAGAAAGTTAACCATTGCCTCTCTTCCATTCACCCAAAATGTCTGCTTAAGTAAAAACGACCTTTACATTGTACGGCACAAATCTATTAGATCCCTACACAAACGCGTTACATGTGTATGAAGTCGAATTTTTTATCCCAAACGCTCGATAACGAGGACTTGTAACAAATTCATGAAATTATTGCATTTTGTATTTTAATCATCGAGTGACGTAAATTCAATGCTATTGTTAGAAGCTGCAGTAATTTTTAGATTCATATTTTACGCTAAACGTCGTTTCAAAAAAGAATTTGGACTAAACTAATTTCCTATTAGTTCTTTTGTAAACCAGAGCTAGTTGAGTCAAAGGATTATGGGACTACATATTGTCCGTCCGTCGGTTAATGCAAGTTTGATACCGCTACATCTCCTAAACTATTTAGAGGATTGCATTAAACAACAAAAACAACAACAACAACACACAGAGACATACACACAGAGAAATGTCTAGTTAGTCATAAAGGAAAATAATCCCTCTCACACTTCCAATATGACCACCAGAACCCCAGTCGTGACAATCTTGTTTTCACGACTTCCCTAGAATAGATGGTTACGTCAACATGGGCTTTTCAGTAACGGACTTATCACGATGTTAAGCTGAATTTAAATAAAAATGGTCCAAACCTGAAATCCAATGTGGCCGCCAGATTGATTTTTTTTATTGCTACGTGTCTTAATTGGGGTTTTACAAAGAACTTCATATGCTGTATTGTTAGTCCTATTAAAAATATTGCCGATCTGACATCCATCATGGCCGCCATGTCATCCATCTTTAAACCTTGTGATGGCGACTCCTCCTGAATGGATGGTCACCTTGACAAACATGAATTCACCAAAAGATTTCTTATGATATCTAGCTAATTCTAGCTGGAAATAATTTCAATCTTAATTGAATATTATTGTCGTGACGTCTACATTGCAAATTTAGGCATTTCTACTCTTCCTGAATGGAAGATCATATCGACATGTAATTTCACCTACAATTTTATTATAATGTCAAGTTGGTCCTACATGAATGTTGTGCCAATCCGGCCATCTTGAAAATTATGTTATGTCTCAAGAATATTAGGGACGGTTTCAATAATCAGAACAGAGAAACGGTTTTATATTAGATTACTGAAAATTCTATTGGATCAGCAGGGAGTCAGTCCCTATGAAGGATTCCTGAATAGAATTCTTTATATAATTTCCAAACCTCAACAATATCAACTGTTTCCGGGCAAGCTTCAGTAGATCCTGACACTGTTGCAAACGTGTAAGTATTTAAATTTTCACAATACCAATAATGGAAGTTTCATTAATATTTCAGTCATTGAAAAAACTCACTGTGCTGTCTAAATGTGTACGCGTGCATGTATAAATTAAAATCAGACGTTTAAATTAAATTATATCATAGCCCAAAAATGGGTAGTTATATTAAAGTCCATATTCATGTAATTTTAATAACAACTGCTGCTCGAAATCTCACTCCCAAGTTTTTTTCTTCAAAAGTCAATATTTCAAGGCATAGAAAAAATCCGAATAAAGAAAATATTTTAATTATTCTATAAAAATAGAAACCTTGAACATGTGCAACACTGAACAAGTCAAATTTCATACATTATTTTATTTCTAAAACTTTATCAACAATAAACTACCCATTACAAGCTGAATTCGGTTTTTTTAATACAATTTTTGCCTTCATTTGAACTTAATCATTTTTTTATTTAATTAGTTATTTATTTATTTTCTTGCTTGATAACTAATACGTTGCTTACTTTATTACTTGGTAATTAGTTAATTAGTTGCTTAGTTTCTTATTTGGTAATTTTGTTAGTAAGCAACACTGATAATTCTCGAAGCTACAAAATTTTAAAAGGAGCGTGAAATATTTACCATAAGCGTATATAAAAATGGTAAACATTGATTTTGTATCATATTAGCTTCCCTAAATAAATAAAGATTAACACCCATTACAATGTCCTTTGTTTATGTACTGATAAATTTACACATATCTTTAAATTCTTGTAATCACTGCTGAACCTCTAGTATACACAGTGTTTATTCTTTAGCCTCGTTGTTATTTTCCTCACAATGTTTTCCTGGAGACATTTATGTATGTTTATTCTTTAAAAGACGTAGAAAAAAGAACGTCAAAAATATTAAAGCCTTAGAAAAACAAAACCCTCCATGTTTTCCTATATTGCGAAACTAATTCATTAATTACAACGATACAACTATTCTTAGAGTTATATCTCACCATCCGTTGAATTGAGTAATTATATAAAATACTCAATATATCAATGAAACGCTTTAGATAACGACAAAAGATGTTTATTGTCTTACACCTCTGGGCATAAACATGGCCAAAGTTGGGCATAAATATGGCCTAAGTTGGGCATAAACATGGCCAAGTTGGGCGTAAACTTGGTCACAGTTGGACATAAACACGGCCAAAGCTGGGCATAAACACGCTCACAGTTGGACATAAACACGGCCAAAGTTGGGCATAAACATAGCCAAAGTTGGGCATAAACACGGCCAAAGTTGGGTATAAACACGGTCACAGTTTGACATAAACACAGCCGATTGTAGACATAAAGAACATCTTTAGACACCGTAAACGTATTTTGGAGCTCATTTATGAAGACAAAATACATCAAAGGGGGATAAAATACTGCCCTGGCATGTTCCGTTGTTAACATGAAAAGCTTAAGATATCCTACTTTGTAAATTACCCTACTTCGTATATATGTGCACATGTTAGCAAAACCTTCGAATTCCTGATATTAATTCCAGTATCGTTAAACTGAAGAGAAAAAAATAACACAGCACATCATATTTGACCAGGAGCGGCCCGTTTATAGTCCGTATAAATGAACTAGATGGTTGCCTAGGGCGCCAAGTTAAGTTTGAGGATAAATGTGTGTGTGTGGTGGTGGGGGGGGGGGGGGGAGGGGGTGATTGCAGGGTTCGTCTATGGCAATGGTTCCTAAGCCATAGGTCGCTACCCAAATCAAGGTGTTACAAATTTTCAAAAGGGCCCCGACTTTCCTCGAAAGGGCATCAAATACTAAGTCTGTGTGTCTTTCAACTCAAAGTGTACATAATACCCATCAAACGTATGCAAGAATAAAACGATGGTCAAATTTCAAGTGATAAGTGACTGTACCTTTCTGCCTGTGTATAGTTTTGTTTTAGCGGGTGGGGGCGGAAACTCTTGACTCCCTCTCCCGATCTGGCTCTGCACCCACATGTAATTATCCGGAATTTAGATTGTCATAGCCTTCTGCTTTACTAAGATCAACGTGTAAGAGTCACAAAGGGTATTCTACTGTAACTGGTATCATCAACGCACTCTTTTCATGAATTTTCATTGGTCAAAATATATTTTCAAATCCGTGTAAAAAAAGATTCTTTATTTACGTGATTATTTGAGAAAGATTACAAGGCCTCGAAGTAATTATTATATTGCTGTGATAATTATTACAAGGCCTCGAAGTAATTATTATATTGCTGTGATAATTATTACAATGCATCGAAGTAGATCTTGTTGTTGTAGGGTTTAACACCATTTTTCAGCACAAGATGGGCTATACATGGCGGCCAGTATAAATGGTGGAGGAAGAACCCGGGAAACACCCGGTAAGAACCACCGCCCCACGATAAGCTACTGGAAAGCTTTCTCACGTACCCATATTAGCCGAGCCCAAGACTTGAACCCACGCAGACAGAGGTGAGATGGCAATGATCCTTAACGGTGAGCGTCTTAGACAACTGGGTCACTCGCCCCGTCCCCCCCCCCCCCAAGTATAATTAACCATTGCTCTAAAATATACACTGGATCTCCTTAAATAATATAATAACGTCATTTCTTAAGGTGGCAAGTTTCTATAATGTCGCAAGGAAACGCAGTTCTAGAAGATGGCGGTCAATTTCAGCATGTTTATTAATAATGTAATTTTCTTGTTTCAAATATTCCGAGACACATTTTAATGCAGCTTTTGCTTTTTTGTAATGGCGGTAGGATCTATCTGGGATACCCATAGGGTAACATCATAGGGTAACATCACTGGTAGCATGTATGCTTTAAATTAAGCCTAGTTCTATCCGATTCTTCCATTGTTTCATACCAGTAAGATTTCCGAAAGTCGTCCATGTGGAACAGAGCATATCCACCACTCTCGACTCGCGAAGACACTTAAAATCGTAAACAAAATGTCCACTGTTACCACCATAACCAATACATGCATGAGCAGGGATTTTTGTGTTTACCTGCTCTGTGGTGTCTACTATGAATTTGTGTTGGTGTTTATGGCACAGCAACACAACAAGGCTATTTAGTGCCGAAACAGTTTGAGTAAAATGCCTTACCCAAGAACACGCAACAGTTACCGACCTAGGTTGAGCCAATGGGGAGACTGAATAATCCACAACGCGAACCACCGAGCTCCTGTCCATATTAGTTGCCTTTTACGTCAACAGGTTAATTGAATATGTACAGTTTGCACTGTTAGAGATGGGCAAGCATTGTCTTCAGCTTCCCCACCCCGGAAAAAAACCTACCGCAAACTCCGCGAAATGACGCCCTCCCCCTTCCGGGTTCGGCCCGCCAGGCGGTATCGCCTCCCTGTTATCCCTTATGACGGACCTGTATGCATGTGTGTGTGTCTATTATACATACATACATACACACACACACACATACATACATACATACATACATACATACATATGATGTAAATAAGCAGTTAACAATATAGATTTCTGTTGTGTCCTTTGAATACCGTTTCATTATGAGAGCGGCCAGGCAAAGGCGCCTGTAGAAATTTTTTCTGTCTAAAACATGTTTATAGGTTACATCCGAGAGGGGGAGGGCTATTGTCCCCCCCCCCCTTGTCCTTAGGTACGGGTTCCCATGAGGGCAGGGTCTATGATTTTCATGACAACAATTTCCAGCTGAGACAGCAGTCCTGGGCGAGTATTAAACAGCGACAACTCTCTACCAACAGAGCTACTGCGGATCCTTAACTAAAATAATTACGGTATTGATAATAATAATAATAATAATAATAATAGTTTATGAGGATAGAACATTCAACATTCTTTCAATACAATGTCATCACTTGCGTGTCCATAAAGCTTAGCGTTAAGATGACAGTTTTGAAAAATCAATATAGCATATCACCAATAAAGTGAACACTCCTATGACAATTTCTAAAAGCTGGGTTGAGCATATCGCCAATAAAGTGAACACTCCTATGACAATTTCTAAAGGCTGGGTTGAGCGAATATATTTTATTCATGAAATCAAATATTTCGGTTGACAGCTGTTGTGCGCAACACAGCTCTAGGTAATCCCGCTTCCACTGCAATTCATGTTTGCGCCATTTGCATGGGACAGTAGTAGACGAGGACAAAGCTTTTCTGCGCTGGACAGTCAGGTACACATGCAAAGTGACTAAAGGTATGTCTAAACACACACACACACACACACACACACACACACACACACACAGAGTGAAAGTTATCATTTCGCCTATAAACGGATTATCGAGAGAAAAAAAATAAACATGCCAACCTGAAAATTCAGAAGAATTTTCTGGATCTAAGGAGGAGCATCAGTAGCTGAGTTAGTACAGAGCCTTACTAAAGAGTTGCGCGTTCGATACCTGTCAAGGTCAGTTTGGATCGCCTACCTAAGTGTCGGAGGGAAAGGCGTTTAACACCCATTTTTTGGGAATGATTTAAAGTGTTCAAGTTGCCAATAACTGGAATCAAATATGAGGTGGATGGTCTCATACTTCATGCAAGACAATGTAGACGGAATTCTGGGAAAAATTTAAAGTATTGTTTCTCATTTCAACTACCGTGTAATTTTTTAAATTAGTTATTGAATACTGCAACTTTGTGAAACCGTGGCAGATATTTCCAAAAATAAGATGTGCGTTTATTAATATTTGTGTTCACTTGATACTCGTTTATGTACAATGCATTGTATGCGTCCTTCTTGGTGAATACACTATTCTGTCCATATGACTTCTAATGGATACGTCAGACCCAATTTTAACTGATAGGAATACCTAGATTACTGTACTGTACTTTCAAATAGGTGAAATATTTTTTGTGTGTGATTTTGATTGTAACAATTTTTCTGTCTTCGCTACGATGTCTGCCGAATGACAGTTTATAATGATGTCTGGCACTGGGGCATCATGCCGCAGACATGTACCATTATGTCCTACCGGGTCCCATTATCTTGACACCAGGCCGACCAGTCCTTACATTAACCTTTTAATGCTGAGCGCCGAGCGAAGCAGCGGTCTGTACCATTTTTATAAGTCTTTGGTGTAACTCGGCTAGGGTTCGAACTTGCGACCTCCTGCATCTGAGCGGTCAAAATATTAAATCTGCTGCCACTTTATCAAGCAAAAAAAATGCAGTTACTAAAACTTCACCAGACAACAACCAAGTTGGAAACAGTTGAAACAACATTGACATAACCCTTATAAATGTATACGAGAGCACAGGCGCATATGTCTTAAGGGCTGGTCGTAATGCACAATTCAGTACAGGTGGGTGGGGGATAGTACACAGATTGTGAAGAATGAGCTAAAAATGACGGTAATAGTGATATCACAATTCAGTACAGCTGGGTGGGGGATAGTACACTGATTGTGAAGAATTAGCTAAAATGATGGTAATAGTGATATTACAATTCAGTACAGGTGGGTGGGGGATAGTACACTGATTGTGAAGAATTAGCTAAAAATGATGGTAATAGTGATATTACAATTCAGTACATGTGGGTGGGGGATAGTAGACTGATTGTGAAGAATGAGCTGCAAAAGATGGTGATAGTGACATCACAATTCAGTACAGGTGGGTGGGGGAATATTACACTTTGAAGAATGAGCTAAAAATGATGGCAATAGTGATATTACAATTCAGTACAGGTGGGTGGAGGATAGTAGACTGATTGCAAAGAATTGGATAAAAATGATGGTAGTAGTGATATCACAATTCAGTACAGGTGGGTGGGGGATAGTAGACTGATTGTTAAGAATGAGCTACAAAAGATGGTGATAGTGACATCACAATTCAGAACAGGTGGGTGGGGGTTAGTACACTGATTGTGAAGAATTAGCTAAAATGATGGTAGTAGTGATATCACAAATCAGTACAGGTGGGTGGGGGTTAGTACACTGATTGTGAAGAATGAGGTAAAAATGATGGTAATAGCGATATCACAATTCAGTAAAGGTTATACAATCAGTACTTTGTTTGGATGGGCAGAGCCGGTGGTAAGCTGTTTTGTCTTAGAAGCTTTTTGGTTTGTTCAGGAAGCCATCCGTAAAGTGGACAGCTTCCTACCAAAACTCATTTTATTGTGACAATACAGTCAGAATTGTGATAATACTGTCAGGTTTTTCAAGTACTCTGGTTATAGTGAAATCCACGGGCGGAGAGCTTTATCACAGCCGGCACTTCGTAGCAGTGGGTGAACTAATCTCGGTATTAACATTAAACAAGCATTGTTCATTATGTAATTTTTGCTGTGTTCATTGGAAGTCATAAGCCCACGATACGCGAGGTAATGGCCAAAGGAACATACATTTTAAAGCTTTGTTGTCCGTTTTGGTCATTATATCATGCATTCTGCTTTAAATGAGCATAAACAGATACAATATTTCATAATGATAGGTGTGCTTCGATTATATTACTTTAATTAAAATTGTAAAACATATTTAATCAAGTGCAGGTAATTTCTTTATTCAGTTTTGTTTTATTTTCTAAATCTTCACTAAAAATGAGCAAGTAAAAAGCATATTAAAGGTACACCTGAAAGAACTCCAATCAATGTTCAGGCATTTTAATCGATGTACATCATAGTATATGCACAGATGTTTACACACCATAAAAGTTAAACGATAATGTCCACTAATGTACACAGAAGAGTAACCGGAACGTCACACGTACATGCTTACATTACAATGCAAATGTTCATGTCAGTTTGTGGTGTAGTCTGAACGAGGGTGAACGCGAAAAGTGTACGGAACACCGACTTTTCCTCCCGCACATTCTGTTTAACATAAAGAACTCCCACCCCTCTTATTATACATTACATTGCCAATACTTCCACTGTGTTCCACATTCCCAGTATTATCGTCAACATTATGGATACAGTACAGTATATATCTGTGTACACCATGCTTGTGTGTGTGTGTGTGTGTGTGTGTGTGATTAAGATTTTTAACGTAGCTTTAACATTTTTCAGTCATATCGCTACGATGTCTGCAGTGTGGCAGTTTATAGTGACGTCTAGCACTGGGGCATCATTCCGCAGACACGTAGCATGATGTCCCACCCAGTCACATTATCCTGACACCAGGCCGACCAGTTCTAACACTAACCTCTTAATGCTGAGCGCCAAGCGAGGCAGCTGTTAGTACCATTTTGTAAGGCTTTGGTATGACTCGGCCGGGGTTCGAACCCACGACCTCCCGCTTCCGAGGTGCACGTTCTAACCACTAGGCCACCGGAGCGGTACCACGCTTGTAACTGCAACACCTGTAGACACAGACCTTCTAATGGATGGAACGTCAGTAGATCAGATGCTACTTTGCTCGCAGACGGTTAGAAATAGGACAGTGTAGACGTTGAGCTGATAAGGTACTATGAAACAGCATGATTGTGTCTATGCTGTTTGAAATTGTTATATTTTACAACGGGCAAATTCGGTACCATCGAGAGTTTTATATATCACATAATAAAATACGGTACTATTAATACGAGAGTCATTATATATCGCATAATAAGATTCGGCACCATTAATACGAGATGGAATAGATGTCGTATCGAGCCGCGGTTTTTGAAGTGATGTAAGGCGTTCGCCTTTACCAATCACTGAGATCTCACTTTTGTCCGAGTAGGTTCAAGTCTCGAGCTCGGACAACGTGTGTATGTGTAGCTTCACGAAGGTAAGTGGTTCCTCGAGTAGTACTGCCGGGTTCTTCTTTCATCAAATAAACTGGCTGCCATGTATAGTGAATGTATCTTGTGCTGACAAAAGGCACTAAACCCATGACGATAAAAACATAGATTATAAAACACGGTACCATTAATACGAGACAGATTATATATAACTCCATAATATACGGTCACATAAATACAAGACCGATTATATATTGCATCGTAAAATACGGTCCCATTAATACGAGACAAATGATAAATTGCATTGAAAAATGTAAATTCAAAACTTTTCTTGTGATCTTAATACTGAGACAGTGATTTTTTTTGTATATCCGCTTTACTGACATTCGTGATTGGTCCGTCTAAGCTCATTGTAAAAAAAACACTCAAAAGGTAATTTTACCATGTTTGGACTGCACTGGAATTTTTGTCTCATAGCATGTTTTTTGTTGTCTTTTTATGGTTGTTGATACTGTAAATCCAGATGAACATTGTAGACAGACAGACAAACAGACAGATAGATAGATAGATAGATAGATAGATAGATAGATAGATAGATAGATCATATGTATAGAATGTACGCTGTATCAATGATATACCAAGAGATGTTTACATTTTTCGTTAAATGGAAACGAGGCTTGAGAGTTTCCTTTTCATGAAAAATTTATAAGACGAGTGGTATATCACTGATACTGCATAATACTGTCCGTATATTTTATTTATATCAAATACAAATACACATATTTGCCCTTTGAACGGAGTTTAAGATTAATTACTGGCAAATGTGTATTGACAAAGTGAACGAATTCCTAACATTCCGAGTGTATCCGCTACAAAATGTACTTCTGTGCCTTTTGTTGCTATTTATAGTCACGATTTCTCAGCCCCAGTTCGTAAGTCGTGTGTAAACTAAGGCATTATTACAAGCCATGGCTTGATGTCTAAACATTGCCGCTGGCTAGAGGTAACAACTTACGCAAGGTTACCGTGGCCAGAGAGAAGACCCGACATCTTGGATCGGCACAAGCGTTAGACGGAGCGACTTCCCACCTATGTGTTACAGCTTAGTCCTTAGATCAGAGGAACCCGCGAGGGAAACTGGACGTGTTCTAAATCCTTACCCACGTGGACAGACAGTGAGAAGGACATTGCCCGCTAAGTTTGGTTGGATCGGGTCAAAACGACACCTATTCGGAATTGTGATAACAATTTAGATCCGAATTATAACTTCTACCTAGCAAGTGCAATTATAGTCACGCCTAGGAAGATTGCTGAGC